>JAUMHQ010000083.1:10705326-10724972 GCA_032361165.1 Enteromius paludinosus
ATTTGCGCCCGGCTTGGTAATAGATAACAGGGCTCGAGCACACTGAGTAAATACTTGAACCCCTCGTAATCGACAACTGAAAATGGTCGCATATCTATGGCGGCAAATCTATGGCAGTAATACGCGAGTGCACCACTGATGCTGGCGCGCGGTAAATCACATACGTGAGAGGAAAACGGATCTACACGCAAAGAAACAGGAGCCGCAAGCTCATTTCAAAAACGCGCTGAAATGTCATCTGCGCGCAATTCAAGGTAGTCACGGGGTGTGTCGCTATGCTCCCTTATCACACCGTGACACAGGATCATGGATCTGAGTGTCGCGATTTCGGTTTCCTATCGTGTATCGTTACAGCCCTACTATCCATAATAAGAACTAGGGCTGGCCAATATATATATATATATATATATATATATGTATATATATATATGTGTATATATATAAATATATATATAATAGTGTCGTGTTGAGTTTTGCGGGTAATTCAATGGCGCAGCTTCTCAGTGATCTACGGCTTCCTTTTGAACACAGGTGATGGAGATTTACCGCTTATCAAAGAACCGGCTTTACTGACGAGATGCGCATAATATATCGTTCGATATATATCGCCCAGCCCTAATAAGAACAATAACTATAAAAATAACTAACAATAGTTATATTAGGGATTCCACTGATATATTTACTGTTTATTTGTGCTATTATAGCTGTGGGTTTACTTAGTTATAGTTAATGTCATTGAAAGTACCCCTAATAGTTAAATTCATGTCAACTAATCAAAATATAATTAATTGAAATATAAAATATTTTATGCTACTAATCATTTATGCAATTATCCTTTTTTAAACTATACATTATTATATATATGTATGATATATGGTGTCCTTTTTAATCAATATAACATAAAAGACTAAATAAAAATAGACTATGTACTAAAACTGAGTTATTACTCTTATTAGCCATTTTCCGTTTTGTTTGTCATTTTTCTAAACATGTTTTTGGTTTGGTAATTTTATATTCCTGTTGCATGTATTTTTAGGTAAAATAGCCATTGATGAATTGATGAGGATGTGTGACACTCAAAAACAAGATATAAATACACAAGCTATATGGAAAGACGTTGAATCTGTGAGACTGAAGTTAAAGACCCTATGGAAGGTATTAATAGCATTTACACTTTACGTACTAGTCCTAATGTTCACACTTTATTTTACGGTCCAATTCTTGCTATTAATTATTAGCTATGACTTTTGCATCAATAAACTCCTAATTACTGCTTTGCCATTGCCTGCTGAAACATTGAAACTGCCTTTGTGTATATTAGGAATGTCTTGGCCTGCCAATTGACACAATTTCAGAAGATGCACACTTCATGTTAAGTGGAGGAGACTCCCTTCAGGCCCTGCGCCTCTGTGATGAGATCACTGTTGCCATGGGGACAACCTCTGTGGGCCTGCTGGAGGTCATATTAGATGGCACTTTCTCAGATGTGGTTAGCCACGTCATGACAGAAAAGCATAACAATGCAATCCAGCCATCAAAGAAGAGAATGCTGGATGTTTCGGGCTCTATAGTTTCACCCAAAAGACAACAGAAGGAAATGAGCAAAGTGAACGCTGCAGAAAGCACAGTGGGTGTTCCCTCAGTGAGAAGGACTGTGGGATTTGTAGTTGTGAGACGAGCTGGTGAGGTTATTGATGGGGGGTGTTTTTGGAAAATGCAAGAGAAAAACTTCTCTAGTGCACTAGGAACAAATGAGAGCAAACTTATGGTGGCGAATACGTCTGAAGACAGTTTAATATCTAATCCTGCTCATGAACTTCTGAAGTCATCTCAGGAAAATGCTATTAAAAAGATCAGAAATCGCCATGATCCTCAAGAAGCTACTGAGGAATTACATGTCAGTAGGAGCCCAGGTGAAGGTTTAAAGGAAGACCGTTCTGATGTCCTGCCTCTGAGCCTTCGGGTCCTCTGGAGCTCAGACACAGGCAGGTGTGTGGACGCCTCTCCAGTGCTGCTGGTGGGTCCTGACAGGACCACAGTGTTCATTGGCTCTCACTCGCACAGACTGCAAGCTCTCAACCTGTCCAACGGAGAGGTCATCTGGGAGCGTATCCTCGGAGATCGACTGGAGTCTTCAGCTGCCATTTCCAGATGCGGAAGCCTTGTAGCAGTTGGTTTGTACACTTTGTGATTTTAAAAGAAATGCTTCGTTTAACCACTAATGTGGTTGTAATAAGGTTGTTACTGCTTTAGCTTGGTTATGGTGGGTTTAGTCTAAAAGCAGAACCCAAGGGATTTCAGGGTCAAGTTTATATGTTATTCACATTTGTAACCAGAGTTGAACCTCTTTTTCTCAGGCTGCTATGACAGACAGATATATTTCCTGGATGTCTCCTGTGGAGTAACTGTGTGGACATTTGAGACTGGAGATGTGGTGAAGAGTTCCCCTACTGTAGACCCTAAAACTGGGCTAATGTTCACAGGGTCCCATGATGGCTTTGTTTATGCATTAGACCCACTGGTAATATACGTTAAAAAAATACTTCTCAGTTTTGTTTTATTATCATTCTGTAGTACTAATCAGTGTTGTTTTAGTATTATTAATATACTGTCACAGTGATTATTCATATTTTTATGAAGGTTTTTTTTTATATACTTGTCTCTATTTCTCCCAGGCTAAGACTTGTATATGGCAGCATTACTGTGGTGGAGGTGCAGTGTTTTCATCCCCTTGCATCCACTCGTCTCCTAGACAGTTATACTGTAGTGCTCTGGGAGGGAATTTGCACTGTCTTGATCCAGTAAGTAAATGGTTCATTTTCAGTAGAGTGAAAAAGACATATTATTATTAAGCGTGTAGGTTTGAAAGCCATAAACCAAACTCTCTGATATGAAAGGTCTTAAGAATGGAGTGCTGTAGGATCAGTTTAAAGGCTAACACTTTCATCCTCCGTTAACTGTCTGTCCAGGACAGTGGAACACTCTTGTGGACGCATTCCAGCAGTGTCCCGTTTTTCTCATCTCCTCGCTGCTCTGATTCCTCTGTCTTCATTGGCTCAGTAAATGGACAAATTATTGGAATAAGCCATTCTGGAGATACGGTGAGAGGAAAATGAAAAAAGTTGCTCTAAGAGATGATAAATTAAATGACTTTAATTCGAATTATAATTCTTATTTTTCATAATTATGGTCTTCACAGGTGGAGCAATAAGCAACAATTTTTTGTTATTTTACAAATATGTGGATTGCACTCATTTGTTAACCATACTTTTAGCAAATTAAAAAGAGGCTTCTGACGTAATTCAGTGATATTACAGTTTAATTACAAATAAATATGAGAATGCCTCCATTGATTTAGAGTTTTGATTTTTGTGCACCAAAGTTAGATTTTTTTTTTAATATGTATTTTTCCCATTATTTTGCAGTTATGGGAATTTTCCACTAAAGGACCCATCTTCTCATCACCATGCATTTCCTCTTTGACATTTTGGACTAATCAGCAGGTTTCTACAACACCCAACAGAAGCACATCATCATTATCCAATCACACAGTCACATGTGGGTCACATGACGGTCATGTATATTGTATAAATGGTAATAACGGATCATTACTGTGGCAGTTCCAGACCACAGGCAAGGTGTTCTCTACACCCTTTGTGTTTGATGGTGATCCATGGGGTTTGAAGACACTTGTGGTTGTGTGCTCCACTGATGGAAAGTTGTGGATTATAGATGGAGAAACCGGCACACTAAAGGCCACCTTGGCATTGCCGGGTGAACTTTTTTCCTCCCCTGTCTTATGGGGGCACAAGTTAGTGGTGGGATGTCGCAATGATTATGTTTACTGTCTAGAACTGACCAAACAGTGAATGTGCAACTGGATAAATATATTTTTATGGGTAACTCCCAAAAGCGCCTATTAAAAAAATACATGGATATATTCAGTATGTTATATGTACTTGCAAAATACATGATTTTAGCATTAAGCAAAAACAGGAGTTTCAGTCCGCCAACTTCAAACAGGTTTCTTTAATTTTCTCTACATATCTCATAACATTTGCGTCACTTTTTCTGTAATGGGTTTTTCTAAAGTGGAACAAAAAAAAAGTGCAATTATCAACAAACTTTTTGTTTTATATCACATACAACACTGTTTACGCTACACTATTGCACACGACCAATGTAAAAACAAAGTGATGCGACTGCAGTTCAGGAGATCTCCAAAGGAATACAGTCCGCTTCATTTCACTTCTATACATACATACATACCTACATACATTACATACATACAACATCACATTAGATAGAGGAGTCAGTGGCTCTGCTGAGAGATCAAGGCTTCTGTTTAATAACCATCATTTAGCAAACACTTTTTATCCAGAGCACCTTCACCTACAAGGACAATTCCCCCTGGAGCAATCTGGGGTTAGCTGCCTTATTCAAGGACGTAGAGGTGATGTCCGTTAATAGTTCATTCTCTCACTAGAAATGCTGCCTCTTTTGTAAAGGATATTTCCATTGGCTAGATTTCTTGTTCTTACTCCCCTCCACCCTGGGACGTTGCATTTGAAACACTGATCTCCCATCTCTTAGCCGTGATGCAGGTTTTGCTAATTAGCGGTAAAAGAGATGCTAGCACACGCTACGCCAGGATAGCATTGTTTATGTTACAGCAAGCAGGCGGAACCCAGGCAACCAATTCTACAGAAACAGGCGGGTATAGACACTGCAAGAAGTAGATTTATCAATTGACAGCACGGCTCAAGTGCATATATACTATGATGTCATGGAAACTTGAAGGAAATAATCAGTGTTAGTTAATTACATGAGTAAACAGTGCTGACGTGTCATTATCATGATGAGTTTTAGCAATAGTTAAAATGAGAGTAGTACTCACAGTTGTCACGGACACAGTGAAGATCTTTTTACTTTGCCAAGATATCAAATATAATAAGTTAAGAGATAAAAAATGTGACAACGCCTGTCCATCGGCAAGGTCTATGAGTGTTAACTCATTCGAGTGTATACATGGAGGAAAAAATAAATAAAAAATTGCAAAACTTTTTCTCTGATTAACATGCTTGTGGGAGCGAGGAGTGGAATTTGTGAAGGTTTCATCAGCTGTGTTATTATTAGCCCTTGAATTGCTTCCCAGATTTACCACCAAAGCAATAACACACCTTCTTGTTTTACTTGAAATGTTACATTTGTACTTAATGTGAACCACTCATATTGTTTTTTTAGTAATACCTAGAATCAGCAGTTCGACATGCATTGTGTATATACACTGTTAACCACTGGCGACTTCAAAGATATGAAGGGCTGCAACTTCTCTGGAGATTATAGGGCTTGTTTGATTGGTTGTGACTCAAATGAGTAAATATACTTTTGATGCATGTTGTTGCAATAATCCAGTATATTGAAAAACGGGTGGGTCGATGTAATGGTTTGTCTTTAGCGCATCTGAATATTAGTGCAATATTTAGTAGTAGAAATACCAAATATTCTGAAATGCTAAAAAAATTTTGTTCAGAGCAGGTGCTGTGATGGCTAAGTGATGTGGATGAAGGAGATTACTTATTTGCTTTTTTACTGGTCAGCAGCAATGGATCACTTGATAATCTGTGGGCAGTCACTCCAGGCTTTGGCCTTACGCTTTGCTAGGGCAAGCCATGCAGGCTCAGTAGAAACCTGGGTATTGTCACCTGGAGGGAAGCGCTTTGTCACATCTTTCGTTGCTGGCGGAGATGGTGTAGAGTCTGTTATTTCAACTGTCAAAAGAAAGAAAATCACTATAAAGATTTGGCTTTATAAAGTGATGGTTCTTTTATGCTTAGATGTCTCATGATGGGAACCATGTCTAAATCCCACTCTGATGTCAGTTGCATTTCAGCTAGGGGAATGTATATGAAAGAAACAACAACTGAGCATAAGACACAAAGTTAACAAAAAAACACCCTAGTAGGAAGCTACTAAAGCTATGTCATCCAAGATGTTCATGTCTTTCTTTTTTCAGTCAAAAATAAATTTACCTGTTCTTTGAGGAAAACACCTAAATGGCGGCCAATGGGTTTAAGGTCCAAATTTCTGTTTCAATGTAGCTTTAACAGGCTCTACATGATCCCAGCCGAGGAATAAGGGTCTTATCTGGAGAAACGATCTGTCATTTTTCTAAAAAAAAAAAAAAAAAAAAATTGTATATACTTTTTAACCACAGATGTTTGTCTGGCACTATCTCTGCTATGTGTATGCATGACCTCTCGTATTACATAATTACATTGAAAAGGTCATGTGTGGTTAGTTCTTCATCTGGGAACTTTGGTCCAAAAAGGTATTCTAGGGCATTTTCTCCTTCAAATCGTCATTTTCATACCTTTTTTCTAAAGGTAAGTGTTTTACTTTCTTTGCATGTTCCCTTTACAGACACTATAAAGAGCCCTTTTATTACTGCATTGAAATTGCAATTTGGACCTTCAACCCATTGGCTTCCATTTATGTCCACTATATGGAGAAAACTCTTGGAATGTTTCCTTCAAAGGTTCATTTCTTTTTTACTAAAGAAATAAAAACCCACATGAACATCTTTGGATGACATGGGGGTGAGTAAATTATCAGGATTTTTTTTTTTCTGGAAGTGAATTGCTCCTTTAATCAAATACACTTTTTTTGTTGTTGTTTTTTTTACCTGTGACTGAGCTGGGCAAGGTATTGGCTTTCTTCAAGTTATCACGTCGTTCAAAACGGGCCAGGAGTGTGTCTGGTCTCTTATTCTCATCTGGTGTTTGATGTTTTGGAGGGATGGAACTTCCACCGCCCTTATCCTCTGTGGGACTGAGCATTCCAGCCTTTCAGAGACAAACAACACCATATTGTAGTTATTTGGAGCACAATTTTAGACCAAAAAGATTCCCCAAAATATGAGGTTACCCAGCACAAAACCACAGAAGTAGAAAACAAGTGCTTAACGAAATGTCACTCGTCTTGGCTGGTAAAATTATGCAAAATGGTTTAAAAATAATTGCATTATACTGCATTGCAGCTGGTTAAAACACTTTGATTACAATTTTTACATATAGTACCAACTGTGTAGCTAGTTAATGACAGTAGATTGTGTGGTTATATTGATAATCTATACATACACTATCTCTGTCCTTAGCCTGTTTCTCAGCCAGCTTAGCTTCTCTCTGGCTCTTCCTATCCTCTCGGTTTTGCTGCTGTTCTCTGAAGCCTTTCTGTTTTTGCAGTGCCAATGTGATCCAAAGTGGTCCTGTCTCTTTCTCCTGCGTTCGTGAGCTATCCAGAGAGTGCCTGGCCTGCAGAGAGGGTTTTTCTGTGAAGAAGAAATGCAGGTGTCAAATTGACAAGCAAGACTAGAAAGTGTTTTCTATTCCTTTTTTTTAAGAAGAATTGTTGAAAGTTATTTTTTGTTTCCACTGCACACAAAAGTATTCTTGTAACTTAATAAATATAAAATCATGATTGATCCACTGATGTCACATGGATTACTACCTTTCTGAATCTTGACCTTGAAGTTGAAGGACTATAAATAAATTGATGCTTCGCAAGCATTATACTAATTGTGAAGATACAATAATAGCTCTACAGTGTTTAAGTATTTCCAACCTTTTTTAATGAGTTCTGTCCTGCGATCTGTTTTTTCTCTCCATGGGATGCTGATGGATGGAAAAAATGACTTCTTTTCTTTAAGCTCCTCCTTAAGCTCTTCTTCTCCTTGTCCGTTTTTTTGAGATTGTAGAGATGCTGCAACTTCTACCTTATGATCACTGCTTTGTTCAGTTTCTACCTGTTCTGCTTGCCCTGTCCGTTGTGAAATAATATCCCCCGAAGTCCTTCTGCCAGGTTTTGGGAGAGGAGAGGGTGGAGGTGTGGCACCTTCAGATGGTTTTGGGGAGGTTGCTGGTTTTTGGTAAAGTGGTGGTTTGGGGACAAAGTTGTCACCTTCGGTGCATGCCAAAGGGAGAGTATTTCTGCTAAACTTACTTCGGGATTCTTTACTGGGTGCTGTAGCGGGTCGAAATCCGGTAATGTCTTGTTGTGGAGAAACAGGGCTAGACTTTTCAGAGAGCGCAGAAGTGTCGGAATCTTGGTCAATGGAGGTGAGAGGCACTGGGACACCTTCAAAACTGTCTCCTGCACTGTACCTTTTTTTCCTCTTCTCTGCAGATTGTTCATTGTGAAAGCGAAGAGAGTAGTTGGTTCTTCTCAACTTGATCCCAAAAGGTGAGGGCCGCTCTTCACCACTCTGATCCTTCTGGTCCCCTCCATCCTTTACATCCAAATCTTCTGATTCTCCTTGACTTGAGGATCCAGTCTCAGATCTCTGTGACTTGGGAGATCCATGTGGTGGACTGGGAACTAGGAAGGAAGGGAGGTCTTTGGCAAACATGCATTCTTCAGCACTATCTGCAATGCGGACAACTTTGCTCCCCCTGTTCTGGATCTTGGTACCTAAAGAGGGCAACTCTGATTTTTGGACAGAGGGAGTTTCCGTAGATGGGGATTCTATTTTCACACCTTCTTTGTCTTCCTGACCAAAACTCTCTGAGTTCCTGTTGGAATCAGCAAATTTCTTTCTAGCTGGTGTGATTGAAAACTTAGCACTGGCTGACATGGTTTTCCTGAGGTTGGTGTGAGAGAATGGCACTGTGTTTAGATCCTCACTTATTGGCCTGCGACTTTGATCTGGGTATTCCGCATATTTTCCATCCTCAGCACCTTTAAAAATTTTGAATCGGATACTTGCCCATTCTGCCAGGACAGCAGCGTTGGATTGGTCTACAGATAAGGAAGACTCGTATAAGGATTTGGTTTTTGCAGATTTACGGTCTGGAGATGTCTTGCTCTTAGTTGGAGGAGTGCCCATAGCCTTTTTGCCTTCCGACAGGCCAAGAAGAGACTTGCAGGCCGTGTCCTTGATCTGATCGAGATTGACTGCGGTTCCACAAAGTTGTGCTCCTGTCACAAGAATTGCAGTATGTGGGACATAAAGAGATGAAGACAGAGTTGGTGCATCTGTGGATCCTGGTGAAGAAGCTTTGGCTCCCTCCCTGGTTTCAGCTGTTGTTTCACCCTGTTGTCCAGTTGTTGGAGTAACAGGAGTGAGGTTGACCTTCTGGAATAGTATCTGCTTCTCACCTGAAGAGACCTTAAAAGTGAAGGGTCTCTGTCGCTCCTCCATCTCTCTCCATCTCAGTTCCTCTGCTTTTCTTTTCCATTCTAGGTCAGTATCTCCAGCTTTCTCCTCTTGCTGTTGCCTCTTTCTTTCCTCCTCCTCCTCTAGTCTTTTCCTCTCAGCCTCCTCTTGTCGGCTCCTTTCCTCATCGCAGAGGCGTTGCTCTTCCTCTCTCCGCCGTTTCTCCTCCAACTCTTGAATCCTACGTTGTTCTGCCGCCTCCTCCTCTTTTTTCCTTCTCTCCTCCTGCTCCCTTTTTCTTTCCTCTTCCAGAAGAAGACGCTCTGCTTCAAGTTCCTGCTGCCTTCTCTCATCCTCTGCTCTTTTTCTTTCCTCTTCCTCTTTCCTCATTCTTTCCTCCTCATGCCTTTTTCGCTCTTCCTCTTCTCTCTGTCTTTCTTCCTCTTCCCTTTCTTTTCTCACCTCTTCCTCTCGTAGCTTCCTCTCCTCTTCCTCCTTTTGCAGCCTTTCCTCTTCCTGTCTTTGCCTCTTTTCCTCTTCTAGCCTCTGCTCCTCGATTCTCCTCCGTTGTTCCTCCATCTTTCTCTCTTCCTCTTGCTCCCTTCTCTGAAGCTCAAGGCACTCTAGCTCCTCCTCATGAAATCGTCGCCTCATTGATTTCTCAGTGGGTTCATAATCCTCTTTGCTTCTAATGTTATAGTCCTCTCTTGACAAATCAAAGACGTCTTCGTCTTTTTGTGTTTCATATTCTTCTTGCATTTCAGAGAGATCCTCTTCATGAAACTCCTGAAATAAGTTACATTTACAGAAGTTATTGCACTTGTATTATATACAAAAGATTGTTCACTGAATTATGAAATTTCAATCCAGTGTTGTTTTAGACCCCACTGACATTGTATGGATAAATACAGTTGAAACATGAATCAAAATATTGACTTTTGTCAAAAATCATACCGGTTTGGAACATCAGAAGGTGAGTAAAAGTTTTTTTTACACTTTAACACATCTTCATACATAAAAACTATCCCAATTGACACTGTTTACATTTTAATGAACACCTTTCTCTTTACCTGTGTGAACCTTCTGTGTTTGCGTGACACTCTCTGGTTCTTCGGCTTGACAGACAGTTTATGTTTGGCAGCAGTGTTGTCCAAGCGCGGGACAGACTGAGGGACAGCATCGAGATTGATGGACTCAATTGTGCCAGGGGGAGGTGGGCGCTTGGTGCGTGGGGATTTGACTGGAGTTCTGTGCTGGACTGTGTCATGGCTGACAGCCTAATTGTTAAGCAAAAACACAAAAGATAACACTTTGTTTCGATAGTCCGCTGTACACTTCCAACTAACAATAAGCAACTTTGCAACTAGCAGTCATTAGAGTATAGTAGACCGTCTTCTTAATATCTTCTAACACTTTATTTTGATGGGTTCACAATGTACAACATACTAACTGTCAGAAACTTTTCAACTTACTCTACCAACCGTAAACCTACCCTAACAGTCTACTCTGAGAGTTATTAGACATGTAGTTGTTAATTAATGAGAATTAGTTGACATGTTGTTGAAATGTAGTTACAGAGTACTTATAGTTTGTAGAATGTCTAAAGTGGACTATCAAAATAAAGTATAACCACACAAACAAGTTTGTGGTTATGCAGAGCAGGAAGCATCGTATATTATATGTATGGGAATCAATGTATTCACAGTCTGACAGTTTCGTACAGATTTTCAGTAACAATGTTACTGAAAAAATGTCTTATGTATATAATTTATGCCAACAAGGTAATCCGTGGTATAACATCAAAACTTAAAACAGAGCAGTGATTGTTACCAGTCCATATAAATGGTGAAAGCTAGTATATAGACTTTGACTGACACAGCATTTATGTAAGCAGTGGATAACAGTTTGGAGATTAACTTACTTGTTCCTTGGCTTCGGTTTCTGGTGGTTCATTCTCCACCTGAGCAAGAACCCTCAGTGGACTTCGTGGTACCTCTTCTTCATCTGAGCTACCTTCATCTCCTTCACTCCTTCTAAGTGAAGAAGGTCTCTGACCAAACTTGATATTATGTCCAATTTGCCTCTGTAAAAAAAAAAAAAAAAAGCATAGAGAGTATGTGTTTGTTAGTTTGGTTTGGTGCCTTGTTAGTCAAATTAGAGAAAATGAAGGGATTAGCCAAAATTCAGCCCTAAAGACACCAATTTGGTGCAATGCTTACATGAAAATTGTGTTAGTGAAGTCTGGTGCAAGACTTAATTGTTGGCATATGAATATTTTTAATTATACTCTTTGAGTGAAAAGGCTCACCTGAATGTTCCTAACTTTGTCTGAAACGTTCTCCTGGGACATTGTCTGTCCTGGATATGTCTTCTCTGTGTCCTCTGGGATAAAAACACTCTCGTGTGAAAAAGCTCTGGACCCAAGGGTGTTTAACTCCCTGTGAATGTAGGTGTTAACACACTGTTAAATTGCAACATTTCTATTAATGTTTTCAGTATGCAGTTTAACAAATATACTCAGCATCTAAATAAACACAATATATTTAGCATACGTTACAAAAGGCGGACACAGCTGAAATGGTAATAAAGTTTTACCTTAGACACTCATCATTTTCCTCCTTAACTGAGACCACCCCATTGCAAACATCATCAGTGGAATGGCTAGGTTTAAGTTCAGATCCCTCAAACCCACGTTCTTCTTCCCTTCTTTTCTTCTTCCCAAATAAACGCCGGAATGGCTGAAATTTGCCCTGCCGTCGCCGCTCTGGTAAAAATTGGGAATGGGGGCAAAGAAAGTAGCTAAATAGTAAGTGGCGATAAGCATACAGTTTATTTTAGTATGTATAAAAATGTGAGCATTTTTAATTGATGTCCATGAAATGCAGGACCAGAATAAATCAGATGCTATGGGATCACGTTAAACTGGGGTCAGAACTGATCCTGAGAAAGGCTTTTAGAATTTTGGTGACCAGATGTCCTGTTTAAACATCCAGTAATGTAAAGGCCCTATAAACAAGAAAAAGCCTAAAGAAGCAATTTTATATAAAGTTGTGACAGTGTTTTGAGAAGAGAGGGTTTAACATGTTTTACTGAAAACACTTTTGGGGTATTCACACTTAATTATGAAAAGAAGCTAGCAATCCAGCTACTCAAATGCATACAAAATGTGACTTGAACATATTTGAATGCATCTAGTTGTTCAAGCAATGTACCGTACATAAACTTTACTCCTCTCACACATTTTTTACGTCAATATGAGCCCTGAAATCCACATGAGCAAGCATAGATGAGACATAATAGCTGCAGCAACCACAAAACCTTTTTTTACCCAAATAGACAACTAAAATATTACTCCAATCTACATGAATAAACAGGATGACGGAAATGGTTAGGTTCCTCTAAATCTACTCTAACATCACTGGAGGCTTAGCTAGGCTTAAAACTGCTTGGATGGATGTGTATTGTGAAATTGCTTACTAATAATTTAAACTCCACTTAGTTGTACTTAATGCTAAATAAGCTACTTTATTTTCCAACAGTACCTTCTGATAACATGCACACTGAGGATATAATCTGGGCTTCGTAACCAACAACTAATTCCCAATCCACTTAATCACAACCAAAAACAACTGTAAAGGAAAGATTTATAAAATAATTCTCAACCTACCATTTAAAGTGGAAATCTCCAAGTGCAAAGTGTCTCTGGCAAGACTGAATCATAGGCTTCCCATTTAAGTGCAATAAGGCAAGGGACCTTTGGTTTGTAAGAGTGCTGTGGAGAGTCTCCACTTCCTGAGACTAGAAAGTTATTAGGGATCATAAACACTACGGAGATAAGAGTTGCTCAAAAGTTTACAAATAAAAGTACGTACAAAACATGTCAAATAAAATATTCGCTATATACACTGATTGAAAACTTAAGTCTTACCATAGCTGTGTTTATTTGATCAAAGGTTTATTAAAGCAGAACTATTGTGATACATTATTGCAATTTAAAAAAATCTAAAATGCAAGCTGCATTTTATGCAAGATATTTCATAATCATTCTAATATCCTAATTCAGTTCTACATTTCTAACAATTCTCATTAATGGTGAAGACGGTTGTGCTGCTTAAGATTTGTTTCAGAAATCATTTGTAACATAAAATCTCTATCAAAGCCCACAGGTTCCTTTTCGGTCTCTCTGAAGGCACTATAAGTACAGCACTCTGCCAGCCAAAGGCCACACATCTCCAGACTCTGTTTTTATGGATGTTTGTGTGTATGAAGGCTCAAAAGTGTGTGTGACTGACTCCAAGTGAAATGGCTGGGGTGACAGGGCCACTCTACACCGCAGAGTAGATATATTCAGCGAGAGATCAGCGTGGATCTGTTACAGGCTAAAAGTGGAAAGTAGTGTGGAGTTACACAGCACGTAAGTGTTACTGCTCAAAACACAATGGCACAATAACAAAGAAAGTAAGTCATGTGGTACCTGTCGTCAGAGACTGCTTCTGTTGTTATTGTCATGCGAATTCCTCAAATTATTACAGCTCCAGAGTTTACTGCTTTATGAGCGTATATGACTGGAAGATTTTATGATTTCTCATATTTTGTCCCGTTATTTCCCTCTCAAAGCCTCGTCCAAATCACAGTCTGTTCCCAGCTGCTGCTACTCCATTTCTCTGGCCCACAATGCAGTGCTGCAGGCGTCTTCAATCACTGAAGCATATGATGTGAGTGGACACCACTCAGCCACAGAAACAGCCCTCAATGTGTCTCCTCCATATTACAACCACTGTACACTCAAACACAGCCTACCTGCTCCTATGAGTGTCAGCAGAAGAGCTAAATAAATTCACTCAGACCTAAACACAACGCTAAAACACACATCTGTCCCACTTGACAACATAAGAATACTCAACCTTGGTCCTCGCACTCTTGTCGTACAATGTTTTTCACTAGCACAGCAATGCCAGTAACTTTTGTTGTTTTTTTTGTCCCACCTGAACCTGACTATTCCCCTCACTCTCCAAATTTCAGCATTAGTACATGACTAATTGATATTTATCATAACAACATAATTGGCACTGTTCCTTTTGTTGTACTTGATTGTCTAACATTAGTCTACCTCTGTAACAACATGAAGAAAACAAGCTTGGACTAAAGCATGCCACATTTCGTCTGTACCGAGGAAGCATGAAATAGGTCACACGTGAGCTACATTAATGTTAATAAGTTAAATGAGGTTATAAAGTTTGATGGCACAAGGTTCACTTGAAAAGTTGTGAAAACACTGGACAGGAATAATTCACACAGAAAGTGTAAATGCAAATCTGTGTGACTCTCATTGTTCCCAGGAACAAAAAGGAGAAATTACGGAGAATGCGATTGCCACTCTGCTGTAGTGAGTAAGGACTGGGGACAAAAGGTGTACAAAAGCACCATAAAAGCGGTTCTTCTGAAGTTTATTATGAAGGATTTTGGCATTCAACTCTTATTGCATCATAAGTAAGTAAGCAAGGTCTAGAAAGCTCTAATCCAAATCTAGCTCATTTTTTCAAATATCTCCATTTGAACCACTTTTGTGGTGGTTTTGCATCCTTTTTGAAGCTTGAAATCTCCTGTCTTCCCATCCCCTTTCATTGTAATGGCATGGAAAACAACCTCAAAGAAAATCTATTACATTTCTCCTTTTTGTTCCACAGAAGAAAAAAAGTCAAATGGGTATTTTAAAGAAATAGGTGAGTAAATACTGAGAGGTTTTTAATGAACTTTCCTTTAAAGACACACAGGCACAAGCACGCAGACACAGCACTCAATTGTTTTGTTTTTGTGCCTCTATTTAAAAACACCACACAGTTCTTAAAGAGACAGCACTGATGTTTTGAGGCATTTCGTCACTGTCACTTTAAGAGCAGGCCTTTTGCAAAGATCCTCACTCTGTTTTGGTTTACCTGGGCTTTCAGATACTGTTACCTCTACCCGCGCGTCAAGCTTAGCCTCCTTACTGTCCGTCGCCATGGTTGCGACGGGCTTTGTCTGCAGCAAGTGTAGAGGATGGGGGGGGGATAAGCGTGAACACATAGGTATTTTCCTCATTGATGTGTTTGGTTTGTGCGTGCAAGTCTGAATAGACATGGAAGTAGATGACGACAATGATAGCAGATAAAAAGGCTTACAGAGATCATGAGACACATGTATAGGATTTCTTTTATTATTTTTTTTCCTTGGCTCTTCTGGGCCCTTTTTTCAAATACCTGACCTCTGTTTATATTATCATCATAGAGCTTTTGTGCTTGAACGCAGTCTAGTTTGCTTTTAGTCCTGGGTTTGCCATCGCTTGTTTGTTTGTGAATGAATAACAGGACAATCTCTTTGTCTTTTCTCATTGGGAATTAAATAATAATAATAATTCATGTTGCAGGCACGTCACAACCTTATACTAAGAGGACTGCATCTGGGTCTGGAAATATGCACAGTTAAAATGCTTTTTTGTTATAATTTAAAAATGTACTTCTGCCATGATCGATAAACTTCTTGATTTCCTTGTTTGCTGTGTACCTGACTTCTCTTATAAAGCTGTGTTATAATGTCATATCAATCTGTTATGCCTATACTATTGCAACTTAATATTCAATGTCCATTTTATTTATTTAGTTTTCATTTTATTTAGTAGCCTATAAATCTGCTAGACAACCCTCCTGACAACCCAGTTTTTAAAAGATATATAATGCTAATGATCAGCTGACTGTATGAAACATTCTACTAATTTATATGCAGTTCTAATATAGATGAAAAATGCAATATGTTTAAAAAATATGGTTTGTGTGCTTCAATTGTGTAGAAGTAGTGCTGAGGTCTAACTAAACTACTGCAAGTAGGATTTGGGTAGACTTTAAATGTCTTGCATTTAATAATAAACAGACATGCATAATATATTGTCTTTTTTCACTATGTTTTGACATTGTTAATGTTCACAAATTAAAACTAAAAGTGTAAATGTTAGCTAAAAATGCAAAGGAACAAAAAAACCTAATAATTGCAATTTTTGCAATTTACTGAAATACGTTTGAGTTGAATAACTAAAATGACTAAATTAAAATAAAGAATGACGTATATTTAAAAAGATAGATAGCTCTACCTCCATATAGGTACAGTACAGTGCATTATAACATCACATAAAAATTAATGGCTTATGTTAATGCATGCCCTATACAAGTTAATGCGAAACAGCATATTTTTTTTTAAAAAGTAAATTGTTTTGTTAACAGTTTACCCCAGAATATATTCAAATTCCTATGCATAATATAATTTTAATAAGTCAATCTAAAAAGTACAAAAGTTCCCCAAATGAGGTTTTATTGTTCCATATTGCTGCTGGGATTTTTACATGCATTCATTCAGAATGCCAGGACACAAAATGCCAAGATTTAAAATGTCATCGGTTTTTAGAACACATTTCCTCAAAACCTACGTTCCTTTTGGCAGCACAGTGTTGCACTGACTGTTAAACACAGCAAACTGTAAATTATTACAGTCTTGCATCATCCTTGTGTGCAATTGTGTTGTTTCTCTTTGTATGAGAAGACAGTGTCCTCTAACGGCTCACAGGGTCATCCTGAAAGTCTCTCTGTTTGAGCAGGCTCAGCTGTGACAAAAAAAGGCTTGTCTGTTTTTGATTCTGGTCCAGATGTTTTTGTGCACATGCATCTGAGACTGCAACACAAGAGTGCACGTGGTCAAAACTGTGTGAGTGTTTGTCATGTTATGGTTCACGTGCACATATTAGCCAATGATCTTGCTTGCATTGTGCACGTAATAGAAGCTCCAAACAAAATAATGAAGGCAAAAGCGCAAGTCACAGCCACATGCGCTGCAGCAGGACACAGAAAAAAAACTCAGACAAACTAAAAAGCCAGCAGCAGAGCTACAGTTAGCCAACTGCTAAGTTAGCTCTAGCTGCTCTAGCGCTAATTTAACCCACTGCTGATGTTTAAACATACAGTTTGACCTCACTACCAAACTATAAAACCAACAGCAGCTCTAACCATCATTACAAACATTTCTATCCCAGACCTGCTTCTGTTTAACCAAACCAGTGGATTATAAAATGTAAGTGGATTCCTGGAATGGTGCCCCTGTAACTCCTGAACCTAAAAGCTATGTGAGTCATCATTATAAGTCATAATTGACCCTTATAAACAGAATGAAAACATAAGATGACACACACACACTGAGTGTTCTTAAATACTGCAAATAAAATGTATGCAAGATGAGATAGCGCTAGTGATCTGCTGCAGTGGCTAACAGCTAAAGCTAGTGGCTAAGGCTAAGTACTATACTGCCCAAATGTGGCATTTAGCAGAAGAAATTAATATTTTTATTTAACAGGAATGCATTAAATTAGTGCCAAATCAGCATGTTATAATGATTTCTGAAGGATCATGTGATTCTGAATACTGTAGCAATGGCTGCTTTGACATCACAAGAATGAATTACATTTCATAAATTACACGAATAAATTATTTTTCAGTATACTGGATCAAATAAAAGCATCCGTAGTGAACAATTTTAATGTTTTGAAAGCAATCTCCTTTAAATGATTTGAACAGTAGTGTAAATAAACTGGTATTGATATAGATCTGTGAAGGAAACCTTTTCTGAATGGCAGCCTTTCCAGATGCTGTCCTAGAAGAATTAGCATTGATTTAGCAACCTTTCCACAAAAGAGGCATTGAGCATTTGAAGCAGAATGGACAATGTTTGTCATGTGGCCTAGAGGCAACATACATGCATTTCCACAGACATCACACTTTTACAACATTGTTCATTGCCATTTATTTAGCATAATGTTGCCTTCTGTGTTGATTCTCATGTACAGTTGATAGAACACAACACGTGTGGTTATTGCTATGACAACAGCAACATTAAAGGTTGTTCCGATGTAGCATTTTATCTACACAGAACGAAAGGTTCAGCATAGCTGCGTCAGATCCTACAGGATAAAGATTCTAGCCTAAATCACATGTGATGCATTAAGTATTAGCGATGAAATGTTCTTGATTTGCACAAAGAGCCGTATATTATTATGATAGCAAGCTAGCTTCACTTGTACAATGGAACGGCTTGAAGGAACAGCTAGAAATCACTGAAGCAAAATGGGATGGCTGACTGCACAGCGTATAGCAAAGCTTGTCTAGCTGCCTGTGCTTACTGAGCACAAAAGCACACTTTTACCTAGTTCAGCCGCGCAGCTGGAAAGAGCTGCACACCACTGAAGGAAAACCTTAGGGAACATGGATTCAACCTTCTGCACCTTGATTTACAAAGCTCTGTTGCTGCTCCTTGGGGCTTAGGGAAAAATATAACACAACCATTGAATCACAGCTTATAGAGCTCTATTAAATATAGTATTAATAGCATGCCATATCTTAAAAGTCTTTATTGAAGTATGAAGGCTAATAAATCTAATTGTGTTGGTTCTGGATGAATGATGGTTATGGAGATCAAATGAACACAGATCTTTCATCAATAGCCCATAAGACCTCATTGGATGTCAGGGTTGCCTTTCAAAGCTTGACTTCAGCATTATGAACCAGGCAATTCTGATCCAAATTGTACTCTTATGAACTGAACCCTGTGTAACTTGCTGTAATATAAATAGGAACCAGGGCTAGTTGTCACACTATTTAGGTTGATTCAATTTCTGTATACCCACCTTGAACAGTTTTAACCAGGAAAAACATATAGCGCTTTGTAAGTTAAGTTGTCCCATTCGGATACTAATATTTTAGTATATGATAAAAAAATATCGAATTATACTACATTATAACAAATGTCACAGCATGTCCCAACACATAATTTCTGAATACTGTATGAAAATGTCTGACTTTGGTCAAATAAAGTAGTTT
This sequence comes from Enteromius paludinosus, assembly GCA_032361165.1. NCBI lineage: Eukaryota > Metazoa > Chordata > Actinopteri > Cypriniformes > Cyprinidae > Enteromius > Enteromius paludinosus. The sequence goes on from JAUMHQ010000083.1 coordinate 10,724,374, forward strand.
TTTTTGTTGTTGTTTTTTAAGATTTAAGAATTTGAATCTGACACACAAACAACTGCTAACAAACAAACTTCAGTAAAAATAAATACCTAGTTAAAGAAACGGTATGGCCATTGTGATAACTTCCCCATGTGACAACGAGTCCTAGTCTCCCTTTGTAATATAACATATATATATTACGCATATAATATATATGGCAAATAATGATTTTAAACACTACTTCAACACCACACCACTTCAGTAGCCTCCTCACCCGCCAAACAGACATTTTATGCAACTGCTTTTACTCAGTCTGCAGTCACAGACATGAGCAAGCTCTTTAGTCAGCTCTTCTAAAGTCAATTAGGGTTCAAAAAAAGCAAAACCGTGCAGACGATTGGTTGTGTGAATCTGCCAGGTGCTAGTCTAGGCTTTTTTGAAAAAACAAAATGCTTCTGTAATGCATAAAGGTAGAAAATCCTTTCGGTCCAAGTTATTAAAGGTGCCATAGAATGCATTGAGAGAATATTTTAAATTGTTCTCTGGTATGTACATAGAAGGTGTGTAGCTTAGGTAAGGGGAAAAAATGCCCAGAAACGGTTTTACAGGTCCATTTACAACCC
>JAUMHQ010000083.1:10742601-10752764 GCA_032361165.1 Enteromius paludinosus
TGAGGACATTTTCAGTGTCCCCGTAATTCAAAAGGCTTGAAAAACATACTAAATGGTGTTTTTTTGAAAATCTAAAAGTGCACACAGTTTCCTGTAAGGGGTAGGTTTAGGTGTTGGGTCAGTGTAGGGCAATATCATGTACAGTTTGTACAGTATAAAAACCATTACGCCTATGGAGAGTCCACATAAATCACAAAAACCAACATGTGTGTGTGTGTGCGTGCGCAGTGTTTTCATATGTGGCTTGTCATTCATCTGATTTTGGTTCGGTGCTTTTTTCAGACAAGGAGATGATTCTCGAATTGGAGCGGATGCGTGCAAGGCATGGGATGTGTGGCAAGGAGCAGTCTCCATCCCGTCTGGATGGCTTTGTGAAAAGTTTAGAGGAGGAAAGGAATTACTACAAACAGGAGCTGGAGCGATACCGGCTGCTTAGGGGTAGGACAGACAAAAGCCCCACCCCTAGTCCAGGCAGAGGGAGGAACCCCAGAGGAAGAGGCAGCTGGCTCGGAAAGGTTAGAGCTGACATATAATTCAGTGATTACAAATAGATGTTTGGTTTAAGCAGAGGGTAAAATTTAGATTACACACGGTTTTAATCATTCATGGAAAAATGACAATTCATCATTCATTCAAAAAACTTTGTTTATCTTCATAACACAAAATGATGAATAAAGTAATTACTTTTTTAATTTGTGTTTCGAAGATGAATGAAGTTCTTACGAGCTTGAAATCACACAAGGGTTAGTTAATTAATAATTTTTTTTTTTAATTCTTGGGTGAACTATCCCTTTAACATATGGACACTTGGATGAAATGTAAATAAGCTTCCTATTTACAAATTTTCCTTTTGTTTTAAATTGTGATTTAAGTTTTCAAAATATGATTTTGTAATAAGGCTGCATTTTACCGATTAATTCTTCAATTAAAAGCAATTATTTTATAAAGCAGTTACCAAATATACCAAAACAACATGATTACATCACACCTCACTGAGAAACAAGTGGCTGTTTTTGTTTTTCTAGAGAGATGATGACGCAGAACTTTTAAATGCAATGAAGGAGAGGGATGAGCTACAAACAGTGCTGCTGGGCTTTGAGAAACACATGGAGGAAATTCAGACCAGAGTTAAATTACTGACTGCAGAGAGAGACCAGCTCAGCTCTCAGTACCAACAGGTGAGAAGAAATGTGAAAATGTATCTATTTAAAAAATATGTAATATCCCTTTAAGATTAGACACAGCTAGGTGTTTTCCTTTAAGGTTGTTCATGGGTTTTAAATATAGGCTCAGGAGGAGCTGAGACGTGTCCAAAGGGAGCTTGAGTCCTCTGAACTCCAGCACAGGATCAGAGATGACAGGGAACAGACTGAAGCTGAGCTCCAGAGAGTTACTGCCGAGAGAGACACACTTAGAGACAGACTCAAGGTGTGTGTGTGTGTGTGTGTGCGTGCATTTTGTGTATGTGTTTACAAACAGATTTTTTTTTAGCAAACCATAAATAGCTGTTAAGTATTCAAGTAGATTTCTGTGGTTAGAGTTGTGCATTTAAAATTCCACACAGCACTTAGCTGTGTGTTGAAGGGAGAGTTGCCAAGATAAATCTTCTTTCGGTCTTTGCAGGTTGCACAGAGCACAGCTCTGACAGACAGAGAACAGGAGGAGATCAGGATTCTTGACCTGCAAAACACCACTGAGATGGTATTACACTAACTGAGCTTGCACCTTTTATAGTTTCACAAACATTACCAGTGTGTTTTGTCATGTCTGGATAGTTATGGGCTATCTCCAGATATCTTTGACGGGCACTGCAGGAAGGGGGCGGTGATTGTAGGGTTGTTAAAAATGAAAGTAAGCCGTACATTTGTAATTTGCTATTTATTATAATTTGATTCTGGGTGGGAAGGTTTTTTTTACAAATTGTATTATACTTGGTATACTAGTTGCACTTTCTTTTTCATTTTGATTATATGAGGGTAATTTTCTGGGGCCAGTAATGTTTAGATTGATGTAGGATTGAACAAAAGTGCACATATATGAGAGCATTGCAATCGTTCACCTTGTTGTGGGTAGGGCAAAGTAATGCTCACTTATGAATTTGACCAATATGTGGGGTTATTTTTAGGTAAAAAAATAAAATGAATAAAAAAATATATATTTATTTTATTTTTATGTTATTTTATTTTTTTATATATATAGTGAGTAATATTGCATTACTCTGTGTGTGTAGCTGGAAAGAGAAAGGGCTGACCTGCGTGCTCAGGTGTTTGTACTGAAGCAGAGTCACATTGCTGTTGAAAAGGAGCTGAAGGCTCAGTCAGCGGTGCTGCTGCAGAATGTAGAAGAGGCCACACAACAGAGAGCCGAGAACTGTGCACTAAGGTCTGTATGTGTGTGTAGCACCGCTGTAGACAGACATTTCTGCCTGTGTTGGTTGTGATTTAAATTTTGTCCCCAAAATCCGCTTTAAATTTTGTGTGTGTGTACATGCGTGTTTAGGCTTCTGCAGGAGCAGATGGAGCGGTCTCTATCAGACGTTCAGCACAGATTATCTGTCAAGACCAATGAACTGCAGGCAGCTCACCAACAGATCGACAAACTAGAAGAGAAAATCAGTGCGTCTCAGAACAATGTCTTATATTGCACTCTTTTTAATTTTTATCTAATTATTAGCTGTTCCATCTCTACCTTCCTGTTTTCTCTCATGCATCTCTCACTGTATTAGACTTGTCAGAGGTACCTTTACTTTGGTATTCAGCCAACACATTTATTTTATTGTTCTTACTGTATTAACTAATTGAGAAAGTTACTTAACTGAAATAAGTTATTGTGATATGCCACTGTTTAAAATTAATTAGTAAATATATTGTAAATGTTTCTTCAACACCAAATCAACACGATGAATAAAACTTATTATAATGTTGATTTCTTATATATGATTTCTAAAATATGTTATTTAGCCATGGTAAGCTTAAGAGACTTCAAAAACATTGTGAGGAGTTGTGTTCAGTAGCATATTAGTTTTGTGTTAATGATGCAATACATTTAAAAATTATATATATATATATAATAGATATTGTGACATCCTTTCACTGTACAGTTGTAAATTTCCTTATGTAGAAAGAAGATTGTGATTGCTGTGTTTTGTTTTGTTTTTTTGTGTAGCTGATCTGAGTAGACACGGTTCATCGCGGAAGGATGAGGTTGCAGTGCTGCAGAGCACAATAGCCTCTCTAGACCGAGAGAAAGACACCCTGCAGGATGCCGTAGACCAGAAGACTGAGAGTTTGGTGCTGCTACAAGAGGAGATACACAGGAAGGTACTGCTAATACATGACACACAGTATAAGGACATGTCTCATTGCATATCTGTTTCCAATACAGAATGCTCTATAGAGTCTGTAGAGCACATAAATGGCTGCAATCAAATAATCATGAAAATTGTGGTACTGCGTTAAATTATAAAGTTGGTTTTGCTCTACAGGAAAAAACTCTTTTGGATGTACGTCTTACAGTCACAGACTTGGAGAACTCTCTGGAGTAAGTAATATGAATGTTTTTTTAGATAACAAGATGTTTTTGTCTTTTTGTGGAGGAATTGAATGTCATGTACTTTTAGTCAGCTGAAGGTGACATTAAACAGTCGAGAGAGGGAGATCGCTAGCCTGCGCAGACAACTGGACCAATCACAAGAGGAGCTCTCAGCCATCAGTCGAGACAGAGAGGTCGCGCTGAGAGAGAACCGCAGGTTACAGGACGATCTGTCCACCATGACCAGAGAAAACCAGGTGCATACAACCATACCAATAGACCCCTCTGCTTTTGTTTTTTCTTCTACCTACCCCCCACTGTTCACGTGACCATCTATGACAAGTGAACTTCACATACACGTGTTCACATTATTGTGGTCCTTTCTCCAGGCGGTGCACGCAGAGATGCAGGAAGCCCTGAACGAGAGGGATGAACTGAAGCTCAGGGTTCACTCGTATATCTCAGAGGTGGCACGGATAGAAAGCATGATGGCTGCCAAGGTGAGAAATGAAGAATAAAACACCAAAATAAGGAACTGATTTAAGGCGCTATTGTATAGTAAACCGTTATATTAAATAACCCAGGATTACAGTGGCCAGTGTTTAAGATTACTGATCTCAAACTAGAAAAGTAAAGTATGTGATGAAAATATTACAATAACTTATATATTCAGTGTTTTCGTTTTGTGAACGCTCCAATTTGAAGACAGTTGTGTCAGTTTTATCAGATGCAATTTATGATTTTGCACTGATGCTGTTTTATGTGTGTGTAGGAACAGGAAAACAGAGACATGCTGGAGCGTTTCCGGACCATCCACACAGAGTCAGAGGACAGAGAGCTGAAGCTGCAGCAGGCTGAGGGGCTAAACGGTTCTATCAGACTGGAGCTGCTCTCGTCTGACACAGAACGCAGACACCTCCGAGAGAGAGTTTCACTGCAGGACAGAGAGATACAGGAAGTATGAGCGACTCGCTGAAGCATGAGGAGCACACTGAATGCTGTTTTTCATTGCCTCATCGCCTCTGTTTTCCTCCAGCACTTGAACGCTCTGCAAGCTTATGAAGCTCGGGTGTCGTCGCTGGCACGGGCAATGTCTCGTTTGGAAGAGGAGGTCCAGGAGACTCGAGCTGAGAAAGCTTCAGTGTTGGCTGATCTGGCTTCTGTCAGAGAACTCTGCGTCAAACTCGACTCGAGCAAAGAGCTCACTGTTCGCCAGCTGACGGCTAAGAGCATGGAACTTGAGAGAGTAAGATATAGGCTTCATCCTAGGGTTTGAAAATGAGCAAAAATGCAAGTAACCAACACTAACTTTTGAGTGTCAACCTTAGGTGACGGGTGAACTAGAGGATGTGCGCTCTGAGGCAGAGCTCCTGAAAAAGCAGCTGGCCAGTGAGCACCTGGCAGTACGTAATCTAGAGACCCTGCTCTCCACCAATCGACAGAAGGAGTTTCAGACACACCTGAGTGCCAGTGAGAAAGAGTCTGAGCTCAAAGTGCTGAAGGACCGCCTGACTCTGGCTGACAGCAAAACGTAAGTGGAAAAACGGGGCCGTTCATATAGCTTTTGTTTCAAAAGTTTGTAAGTTGCTTGGTAAATGTTTGTTTTTAAGCTCTGCAAAGTAAAAATTATATATTATATTGATTTAAAAAAAAATTACAATCCTGTTGTTTAGAGTAGTTTTTGTTTTTTATTTGCAGTATATCAATATATAATGTAGTATTTATATTTTACTTTTGCACACACAGTATAGCATGCATAATGCATATATATATATTTAATAATAAAATAAAGAAAATTAGCTTTGTGAATGATGAATCATGCTAAAATTGTATGGATTTACAGTCAAAATTAAATCTCCCTCTTCTATATATATGTATATAAATGTATTATTGTTTCTTGGAGTCTGTGAACTGTGTGAAGTATTTTTCACTGGCAAACACAGAGGACTGTGTCCTCTTTAAGCGTGCATAAAGAGTCCATTCAATGTTGCTTTCCTCCAACAACAAGCAGTTTCTCAATAGTGTTGCCTGTGCAGTTGCCATGGCGATCCCTGATGGAAGCAAGTTGAACAAACTGGCATCAATCAAAAGAGGATGTCTTAATACACTCGAGCACAGTTTGAAAGCAGGACGAACTAGTTATAAAAATATTTTTGCCCTTTCTTCCAAAGTTTCAAAGTGTGTTTATTTGTAGGGCTGGTCATGCTAAAGAGGTTTCCCAGCTGCGTGCAAAAGTGTCTCAGCTACAGACAGAAATGGACGTCCTCAAGAGGCAGCTAACCACTGAGCGCTTTGAAAGGTTAGACCTTGGCTTTATTACAAAACCTAGTGTGCTGCCTAACCATTATTGAATGTACTGTAAGTGAGCCATTTGAAATATTCTACAGCTACCTTTAACTATTTAGTTTGAGATTAGCATGCTGCTAAGTTGAGGGCACAATGCTAATGAGAATATAAATAAGAGGCAAATGCTAGATAAAATGATTTTTTTTTTTACTTTTAAAAAACTAGGTGTTAAAACATCATTTTAACTTTTGTTTGTTTAAAATTTTCTTTTGAGTATGTTTCTGCTGTGATCTTGGCATGTCGTTTTGTGGGTTTTTTGTTGATGTGTGGCTGTGTTTTTTTGTGGTAGGGAGAGAGCTGTGCAGGAAATGCGCAGACAGGGCTTATCTTTCTCTTCGCTGCGGAGCTCCTCACCTCTCAGCACTTCTCTCAGTCCCCGGCCTGCTTCTCCTGAGCGCTCCATCCTCCGCACACCAGAGCACTCCGTAGACAAAATACCAGAAAAGTAAGTATTGCCTAAATCCTGCACATGCAATATCATTTATTTGCATCAGATATCAGTTCTTGTGGGGTTTTTAGGCCGTTTCTGCCACTGAATAAAAAATAAAAAAGGTCATTGCGACTTGTCTCAAAATTATGGCTTTTTTTTTTTCTTGCAATTGCAAGCTTACATCTCGCAATTCAGACTTTATTTCTCTGAATTTTTTATTTATTTTTTACAGAATTTAGATATTAACTTAATTGCAAGTTAGTCGTAATTGTTCTTTTTTCTTCTTTGAGTAGCATATTAAAAAAAAAATGCACAATATAAAGAATAGCAGAATATAAACTTAGAATAGTGTGCTTTTTTTCTTGCATAATGTAATCTAGAAATTCTGAATCTTATGACAATTGCGAGTTGAAATAAAATTTTAATTTTATTAAATTTTTTATTCCAATGTGAGTTTCTCAAAATTCTGACTTCATTTCTCAGAATTGTTTATATCTGTTATTTTTTATATGGTTTATCTCAAAGTTAATATCTTTCAATTCTGACTTTCACTCGCAATTGTGAGTTTATCTCACAATTCTGAGAAAAAAGTTGCGCAATTACATTTTTTTATATATATTTTTTTTATTCAGTGGAATCTGGCTTCCATAGATATTCATAACCATGCATATTTGATTTAAATTAACCCGATTACTTTCCTTTTTTTTTTTTTTTTTTTTTTTTTTTTAGAAGTTTGTGGTTTTATGTTTTGCTTTTGTTTATGTTTTTTTTATTTTAAAATCACTTTAAATGTATTTTTTTTTTTTTTTTTTATAATTGTGAGCTTTAAGGAGTAGCCGTAAAGGACAGGTTCTGAGGAAACATTTGTGTTGGGCCAGAAATGGCTCTGACATCAGTCCAGAAGATATTTTCTTGAGCTTCTAAAAGGGAAATTCTATACGGTCAAAATTATGCCAGCAAAGCCAATATGTAGAGCAGTGTCTTTTGTGAATTTATACACTTTGTAAGAACTTGAAAGAAATTGTTTTGCAGTAGTTGTGTTGTCATTATTGTTCTTAACGGTATTAGATCTGTGAATGGAAAATGAAGCAGCTTGTAGCACTGGATGTATTTTATATTTTATCAACCTTACTGGGCAGACCTTTAATAACATGTAAAACATGGCTGAAATGAGATGAAATGAACTGGCAATGCAAGTGACCAAAGAGGTCTTCAGAAGTTGATATGGCCATGTTACTCAGGGCTGTGTTAATGTCACACTACCACTCCAACCTGTGTTTTATATGTGTATGTATAATAGAACTTATGTCGACCGATTAATTTATAAATAAACGTGAATAGTTTTTAATATAATCTGTTTCAGGGTTGTTGCACTGTGTGTATTATCCAGACTGACCTTTTGGGTGTCATCTGAGCTTTCACATCCCTCCCATATTTTTCTCATTTTGCCGGTAGGATTTAAAATCACCACAAGCTTGTTACTGGTTTTGTTCTTTAATATAAATATCATGCTCAGACCAAGAAAAAAAAATATCTGAAGAAATACAGCTGGGTTTGAAAGATTGCACAGTACTTCTGCTTTTTGGATGTGAAACTGCATTCCTTGTCATCTCTTAAGGGATTCAACACAGTCCCATCTTTTCATAGGAAGTGGCAGATGGGAAGGGTTCAAGTTTGTGGTCAGAAATATTTGTTTTGTTCATATGAAACTCAACACGCTCGCAACACAATTCAATAGATACAGATGGGAAAGGCTATTTGGAGTCTCATTTTTTTCTCTATAGGTTTTTCATTTCATTTTGTAAAAGGTTTAATCTGTAACATAATAAGGGTAACAGCAGAGGAAATGATCATCCAAATAATCAAAAGGAAAACACTGGAAACTGTAATACTGCGATGGCAAGTGTAAAAAATAATTGTGGTAGCTTGTGCTTACTAATATAAAACTCTAATGATAGTCTTGCGCACAGCACAATGTTCTTCATGTTAAGCCCATTTATATAGGCACCCTACTGCATGTCAGTGGAGTGGAAATGGCTGATCCGAGTATTTCCAGTTTTAAATAGTGGTTTGAACTTAAATAGCTCTCAAATACACTGTACCGAGGCTCATATTCAAATATATTTTCAATTCTGTACAGGTAAAAACGGTTGAAAAATTATTAAAATATTAACATATTGAAAGATTATAGACAGTCTCACAATGCTGGTTTAAGCCAATGCCTTTGTTAATGGCGACAGTACTCAGTGGTTGTGTTGGGTAAAGGATAACCGAACAGGGAGAAGTCCAAAATATACTTGGGCAGGAGCTCTTTGAGGAACTTCTGTGGGACAGTGCATAAGTAATAATGCAGCGTTTCTTTGGTAACGGGTTTGTACCATGTTTGGCGTTCAGGGAAGCGTACGTGCTGCGGCGCTCCGACGCGTTCCAGGACGTAAGCGGCGTCACTCTCCAGTCTCTCGTACGAGCCTATGAAGTCATATTCTATAGCGCAGGGCTGGCACAGGTTGTAGATGGGCATCCAGTGTTCGTTCATTCGCTCCGGGTCTTCGTCGAGCAAATAACGCACAAACTCCGTGAACGTCACGTCGTCCCCTGCTATTTTTTTCTCCTTTGCGTAGCCTTTTCTATAGCGGCGTATGATCTCCGCACCGTATTTTCGCTGATACGCCTCAATTTCGCCAAACTTGTTGCGATAGGCCGAAAGCAAGCGTGCCATGGGCTCCCGCACGAACATGAATTTGAAATAATGCCGTAGTCGATGGCGAATCTCTTCGGGCGGCAAGTCAGAAAGAAAGACCAAATCAGCACGATGGTCCATCTTCACTTTGACCTCTACGTTGGCCAGAGCGCCGCTCAGCACCTTCAGCACTCGTTTCCAATTGGAACAGGCCACTTTGGGCACGTAGCAGTAGAGGAAGCGATGCTCGTCGTTCACTAGTATGTGCTGGAGGAGAGTCTTCCTCTGCAGCGGACTCAGAGACCACACGCTGTGAGGCATGTTCTTCTGACCACACATCGATCTTATGGTGCGATTGCGGATCTCTTGTATAATCTGGGGGTAGAGAGGAAATATACAGTCAAAGACACCTTCAACATTTCTCACATCACCATTTTTTTCGCTATAGTTTAGAAAATTTTTATAAAATAAGACAACTCAAGAGTTTAACTTACTAAGGTATGTAATGAATACTTTTCATTAAACATGGTATACAGTAGTCAACATTCAAAGTGGATCAAATCCTTTCATTAAACTGGTGCAAAGACAAGATTTTAGGTATTGTTTTTGATTTTAGGACAACTTTGAAGAAAGGTTTTGAACGTTGACTACTGTGTATGGGTTGAATAGCTTACAGCTGCTAGATGATACCAATTTAGGTCAGTCGATTTGCAAGTAATCTTTAATTTTGTCCAGTCTGTGATGTAAAAAGTTTGCATTAGCAAAATAAAAACCACTTAAGCAAAACATGGTCAAATTGTCTTAATCATTTTTGGTCCCAATAATTGAGCAATTGTGGTTGTCCACTGTTTGAAGAATTTTTGGGGTAAAGTATGTCACTCTATTTAGCTATCCTCACATGAATTAACTATAGTGTCCTGCACCCGCTAGTAAAGATAATATAAAAATGATATCTGGTGTAAATGCATAAAACCCCACACATTCATGTAATGTTTTATAGATACTGTAAGCTACAAGGTTAAATGTTTTTTTACCTTAATGAAAAATGTTCCATGTAGCGATGCTCATTTTAACCGTTAACCGACCTATTTGAAGTTTGACCGATTAATACAATCAGTTAAACTGTTTAAAAGGTCATTTTATTTATTTATTTATTTCAGTATTTTACCTACTCAT
>JAUMHQ010000083.1:10752864-10769095 GCA_032361165.1 Enteromius paludinosus
GTTTGATGAAAGAACTCGCGCCTCGATTGGACTCCTGTCATGTCAGAAAGAGGTAAGACTTAGTTTTGTGGACGTTGCTATGTTATTATTAATATTACTATTTTTAACGGGTCACAGGCGCTTATCCTTTTGAATTCAAATCTCATTTAAAAAAAAAAATGTCAGTTAACGGTTAATAATTGGTGAACGAGCGTCGGTTACGAGAAATAACCGAAATGAGCATCCCTAGTTCCGTGGTATTGTATTTATATTTTTCACTCAAAGCTACAGTTTTGTTTGTTGTGATTCACCCTGTGGAAAATGTCTTGTAATGCTGTAAAAATTCCTATGGGAAAAATGAATGGGGGAAAACATTCTGTCCACCGAAATTGAGGATGGGCAGTGTTGTAAATCTGACTACTCCATGGGCACAACTGACCATTCAGACTGAAATATTCAACAAGATTTCGGAGAAACGTTTAAAAATAAAGATAGTATGTGCTCCAACTTAGCGTACCAACATATTCTTGAACAAAGTGACTTTACTTAAAAAGGTCTCACTCAGTCTGCTCTAAATAGACATTTCTCCAAACCTCCACTACCAATAAAAATATTTGCACAGAAAAATAGCAAACTATGTTTGGCTAGCACACTTTCCATAAACATCTCTCCCATCAACCCAAAAGCAGATGAAACATTAAAATGTTTTAGTTAACAACACAACAGAACACTGATTCTGGGTGAACGAACATCACGTGAACTGCACTTCAAACTAAATCAATCTTTTTCAGGATACATGCACAACCATAAGAAAATGTTGCAAAATATTTTTTTTTATATCAGCATAAAGTATTGATTTGATGTCAGGGGCTGAGAGAGATCAGAGAAGGTAGCTGAACTGTCAGGTGATTGTACTCCTCAGTCAAGAGCACAGCAGGGACCTTAACTTGAAAGAAATGGCCCCAAGTTTCATATTTCATATCTTGGCTTGAAGGTAAGCAGCCGTTTAATATTTTCTGGAATGAAATACGGGGTTTCTCAGGTTCCATCAAAGATCTTTCCACATACCGATTCTAACTAAATCCATCCTCCAGTGGAGCAATAATAGGATTAATCAGATATAAATAGGAATAATCAGATTTCCAGCCTTAAAATTACTTCTGTTTAAAAGATACACAGACGGTACAGAAGGAGAGTGTAATAGCAAAGGAAAATATGTTTTAGAAATAAATTATAAAAACCAAGTGACTGATAACAAATTGTTATTTGTGTGTGTGTAATTCCTCATAAACTGTTCTCAAGGTATCCAGACTTGTTCACCTGCTGGACAAACACCACTTGAGGCACTTTAGGAGTCATTTTTTGGTATTTCAGTCTGCAAAACGTTTTTTCTCATCAACATACCTCTTTTAGGTTTCGTATAAAACCTACCAGACTTATTTTTTATTAAATGTGCGTCACTCGTGTAAAACGATCACTTGTTTTATTTTTATTGCAATTTAACGCAACGCCATTAAAACATTTTATGCGTGCCTAAATTGTCCTTTGAGTTGAAGTGTGGCCATCCGCAGATGCTGTCTAGGTAGTGAGCTCACTAGGTTTTGAAGCGCAGCCCGAGCTCATGAAAATGCGTTGCTGTTTACACTCGCGAACCTCAAAGAAAGTCTTGCCTTCATGCAAACATATCAAAATAGTTATGAGTCTCAAAAACGCCACTGTTTATTCACAATCTAGCGAGCCTGTGTCTTTATTCGACTAAGTTACCTTAACTTTACCTGAGACTCCACGTCTACAGCCGCGTCGCTGTTCCTCGGTCGGTATTCCGCTCTATTCCCGCTGGCGCGCGGCGGCGGTGTCTGCACGCTGTTCAGCATTCCCTTCTCTATCATGAGCAACAGGCCTCCGGATGCCACGATCACGGCGAACGTCAGCACCGATGGAACGACGGCGGAGTGTCGGCGAACGGTGGTCGCGCTCGCTACCGGTCTGAAGTGGACCAGGGATCCGCTCGCTCGTTTAATCCCGTACTCCTTCTTTCGAGGCGGCATAGTGAATCACATGCGTACAAGAATCAGTCCGCTTAGGTTACTGAGACTCAGAGACTCAAAACACCGACAGATCAAATCACGTCCATCGCTGCAGTGAAGCAGCTAACCAACTTCTGTTTTCAGTGCTTTCTGTGAAAAGAAGGGGGGAAAGTTTTTTGAGAGAGCATGATGGGAAATGAAGTATTGAGCAATGGGGGCGGGGAGACCGATTTCGGGGTAAACTTAGTCATGGCCTGTCCGAGATTAACGCGGGACATTAGTCATAAAATATTTGACAGATTCATGCTAACTAGTTCCAGCATCTCAGTTGTGTACGGTTTTGTAAACTAACCAAAAGAATGCAGTTGGAATTAACGTTACAAGCCTTTGTAAATGTACATACACTACCATTCAAAACTTTGGGGTCAGGTTTTTAAAGATGTTTCTTATGCTCATCAAGGCTGCATTTATTAGATTAAAAATCCAGAAAAAAATGTAATATTGTAAAATATTATTTAAATTTAAAATGTAATTTATTCCTGTGATACAAAGCATCATTACTCCAGTCTTCAGAGTCACATGATCCTTTCAGAAATCATTCTAATATGCTGATTTATTAATGTCAATGTTGGAAACAGTTGTGCAGCCAAATATATTTTTTGTAACCCAATTAATTATGTTTTTTTCCCCTCAGGAGTCTTTGATGAATAACAAGCAAAAAACAAAAAATTTTGACCAAATATAAAATATTTCTAAAATGTAAATCTATGCTATGATTTTTTTTTTCATTTAATAGATCCTTGGTTAATAAAAGTATTCATTTCTTTCAAAGAAGAAAAAATAAAAACGTACTGATTTTGAACAGTAGTGTAACGGTAAACTACTGTAACGTAGTTCTGAACATTATTATCCATTTTAAATAAATGCTTCCCTTTTTAATATTTTAATGATCAAAGAATCCTAAAAAAAACAGGCTTCCAACACTGATAATAAAAAATCTTCATATTAGAATGATTTCTGAAAGGATCAGGTGACACTGAAGACTGGAGTAATGATGTTTGTATCACAGGAATAATTTACATTTTAAAATATATTGACACAGAAAACGATGGGTTACATGGGTAACCTAGTTCTGTGAATGAAGTCAACACGCCACAGTATGGGTCAGCCTCATTAGGGATGAGCTGTCAGGAGATGTATATCAGATTAACCACGCCCCGCTTGCAATCAAAGTCTATAAGTACAGGTGCAAAGCAGCCGGCCCTTTCTCTTTTTGCCGGCTAGTGACAAATGCTCCCTGAGTGACCACTCCATGTGGTGTGTTGACTTCATTCACAGAACTAGGTTACCAATGTAACCCATCTTTCTATTTAATTTCAGTCAACACGCCACAGTATGGGTCAACTGTGTACCAGATAAGGTCAGGAGGGGAGAACCCAAGAGGGGCAATAACTCAAGGAAATCAGTTCATAGTAACAGAACATTTATTAGTTAAATCAGAGGTATCTCAGCTCCTTGATATTGATTATATGAGGCAAATCATGTCTGTTCTGCTGGTTGCAAAACAGTCGATGAGACAGTTGTAGCAACTCTAGACGATAGAATCTGGCAAATGTCACACTTCCTCCAGAGAAGCACCTTTCAACAGTGCCCAGGAGGCAGCAACTCCTCTTATTGAGTGGGCCACCACGCCCTGTGGAGGAGGCATTCCTTTACTGTGTTAGGCTAGCTCTTATCAGCCTGACCACCCATTTCACCAGCCTCTGTTTGGACACCACCTGGCCTTGCACAGAGTCTCCGTAACAGACAAACAACTGATCTGTTGCATACAAGAAATATATCTTCTCAGTGCCCTAACGGGACAGATTAGATGCAGTCTGGCTGACTCCGCTGAATTGTGAGGAGGTGGATGGAAAGGTTCTAGCACCAAGGGCCTGGAAACAAAGGAACGGGGCAGAACTTTTGACAGAGATGTAGAGTTTGGAAGAAGTGAAATAGATAAGCCGCCTTCTCCCAATCTCAAACATGCAGGATGTAAAGACAAGGCATGAAACCTCACTCGCCCTCTTAACTGTTTAGATAGACAAAAGAAATACAGTCTTCAATGTGAGAAATTCCAACCGAATCTTATGTAATGGCTCAAAAGGTGGCTCTGTCAGAGCCTTCAAGACAATATTAAGATCCCATGATGGAATTAGCCGGGCTCAAGATGGACACAGCCTGCAAGCCCCCTTTAGATATCACCTGACAAGAGGTTGAAATCCAACTGTTACCTACGTAGCCTGCATGACGATCAGATATAGCAGCTACATACCCTCTCAAGGTTGATTCCGTTACTCCTGTTTCTAGCATGGATTGGAGAAATGACAAGATTGAATCTACGTCACAGCAAAATGGCTATGGACTGACACCAATTCGAAAACCTTTTCCATCTAGAAGCATTAAGCCGCTTTGTAGATGGGGCTTTTGCTGCCTGTAGAGTCGTTAGAACTGCTTCCCAGAGGTTTCTGTCTGATTCCAATCTAATGGCCAGATGTGTAACCTGTACTTCCCTGGATTCGAGTGGGATATCCGAACCAAAGCCTGAGACAGCATATCCTGTCTGGAGACAGGGATATCCCTGGAGATCCTGGGCCTTCCTCTGTAGGGATATTGAACGTACTCCGCCCTGGTGATTTATGTACGATACGACAGCTGTGCTGTCTGAACGA
Organism: Enteromius paludinosus; assembly: GCA_032361165.1. Taxonomy (NCBI): domain Eukaryota; kingdom Metazoa; phylum Chordata; class Actinopteri; order Cypriniformes; family Cyprinidae; genus Enteromius; species Enteromius paludinosus. The sequence continues at coordinate 10,757,582 of JAUMHQ010000083.1, forward strand.
ACAATCACTTGCTTCTCCTGAAGCTGAGGAAGAAAATGGATTAAAGCTCGAGATACAGCCTCCAGCTCCAGGTTTATGTGCACTCCTATGCAGGGGACAACCCATTTCCCTTGTACTGGATTGTCTCGCCAAACAGCGATTAATAGATTTATGCAAAAAAAAAAAAAAAATATATTAATCTGATACATTTTTACAGCCGTTTAATTTAGGGGTCGTTTTTGACCCCTAAATTATTTGAGGGATGAGCTGGCAGGAGATGGTAGATTAACCACGCCCCGCTTGCAATCAAGGTCTATAAGTACAGGTGCAAAACAGCTGGCCCTTTATCTTTTTTGCCTCCCACTTAGCGGTGTAAGCTGGTTGATGGTAAGCTTCTTTTGTTGTAAAAACTTTCTAAACGGAGTCTCTTTACCCTCAAGGGTTTAAACTGCTGTGTTATCTCACGTTTTGTTTTTGTAAACAAACGCGTGGAGGATTTAAAAGAGCCTCTTTGCCCGTGAGGGTGAATGCTGCTGTGTGTGCTTCACGTTTAAAGCATAAGGTAAGTATATTTGTTTTTATAATTGTTTTGTGCAATTTCATAGCCATATTTATAATAACAAACACTGATTTACAGTGTGGGAGCTTGCTGCAATTTAGACGGAGGCCTCTTCGTCTCTGGAGACGAAAGCTATCTAACTGAATCAAATTTGCTTGTTGTATAATGAAAGAAGAGGGCACCGCTAGTTTACCCTCTGAGATTCCTGCAGCCAAGCAGCCACTTCAGTCTGAATGAGATCCTCAGGAGGAAGGGGTAAAATGTAAACAAGCTCGTAAACACAAGCATGTAGAAGGAGATATTGGTCACCTACATAGGCAAATGCAAGGTATGCAAGAAACTCTGAACACTTTGTTGGAAGCTCAACAATGGGCTGCCGAGCCTCAAGATTTGGAGCTGCCATTATTAAAACAATCACGTATCTGTAACAGCTTCTGGAAGTGTTTAGGGATGAAAAGGCTGGGCCTTCTGATCCAGAGGACATCTCTGAGTCAGAAATGGAGTATAGTGTAGGATAGTGGACAGTCAACTGCGTAAAGCCTATCATGCCTCAGCCTTTGTAGCTCACCTACCTGCTGCTCAGGTATCCACGAGACCAAGTCAAGAATTCCGGCAGTCCTTTCGCAGAGCACGGCAGACAGAGCCTTCCAGCACACGTGCAACAGGCGGAAGAAACCGTTGCTGACAGTTATCATCCTCCAGTCCTACATTTTACCAGTCAACATCTCTTCCACTGGCGGCATTACACTGCCCACAGTGAATTTTTGAGGTTTTGAAAAATGTCAATGCATTTGCCTAAAATATGTGTAAAAATAAGACTTCTCACCAGAAATCATTCATTTTACTGAAACACAGAGAAAGACATGGCCAAATTAAACTCAAAAGCACCCCCTAGGGGTCGAAAACGCCCCATAACCAGGCATAAGGGTTAACTGATGAAGAATACAAAAATAGCTATTGCTATTCAATAACTTGATGTTAAGGTCCATTGGTGTGGATGCTATTTTTTTTCTTTTGTGAACATACAAGCATCTGTTTTGTCTGTTTCACAATAAATTACAACAAAAAGAAAATTCACTTTAAAAAGTATGATTTATTTATTACATATGACTCCGGGCCTTTTTTAAATGTGTTGACACTCATCAGCATTCATGTGCATGAAAAATCAGCAACACGTATTTAATGTTGAGGTTTTGAAGAAGTAATGAGAAAGTTCAGTCATATGTGATTTACTACACTAATGTGTTTTAAAGCAATTTTGGCAAAAAAAAAAGTAATGAAATCAGTAACATCAGAAACGGCATGTTACAAACAAGGTTTCAGTGTTAGTTATGACACAACATGACAAGCAAAACTGCACTGTAATATATGTACAATACAAGCACTCGTTCTCTCACACACAGCACTTTTCTTCTCACTCTGGCATTATCTCTCTATCATTCAGCTTCCTGTTTTAGTGGGACTGAGCGATACTGGAGAAGTACTCCAGCATGTCTTGAATGGTGAACTCCATAGTGATTCCAGACCCTGGGTAGCAGCGGTTTATCAGACCCTCAAAGTGCTTGTATTGCCGAATGAACTCGTCTTGCATGGAGTGCCACACGACCTAGTGCACAGAACAAAATTCACATTAACACACAATAGCAAAAACACTAAAAATCAAATTTTCCTGGTTTTATTCACCTGTAACAGATTCTCCTCTTCACACAGATGCTTATCCACCTTCTTGTAGAGGTTGTCCAGGCCCTTTTTCACCTCCTTCCCAGGATATTCTTTAATGACCTTACGCAGTTCCTGTTTATTAAAGGCCAGCTGGTAGCTCACCTCCTCCTCACGGACACCCTGAGCTACACGGGCTTCCACTCCCTCAAAGAAGTGCTGCAAAATGAGAAGAAAATTAAAAAAAATTATCCATAAACATAAAGGCTGAAGTATCCATTTACTTTAATAGTAATTAATAGTACATTTTAGTTTAATTTCCTAATTGTAATTTACACTGATGTTTAACTGTGAAGATTTGGCTTACATTAAGTTTCTCAAGCGGTTGGCCCAGTGAGTTGATGACGTAGGACTGCAGGTGTTCTGTGTATTTCTGCTTGGCCTCCTTCCTCTCTGCCTCCAGACAGGAGATCTTTAGGCTGAAGAGTGTTGAGAAGATATGGTGGAAGTTCTCCATCATCACCACATCACGTGGGGTCTTCTGACTCTCGTTGGCCACTTTCTCCACTATGGATATACAAACAGAAATAGGCCAATCAGGTGAACAAGTGTGTTAAAAACTAAAGAGAAAGCAAATCTTGAAATAATATTTGTGCGTAATATTTTGATATGTAGATAAAAATAACAAATATTTAGAAAAATGCTAAATTATAATAATAATGTGTACTAATGTGCTGTCTTTCTCTTTTTTTCTTTCTCTTCAAAACAAAAAAAAGTTCTAAAAGCAGCATTTCAAGAAATGTAGGGCTTCTTGCACATTCTCACAACTAGTGATGATCCTCACCGTTATTGAAGACAGCTCTGATGAGTTTGATGTAGGCTTTATCCAGATCACCCCGTCTTTCTGCATTACGGAAAATAGCCTCAGCCAGCTTAGCAAACTCTTCAAAGCCGGTGACAAATGGCAGGATTCCCACTTTACTCTTCTTTGAAATCTTCACCTCCTCCATCTGACGAATCTGTCCAGACTAAAACCGCAACAAAACGCATCCAACTTAAATGATGGTCTCACCATCGATACATCAAACAAGCATGACATGAGTTCCACTTACAATGCATTTATCAAAGTTTCTCTTGACAGTGACCAGCACGTTGCCCAGCGTTGTGCTGAGATAAGATGCGGGATCAACATTTTGGGCCGTCCAGACGTGGTGACTCATCTTTACCAGCATGTAGAGAGAGTTGAAGCTGTCTATCTTATCACCCAAAGCTATCAGACTGTTCAGCTCTGTCTCAATGCTCTGAAAGATCTTATTCATCATCATCCGAACCATGTCCTTACTGCAAGAGAAATGCATGTGTGTTTATTTTTTGTAGTCTGCTTAAAAACTACATTTAAACGAACCAAAGAGAGCTCCACTCACTCAGATATTGAATGTCTGTGTTCACTGGGAGGTCTGGAGTGAACCATTCCATCGCTGTCATCCACATTTTCTGCCTAACAAGGAATTCGTAACATCATTGAATCACACATGAACACCTTACACACACAGATCTGAGCCGTACTGTATCTGACACTCACCTGAGCTAGTGTAGGATTTTGCTGCAGCTTAAAGAACTTGCTGATAAAGTCCTGTTCCGCCAGACACAGTGGCTCTAGCTCACTCAACACCTGCTCAAAGATCTAGAAACAAAAACCACAAAGAAGTGCTCTCAATGTACACCATCTTTCAAAAGTGTGAGCCTACCAATATGAAATATAGCAAAAGGATTAATACTGTATTTAGTCACATTTAGCGGTGGCGCACCTTATCAAACCTGGTCCTGTCTGCTACGTCCAGGTCAGAGGCGGACATGTTGCCCATATCGAGCAGAGAAGACGACTGAGAGCGTCTGCTGTTAGAGCTGCTCACAGCGAGTTTATTCAGACTTGACGTGGAGCCTGTAAGCTTCCCAGAGCTCCCATGCAGGCCTGAGAGAGACCATCAGAAGAGACACCATCAGAATGAACTCTATATGAAACATAAAGTCAGTTGTACTTGATTTATATTAAAATCACCTCATCAATTAGTTTTTAAGCTTACCTGGTAAAGTACATGTTGAACTGAAATGGGCCATAACATGCATGCAACCCAACTACTAAACATCTCATACAGATCACAGAGGCTTTATGGCCTGATTAAACAATCCATCTAACCACTGATACATTAAAATCACAGATTTGAATATTTGATAAACTGGTAGACATGTTTGAGGTTAGCTTTGATTGAGAAAAAGTAAAAAAAAGCAAGTTGCAATCCATAAAATGGTGCTTGTAACTTAAAGAGATTGGTTTGCATATCCATGAAACATTGAAACTGTAGTTAAGATAAAGGTTTACTCTGCTTACGAGGAAGAGACGCACTTTGACTAAGAGAATGAAGCAAGGCGTTATGGGATAGGCATGGCATGTGGCGCTGATACTTACTCTCAGTCTCCTGTTTGAGAGCACTCTCTTTCCGCGGAAGCGTGGCTGGAGGCCGGTTAGAAAGGCAGGCATCAGAGACAGAGACACGTTAGGCTTACAACATGCAGCATGGTGCCAGAGTTAGGGGTTAAAGGTCAAAGTTTATAAATATGACATGCACTGCAGTGGCTGAATTTGGGCTTTGGGCTCCTAGGCCGTTTGGAAACAAAAAGCTCATTTTATTTCATCAAGTGGAGCAAAAAGCCGAGACTGCTAATGAAAGTTTTTTTGAAACGAGGAATATCTTATGAACAACCTGGAAGTGTTCCAGCGTAAGCAGGGAGAAATGTTTCCAATAGGGATGGGCACAAATAATGGAGTACTTGGACATGACAAAAATAATACTTCAAATCAATTTACATAGATGAAAATCAAGATATAAATATAATTATATGCAAACATGCCAAAAATGGCCCGATATGTTAATTAGCACTGTCAAATGATTAATTGCAATTAAATGCATCTAAAATAAAGGTTTTAGTTTACGTAATATATGTGTGTGCACTGTACATATGTATTATGTATATATAAAGACACACACATACAGTGTATGTCTTGAAAAGATTTACATGTGTTGACATTTACATATTTATATTTTATATATATTTATTATATAAACAAATTTTGTTATATGGCGTCGCGCTCATAAAAATTTGAAACAGTTCAAATGTGAACAATGTAATGAGACATTTTTTAAAAATGTTCTGTTGTTGTTACATTTTTTAACTTAACACAAAGTTTTATATTCATGCTAATGGTGTGAAAAAAGGCCTACCCCTAGTTTCCAAAAAGATGATACATATAAGTATCATATATAGACATATATATATATATATATATATATAATACATCTAAAAATACATAAGAAAAGCATAAAAAGTCTTTCTTTATGCCATTTGGAAGTGTGCATTTACTGCCATGAGTAATAGTTCACACACTGTGGGCCTTGCAGCACATGTCAAAACATTACAATGAAAACATATGACATTGCACACCATCATAACAGAGACAAGCAATGACTGACATCTCAATGAATTTACTAGCAAACTGTTGAATCATGTAGTTGAACATTAGTGTAAGAAAAAACACATATATTACATAAGACACACAAACACACACATAGACAACACTCAAGTCGTAGCATACACAGGACAAACAGAGACTGAAGAAACAGCATAAACATAAATGCCTTTCTAAGAGAAAAAGTATTAAAAAAAAGTATTTATTGAGGTCTTACCGAATTTTCCTTTCCCATCCTTACTAGTGCCTGCCATTTTGATCTTTGCCACTTCAAAGAAGTCCTTTATTTCCCGCTCATACAATCGGGTCATGTAATCCACATAGGTCTAGAAAAACAAGCAATTTGACCAAATTTAGATTTTTATTTATCAGCATTTTTCTCATTTAGAGGAAGGTAGACAGATCACAGGAAATAACAGTGAGTGAGACGAGAGACTGGGACACAAGTCTAATCTGCCAGAGCAAACACAGCAACATCCAGGCCACGTCTGCCATCACATTTGGATTTCAAAGACAGTTTAATAATAGAGGGCAGAGATAAATGCATCTAAAACATTTGAGAATCGGATTAGCCCTGAGCGATGATCAGAAAAGGACTAATCGCTCAGACTAAACCCTTAAATATGGCCTTCCTCTTGGTCTAATGTTTGTAGAATAACATTAACAGTACTATTAGGTCTGAGCAGGGCTAAGATTAAATATGACTGCTACTTTCCTCTACTATAAGGCATTGACATTTCAAAAGCAAAACCACTGGCTCTCAGAGGACATCAGGATAAGATACTGCAGCATTATTATCATGCTTACTGTAACCGATCGTAAGGGTACATGGTGCACATAAATGATAAGATTGCCATTGGGGACTGTAACAGCAATAATGGAACTGTTAATGTTTTATTACAGTTAAACCATGTAACTTTTTTGTTCAAAATGTACCAAAAATGATATAATGAGCAAGTACGTGAATCATAAATCCGTCTCTTAAATGTTTGTCTTTCCTGAATCACTACTGTATGTCGACAATATATGTTCATATTCACATTTACTATTATTTAGCATTCTGATGTGTACGCAACACACTTTTTTCAAGTGGAGTGTTAAATAAAATCCCACTCAAATCCACAAGAGGTAAGTGAGTAATATTGGTTGTGATATTACTAATAATCTACAGTGTCATAAAAATTATGAATGTTACAGTAATTGATGTTTTTGTCCTTGACTTTTGTCACACGGTTTTTGATTAGAGTTTCACTTGTACAAATGTGACTGATCTCTTTCAAACTTTAATGGTGTCTGACATCCGTCGTGATAACAATTACTGTGTTAATCAGCAGAGTGAAGTACAGTAAGTGATAAACACTCACCCTGGAAAGACCATCGTATTTCTCTCTGTGGGTGTTCTTCAGCCACTCCATGAGTTTGGCGTATCTGAGCAGGTCTCTGTGCAGAGGGCTGTGTTTGGGTAGTGTCAGCTCAGCGGTGTGCTGGGACAGTGTGGAGCTCTGATCGTGTCCCTACACACAGAAACACAGTATGAAAAAAAATTCACTGTCCAAGCAAGTAAATATCATGGAAAACGCATAAAACACACTCTCACTCCCACATAGAGCTGGGTAAAAAATACAGATTTTCCAAAAAAATTCAAGACTTTTTTTAGTAGCTGTGTTACAGGTCCTATTGTACATCTTTGTTTTGAATATCTGTTATTGAATATTGAATGTGATGCAATTGGTACTGCAAATTAATGGCAAAATTATCTAAAAAAAAAAAAAAGTATTTTAAACATGTTTTTTTATTATCTTTTTAGAACTGGTTCCAATATATTGAAAACGTGCAAAATGAATACTGCTATCGAATTCACAATGAACCAGCATACATTGTGACCAGTACTGGCTAAAAATATGGTTTGTTTCTACAAAAAAAAAAAGGGCTAAACGATGAATCTGTATGAACGCCCAGCTCTACTCCCACACACAAGGTCACTGTTGCATTAAAGTAACGTCAAGATCAAACAATAATTAGTTGGGCAAAAATCCCCAAGCCTTACAAATCCGTGAGCACTGCCACAAAACCGACAGTAGTGCTATTCTCACAGTCAAGCAGTTCCTTCTCAATGCATCTATGAAACATCCACATCATAAAAGCAAACACTGCAGGAACTGCATGCTGACCAGGCCATTTCTTCTCACGAGCACCTCACAAATCCATCGGAGAGTGAGCAAAACAAGGCAATGAAGATCCCCTTTACATCTTCAGGGGACAAAATCAACACGAGAATGATGTTGGCTGGGAGGTTTATGGGGCGATCATCTTAGAAACCCTAAGATGAGAATGTCTGGGTTACATCGCTATGAACATGCTTAAACGGGATGTTTCCATGAAGAGAAAAAAGCATTGATGAGACAGTTAGGTCTAAAGAAGTGGAGTTGCGTGACTGTTAGAGTGGGCGGGTCAAACAGGGTGCTGGAGTGGGCGTACTCACAGGGAGTGACAGACAGGACGACCTATAGAACTGAGGGATGGTCATTTTGAAGTGACTGAAGTGGTTGAACTGACAGAGGAACAGAGAGCACAGTGAAGTAAAGCGATATAGAGAGACACGACCGGTGGCCAAACCGGAACACAGGAGAAAGAATCAGTCAAACAGAGGCACATAAAAGACTCAGAAAAAGGAAAGAAAGCGTAAAACTCAATATATATGTATGTTGTACGTGTTCTTTACCTGGAACATGTGTAATAATGTTACCTGGTGCACAAACACGTTGTTGAGGTGGTTGGTGAGACGTCGGGCAAAAGTGTCTCTGAGCTCAGAAAACAGTTGCTGCTGCTGCTTGACTGCCGCGAGCTTATCATGGCCTGTAACAGAACATCATTTATACAGAATTAATGCTGCTCAAGGACAACTCTAAGTGCTGTTTTCAAACAGTGGGTGAGGTTTGAGAGCAGTACCTGGTTTGAGCGCTATGTTCATGCACTGTGACAGAGCCTCAGATGCATTGATGCAAGCCTCGATACCCTTAGGAGAAGACAAATCCCCTTCCTGCAAAGCCTTGATGTGCCCTTTTGATAAATCCATGTAGTTCTAACATGGAAAAAAAAATGAAGAAATATTAACAAAGAGATAATTATGAAACAAAATTTCTTCATGGACCATGATCTTTTATGATTTTTGGCATTAAAGAAAAATCTGTCATTTTGACCCAGGCAGTGTGTTTTTGGCTATTGTTGGCTATTTGGGTTTTGTGGTCCAGGGTCACAAATAGTCTAGACATATCAGACTTGTTAGTTTCAAGTCCACATGAAATAAAGGAGTACATCCCAAGCAACAGAAATGCCCAGCACCTCAATCCGGTTGGAATTTCCATGACAAAAACTGCTATCACAGTATTTATTTATGCTTTTAAAGGGGGCAGTTGCTGATGGATCACAACCAGCTAATGGATAACCAGCTAGGTGACTAGTGATATTGACTAGTTTATCTAGATTTGTTTTTGCTAATGCTGTGTTCCACTATCTCTACTGTGTCCCAACATACCACGAGGAACTGGATCTCATCCAGCAGTTTTCCATTGTTGGTGTTGCTGACTTGGATGAGACGGTTGCTCTGGGAAATCTGGTCCATCTGTTCTTTCACGCTCTGCAGCATTTCCTCATAACTGAGCAACTTCCCCTCAATGTTGTCCACCTCTGACAGAGCCTGATCCAGCAGCTGCATCAGGATGTTCACCTGCTTCTCTGAGGCCATGATGGACTGGATGTTAGCCTGAGGAAAGAAGAACAAAAATAACCAAACATAATGTCAAACAATAATAAGACTCAATATAAACCTCTATTCCCCTAATCAAACTAGTTCAATCCACATTTACATGAATCATTAGATAATTGTTGCACTTAGTTCAATATAGATAAAGTTAATTATAAACTCCTGATAACAGGTGCAATCAATATTTCCACTATGTCTAGCGTTTTACTTTAGGGAATGATTAAACAAACTCACCCCGTCTAGGACTTGTAGCTCACGGGACAGTTTCTCAGCAAAGGCCTCTGCGTTGGAAATGGCGTACTCGCAGACCTCCATCATGCCCTCAATGTCCTGCTCCTCACGGGCGTTCAGCTCCTGGTAATCGTCCAGAGCATCCTCATCTCCCCCTGCAACACTCTGACTCTCTCCACTTGGGACCGACTCTGAGAAGCAGGAAAGATACATGTAAAGAGCACTTTTAAGGAACACGACACTTTTTTTGAAAATAGGTTAATTTTCCAACTCCCCTAGTGTTGATCAAAGAGTTTAGTTATTTCTCCTATTTAAAATTTGAGTCTTCTATAGTTACATCGTATACTAAGACCGACGGAAAGTGAAAAATTGTGTTTTTCCAGGCTGATATAACTAGGAACTGTACTCTCACTCCGTTGTAATAATCAAGGAACTTTGCTGCCACACCATGCCTTCAGCAGACGCAATGATATCAAGCAGCACCTGAAAATAGCAATGTAACTATAGAAGAGTCAACTCTTTGGTCATATTTAAGCGTGACGCTAAACCGTCTAATCAGATTTAATTATCTATGCTAAGCTACAGCTAAAAGTGCTACAGATCGGCTGAATGGATTCAAAAACGGTAAAACTCAACTGTTTAACTCTTGGGAAGTTGGAAAATGAGCCTATCTTTATTTATTTTTTTAAAGAGGTGTCTTCCTTTAACCTCAAATGTTTATTACTGCATATGCTACCATTCAAACATTTTTTTTTTTTTTTTTTTTAATTTAGCTTTGCCATTAAATGCATAAATTACTTGTTTAAATATAATTGAAAAGATTGTCAGATTATAAAAGCATGGCATTACATTATAACAATGTTTTACAATCTTACTATTTTGTAAAATGCAGTCTTATTGAGACTTCTTTCATAAAACATTGAATGGTAGTGTATGTGTGCATATGAGTATATGAACTAAACTACTTCATAAATGCAATGTAAGTAGCACATGTACACAAACACAATCTAGAGAGTGAGCAGTGGGTAAATGTTCCCGTGTAGCTATGCGATTAAGCGAAATTAATTAATGTGAAGAAAGAAAGACCGTTAATGATGGGGAAACTACAGCAGGAGGTGGAAACTGGAGTAGGGAAACAGAGGAGGATGAAAGACGGAAGAAAAAACAGCGTACAAACCTTCAGCTTTAGGAAGCTCTGGCCAGTGAGAAATTTAGAGAGAACAGCAGAGATCAGGTTAAAGCATTAAGGGACACTCAAAAAGACACATTGCAGAATCCCAAAGAGCTCAGAGAAAAAGACAGAGAGAGAGAGAGAACTAGCCACAGGAAAACTAGTTTGAGTTCCTACCACTGCAAATGTGATAGTTCTACATTCAAGCTTTCAGACTCTTTTAGAATTACATATTAGAAACACACTGGTTGTTTTATCAACATGCTATTAAACTCCCACCACGCCGGGAACAGTAGGGAGACAAACCTTCCAGCAGCTGTGGACTGACGTTTACAAACTCCACTTTCTTCCGAAGGTAGCGCTGGTTCAGCTTCCAGATACATGAGATGAATGAATTCTTCTCTGCAGTGCTGCTCGCCACCCACCGATAAACCTTCTCAAAGTGAAGGTCAAACTCTGGGTTCTCCTGAAAGACAGAGAAGTGCAAGATTTGCGCAGTATTCAATTCAGGTCAATTCTAGGTCGAGAATTAATTTCCATGTCTAAATAATTTAAAGGTGCCATAGAATGGAAAACTGAATGTACCTTGGCATGGTTGAATAATAACAGTTCAGTACATGGACATA
>JAUMHQ010000083.1:10773847-10784289 GCA_032361165.1 Enteromius paludinosus
AGTAGGAAACGATGGTGTTTGAGACTCACAGTATGTTATGTTCATGTACTGAACTGTTATTATTCAACAATGCCAAGCTAAATTCAGTTTTCCATTCTATGGCACCTTTAACTGAACATTTAGGCCCGGTTTCACAAACAGGGCTTATCTTGAGCCATGACCGGCTCAAACCGGGGATTATTATTCCAGCCCAGAGAAACATGATGGTGTCTTTATAATGTATTCACTTTATCTATATATATATATATATATATATAAACTTTAATCCAAATACTCACATTCTTAATATTTGGAAGTGTCTTGGTCACATTTTGTACACTGTCATCCACATTGTCTTGTGTACCCTCCTGTTGTCTGCCATCATTTTCTTCTTCTTGTTTTACTTTAATCTTGTTGGAGAACACACAAAGACGACATAAAAATGAAAGTCTCACAGAGGCAAATATGATCAGCACTTGTACAGATGTTGTAAGCATTCATACAAATTTCAAATTAATTTACTGTACTCCATTAGCTTTTTACACAAAACAATGTCTAAAATCAGGAAGCAGTAATAGCCTTTACCACAGGGATGTTATCCTCTGGCTCTAAAGGTCCATATGTGTATGTGCCATTCCGACCAACCTTTGCTAGTTTCTTATAGGTGTAGTAGAACTCCACACACTGTGCCACTGTTTTACTCCTCACCTGCCAAAATAGAAACACAACGCCATCTTAAACAGGAGAAATGTGATTTATATGAATTAATAAATGACCGGTAAACAAAAAGACTGTATACCAGTTTTTGCACCAAGAAGAAATCTTTCCTGTAAGCAGAAATCCCCTTGTTGAAGTATCGTTTTTCATCCACAGTCCAGCAGTCTGATCCTGCCAGTATTTAAGGAACATCAAGTTTTTTTCTTTTCACCATACATTACAAACATTCTGCTGCACTGCAATACTATCCATTTCCAGTCACAGTGTGCTGAATCATTAATGTTTCTAATAGAACACCGTGAGCTCTGCAATTAGATGTAAATACATTTCTACCTGCATAGTGGTAGTTTGCTAGATGATGGCTCAACGAGAAGATGGGATTCTTCATCAACATCATTTCGAGAGCTTCCTACAAAAACACACACATATTATATCATATTCATCATATATATATATATATTCATATACATCATATACAGTGTCCTCAACAATTATTAGGACATGAAATGAATACTTATTTAAGCAAGGATGTGTTACATTAAAATGTTAAATGAAAAAGAAACCTAACTTTTACAACGTTTTTATTTCTATAGACCTCTCAAAAAAAATGTGTCACATTTTCTGCAAATACATTAAGCAGCACAACCGTTTTCAGAACTGATAATAATAAGAAACATTCCCTGAGCATCAAAACAATATATCACCATGATTTCCGAAGGATCATGTTGACACTGAAGATCAACACAGGAATAAACATATAAATATATTAAAATCAGAAAACCGTGATTGCACACTACTCTTAACAAGCTTTTGAGTTTAAGTCCTGAATTTCATTTCATTTGACAAGCTCATTTTTCCTTACTGGTGTCAATGTAATTTTTAGATGTCTTAAGTCAGACGTTTTTCAGTGTGACCAAACAGTTTTGGTACCACTGTTTATTTAACTGTGCTTACCATGACATCCCCTTTACACTCGTGCAGGCAGTGCATTGCTAGCTCTGCGTTGGTTCCTCCTCCATACATGACACTGGAGCAGACCAGGTTCACCAGGTCATCAACTGGAAAATAACGGGAATGGAAGGATTGGAATGAAAGCATGTAAGAAATAGGTCTTTGTTATATGCAGCTGGTGAGCATCAGCTATAAGACTAAAGGTAAGTTACGTCTCGTATCCTGGGAGGGAGTAGAATCAGCCTTTGAATTAGGAAGCCAGACTAAAGTGGCTTTATTCTGGTCCTTTAGGGCCAGAGTTCCATCCAATAGTTCTGGAATTTCTGCCTGATACTGAGAGCCAATATTTATGCGCCTAAAAAGTGCAAAAGAAGGAAAGTATATTTGAACAGCGGACTGATTGTGATGAATAAAATTTTTTTTATCAATGCTTACGGTTCTAGGCTGACAGGAGCTGCTTCTCCAATCACTGAGAGCGCAGGAGGGGTGATTTCAGAATTGCCTAAAGTCAGCAAGAGAGATATAGAAATTAACCATGTCGATGATGAACGACAATTCATCTAATAAACATAAACATAAGTTGCCATTATTTAGCATAAACTCATAGCAATACATAAGTTAACATTATTAGTTCATGATACATTGTATAACGATGCACGATGCATTAACTAATAAACTATACACTTAAAACTTTTTATTTAGTTTTATTTTCACAAACCCTATTGAAAAACAAATATATTAAAATGAATGAATTTATGTCATGCTATGTATACAACAAATACATTTGCATATTTATGTATATATAAAAGAATACCCTGCCATGCTAAATACCTTAATTTGTAGTAAGTGCACTTTAACTGTGCGGAAGTAGTGCTGAAGTCCAATTCATTGTGTTAGGTACACTTAAAAATAACTTGCACTACAAAGACTGATAGTATTCAGAGATCATATAATTCTGATCAACAGTGTTGATATTGAAATGATATTAAAACACATTTTAGTCTTAATATAGAGAAATGTGCAAATGATAATAAAATAAAGTGCAATAAGAATATCTAAATCAGCAAGTCTCGAGTGATATGTCAGTAAAACTATTAGTATGAAATATATTATCTTTTTTAAATATACTACTTTTTTAATAGGGTATACTAATTTTTTTAACATCATTTAATTTAAATTAAAACTAGCTAATAATAGTACATCTGTGCTGTAAATTTACATTAATGATTAATAAATGCACCACAAATGCCCAGTTTATTGATAGTTCAGGATATCTATTTAATCTTAATTTCTTTATCTATTAATATGTCTGAATTATCAAAGAGTGAACTTAAAAACGTTACACTTTACAATAAGGTTACATAAGTTTAGCTAGCACAAAAGTTAAGATGTTAATAGTTACCTATTAATGCATTATATTAACAACATAAAAATATGAATGCCATCTTATTAAAAGAAAATCTGTTACAAACTATCAAGGAACAATACTATGTTTATACTGTAACTAGACTAATAAAATACTGAAAGATATAACTAATGCATTAGCAAATGTGTAGAAGCTTACTGGAAAGCATTACTAAAGCAAAAAAACAAGAAGATATGAAACCCACTTGAATGTAGCAAACTTCGAGTGGCACTGCGGGGTGTGGATGGAGGTGGCAGGACCTGGCTGCCTGCTGCCATAGAAGAGAGGACAGCAGAGAAGTACAGCCCAGAGCCTTCTCGCACAGGTGATAGAATGGGTGGAGGGGTGTAGGGAGGGATGATACTGGCATGGTCTATCAGGCGTACTGGGGAGCGAAGATTGCTCTGGTAAGAAGTGATGCTGGAGTACACAGAAGGGGTGATGAATGTGCACGGATGAGGTATGACCAGAGGCTCGGGACGTGGGCGGCGCCTGGATTTATCCTCTTGACCTTTACCCTGATTCAAACATAAATGGGAGAACAGATATTTTAACTATAAGTATTTTTAGAAGCCCTGAACAATTACACTTCTATTGTGGAACAAGGCATAACAGTTTTGAGATGCTTTAAGAGCATTAACCAGTGTTACCGGGTCTCGCTAAAGAAATAAGCGACACAGTCAGCCCCTAGTTTTGTGGGAGGGGAATGCATACATCATGCCAACCATTGTAAAACGTTACTGAAATAATTTCATCAAAAGCAGCATGTGATGGAATAAAGATGTTGAATAAAATTACTACAAATGTTGTATTGTTTTGATGAAAAAAGGGGGGAAAACAACTCAATGTCATTGGCATTTACAGACAGATGAACATCATCCCACACTACATATTGATAAAGTGGTTTAGTCCTAAAGGTACAAAATTTATTCTATAAAAAGGCCCAAAAAGGCAACCCTGCAACTACCCAAAAAAGTGACTTCATAAATAAACAAGTTTAAAAATGCTTATAATAAGTGGATCTGGCAACGCTGGCATTAATTTGTATTAACCTGGATGAAGCTCTCGGACGCCGAGTTCTTGATTGAGTGCCGGCGTGCTACAATAACCGAGGGTTTACGATCAGGCTGGTTTTGTTGATGCAAAATCTCTGAGGGCTGACGACTATTATCCAGCTGTGTCCAGCTGCCCGGTGCTTCCATTTGACCTTTCCGAACTGGCACAGAGACTGGGATGACTAGGGGTGCCATACCAGCTGGCCTACCAGGGGTAATGTCCTCACACTATTAGGAGAAGATAGAAAAACACAGAATAAAATATAAATGGAAAAGAGAAAAACAAAAGGATAGAGACGCACAAAAAAAAAAGTGTGTAAGCAACCGGCATGTGAGTCATGGAGCTAGTTAAGCTACTCTGCCCTAAAAAGTTTACAGTTTTTAATATTTTATTTTTTTTAAACAACCATCTCATACAAATGGAGCCATCTCTGCCCTGTTACTTTACATGGAAATATCTTAAATCTACAACAGTTTACAGAATAAATTCATACCATAATTGTCTTGTTTTGTGAGGCTTGGATCAGATTTGAGCAAATAGGGCTTGGTGAATCAGCCCCTCCCAAATCCAACTGAATGGATTTTGACAGAATGTGGAATGTGAAGGTGTGCAGACATGCAGCCACTGCTTTACAATGCTCAATAACTCTATAAACTCTACTGTACTTCATACTGTATATGATTGGGGAAGCCTGATATCAAGCACTACTTTGAGCTGAGCTTGCACAGTAATGTTTACTCTTATAGTTTGATTAGTCATACAGGTTTCACTCAGCTCCAACTTCTTACTAGAAATGTTTAGGGTTTGAATGAACAAATTCATAAGCTGGTGCAAACAACAAAGACAACTCAGGAAACCATCATAGCAGCAAAACAATCCAGCACATATTTAATGCATGCTAACCTTTCAAAACTTTGTGGTCAGTAAGATAACGGTTTTAAAATAAATACTTCTGTTTAACAAAGACACATTTTTGAAAGTAACAGTAAATGCATTTATGACGTCAAAAAAAGATTTCTATTTCAAATAAATGCTATTGTTTTTAAATTACCATGCATCAAAGATTCCTGGGGAGAAAAATGTATCACAGTAGCGCAACTGCTTTTATCACTGATAATAAAAGAAAATGTTTCCTGAGAACCATATCAGCATATTTTTTCCAGCCCAGCATGTTCTAATGTTAAATTTCACAAATATTCCACTGTTGTAAAAATAGGCTTCGAACTGATTTCCAGAAAAGAAACAAGCTCACCTTTGCTGGCAAAAACTCCATCTCTGAAGCCTTTTGAGCAAGAGTCTCAAGGTTAATCTCCTTTGAGGCCCTCCGTCGTCTCGGATTGCTTTGGATGACCCCCACTGCGGGTCCTTGGACTCCACCGACTCCTCCATTCTGAGCAGAAACCTTGTCCTTGGATGTCTGGTTGCCTTGAGGAGAGAGTCCATCTTTGGAAAGCCGCCGAGAGCGGCGAGGGGGGACCTGACGTTTGGTCTGGGTCTCCCGAAGTTCTGAAGTGGCCTCTGTGCGACCCGATTCCTGATAGTTTGCTCCCTGAGGGACAATCTGTTGTGTCTGAGCGATGGTGAGCTGGGACTGACCCGTATCTGTTTTTACCTGAGTACTGGCTAGATCCTGTGACTCAATGTCTTGTTTGACTCGCTGCTTTTCTATGGTCTCTGGGTTTTGAAAACCTGGTGCATGCTGTTGCAGTTGCTGCTGCATCTGTTGCAGCTGGTATTGATGTTGCATTTGATGGAGCCGCTGCTGCTGTTGCATTTGGTGCTGCTGCTGCTGCTGCTGCTGCTGTTGTTGTTGTTGTTGTTGCTGCTGCAACTGACGCATTTGTTGCAGCTGTTGCATCTGGTGCTGGCGATGCAGCTGCTGCTGTTGCAACTGCATAAGATGCTGTTGCGATTTCGGTTTCTCGTTATAATTCATATTTAAAGACGCATTGTTGCCTTGGAAGACTTGTTGGACACCAGGTGCCTGCGGTTGCTTGGTAGGTCCAAATGCCAGCTGGAAGGGTTGCAGAGTAGAGTCTGACATATCGTGATGCATTCCCTGAGGCTGATACTGGAGGTCTGCAGGTCTGTGACCTTGCTGGAGCGCCTGATATTGAGCATGATGCATGGCTGCCATCGTGTGATGGTCCCAATCTACCCCGGGAATGTAAGAGGTGTCTGTGTAGGACTGTGAGGAACTTGGTGAATGCTTCTCCAACTTTATGGCCTCCATTTCATGACTTTTGTGAAAAGCTCTTGGGTCATCCATACCACCTAGAGAAGGTCCAAAGTTCTGTGACCACTTATTCAGGTTTGGGGCACCCTGAAACCAAGTCGCGGTCTGCACTGGGTTTTGAGTTGTCCACTTTACTGATCCCGATTGCTGAAAATGGCCCCGGACCTGATATGTTTTATCCGATTTGAAAACGCTCTGGACTTCAGGGCTAGAATCCACCAAAACCTCTGGGCTGCTGTGAGTTTGCTCCAAAGAGGGAGCGCCTACATTGTAAAACAGATCTCCTGAATGCTGCATTGTCTCACCAGTGGCTTCAACATTCTGCTTGCTAATACTGTTTATGGTTCCTCTCTGGTGTGGAGAAAGACTCATGGCAATTGTGTGAAACAATAAGACAAAGAAAAACTCAATACTTCAGTCTTAAGTAAGAATATCACAAGATGAATGTAAAAAATGTTTTGCAGAGCGCATGCAAGATTTTGTGGGGTCTAGGAGCCCCACCTCTCTTCTTGCTTCCAAACTGCAGTATAAAGGTGGTGTAAATATTTAAAAACTCAATCATTCCTCAGTCACAGGAAATGTTCTAAAAACGAGAGAAAAAGACAAAAAGTAAGGTTTTAAACTTAATCACAACAGAGGTATAATAGACCAAAAATATCTAAGTAAAATAGGATATGACAATGACACTTATTTTAATTTGTCTCAATGTAAAAATTTATTAAAAAATAGATTTAAAAAATGCATCATATGCTTACAATAATTTGCACACACATATTCTATGATGTACAAAAATTATATTTTAATGTTTTGTGCAACATTGCAAAACATTTGACGTTCCCCAATTGTTTAAATCTCACTTTTTCATCACTATGTTTCCTTAGGGCTTACATGGTGATGATTTTCGTTTATGAAGTCAAATTAATCTGAATATTTATGGGGGGGCATACATTTCTAGATGTTAGTTTAAAACAACAGTACTAAAAATTTGAATGAAAAACATAATTAAAAGCATAAAATTACTCAAAAGAAAACACCAAGTAGCTTCACATAATCCTTTATTATTACTTGCAAAACAACCACATGTGTATAAACATATTTTTCATAAATGCTCTTATTTGTGTCCCAGAGTGTTTTGATGGTACCTAAATGATCAAATCAGATTTTTACAGTATCACAAAAGTTCAAATTAATTTTAAATAGAAAAATATGTCTTGGAAACTTTGGGTCACCAATAAAAAAAAAAAACAGGCCATGGCATGTCAAACCTGACTCAGACAATGATAATGAACATTCCTTTTGCATCGTTAATGAAAGGCTATTTAATAAGACCTGTGCGCAGAAAAGGAACATAGTGGCCTAAAACCAGGAAACTTGACAAACACAAATGCAGAAGGCAAGAGCAGACAGAACGGGAGGGGCATGAAAAGTGCAATGCAAGACAACAAGAATTACAGGAAGTGAAGAGGGAAAGGGAGAGAGAGATGTGGAAAGAATACAGGAGAGAGAGAGAACAAGCAGAACTACTTTTCAGCCCATCGGTGACCCCTCCCAAACTAGCAACTACTATGAAAACATTTGTTACATTAAAAAAAACATGTAGAATCAATGCTGCACAGCAAAGCAAACGACACTGCTTACTTCCCTGTAAGACGACAACGTGTCAGTATTTGTACACTTTGCGTTTCTTGGTTTATTGAACGACATGTCGCGTATAAAAACAGCTGTAGCGTACTTACACTGTTGCAGTATGGTACCGACGTCCTCCTTCCTTTCTGTTCAAGTTCGGGTGACAGCACTTTACAAAACTGTTCCAACCCTGGGCAAAGTCAACAGCGTGCATGACCATATACACACTACGAACAATGCAGTCTGTCGTAATCTTCTAGACGTAAGTTAAGTGCGCACATTTGACACGCTAGAATACCGTGTCACAATGCATCGAGAGGCCTTTCCAACATGCAGGCTGACAGATTTAACAACTTTTGGTTTCCGAACAGATTTGAACTCTTCAGCTGTAGTCGCCAAACCTGTTTTCCTGTTTACATTGTTCTGTTTAAGCGCAATTATACCGCTACTGTTTGCAGGACGCGCAGAGTTCGAGGATCTTCTTGAAAAATAATCAATCCATCAAAGTTATTTATCAACAAAACAGTTCACACTGACGCAGCCAATCAGCGCGTGTCGGATTGAAGGCGAGGCGATACAAGGCGCAGAAGCGCGCGCTGTGATTGGACGGAAGGAACTTCTCGCGCACTGCTGGAATGTGTAATATTTAATTAGTGAAACCAAGTGAAACAGGAGACCTTTATATTTCCATATTACGTTTACTTTTTATGACTTCGAAATATATTGCATGATGTGTTTACAGTGTCACATCACATCCATGTTAAAATGCATAAATATAATTTTGAACATAATTACATTCCATCAAGCTCTTTACCACACAAATGTATCAAATTCAAGCAATAAGAAACTTCACGTAAACAGTTTCAACTTGTATGGTTAACTTGATACACTGATATGTGGCAAGTCATTTTAACCTTAAATCCTTAAACCTAAACTCTAGTTTGTATTTTCTTAACAAGTATAATAAAAAAAGTACAACCATCTAATAAAAAAAATCTAGTATCCAACGTAACGAATATGTAATGGAATATTAGTAATTAAAATAAGTGCTGCTATCAAACAAATCTAGTCTCGCATAACCAGACCTGCAGCCGTCAGTCTGGAATTCATAGCCGCTTTCTTTGGTCAAAGCCCGCCCATAATGCCGTTCATTTCGTTCACCGTCACGTTCAACAACAGAACGCCGTGCAACAAGTCATTCAGCATAGAAAATCCCGATAAGACACTCGCAGTAAACATCTGTTTGAAGCATATCTCTCCACCTTTTAACACCCGCAAGCAATTCTGGAGAACCGAACACAATACTGAATCGACCAGTCAGCGATGTCAGCGTCTGTTGTTTCATGTTTGCCAGCAAACGCAAATGATATGCCCTTCTCAGTTAGGTACTGTAACTTCACTTGATCTTCCATAATAGATAGGAGGGGACAACTAGTAAAATTTAATAAAATCACACACTTTTGAGAATCCAACATTTAACTGATCTTGATAAATGCTTATTGTCACTCATTAGGGCTGTAACGATACACGATATGAAACCGATATCGCGACACTCAGATCGACGATCCTGTGTCGCGGTGTGATAAGGTTTTTTTCTCCCACCCCCCACGAAAAAAATTGTGATACGAACCGAATCGTGGGTTTGGTGTATCGTTACAGCCCTATCACTCATGTAAACACAACAGGTTTTTTCCCCCGCAATCACACGTCTGCGCTTTGTTTCCCAGCGGACCGGAAAATATATATTATATAAAATAAACCCGACACTCGCACCCCCTGGAAATCTGGTAAAATTTAACCAATCATTTGATGTCTTCAACACTGCTGAAGCGTTTCCAGTTAAAGGTACCGTATGTAGGATTGACACCGAGTGGTTGAACTAGGTATTGCAGTTCAAATTCAAAATATTGGAGATGTTTTTTTCACCCGGCCCCTCCTACTCAGACTTGACGCACATGCAGGTTGCAAAATTGAAGACAGCAACTAGAATGAACGCAATGACGATGGAATGCGCTGTGTTTATGAAGAGCAGGCAACCTGGATGCTGAGACACTACTGACTTCGTGATTGGGAGATAGATGGAGGTGGCGCTTCAGACCAAAACAAAACATGACAACATAAACATTAGTTGAGGTTGTTCACCGTAACGGTACATTCACACGGGGCGTCAACAATTGACGGAAGGCGTGGCTGAAGTTTGGCACTGACGCCATGGTCATAGCAGCGTCAGCCAAGGAAATTAGACAGGAACTCAACATCGTTGTCATTCAACATGGACGCCAATTTGGTTGCATTAGCGATAGCTGATGTGGTTATTGTGAACATTCAACGCAAGTTGAAACGACGTGGTACTCGGCGCTTCTGGGTACATTCTATTCTCAGACAGTGAAAAGCGATTGGTCATAAAGGACCGGGTGATTGCCCACCGCAATAATTAGTTTCTCCTCCATTTTCAAATTTATCCTCAGTTTG
>JAUMHQ010000083.1:10784389-10799783 GCA_032361165.1 Enteromius paludinosus
AGTGAAGCGCCTCTGACGGAAGCGTCAGCCAATCAGGATCGCTCTATGCAAATGCGGCAGCCAATCACGTTCATCCTATTCAAGAGCAGCAAACCTTCTAATTTCATTGGCTGCTATGACCAGGTGTCCATGCCAAACTTCAGCCACGCCTTCCGTCAAGCGTTGACGCTGACGCCCAGTGTGAACGTACCGTAACTGTGCGTTCACACCACCGGCGCGAGAGCGTCAAAGTGGCCGGTAGTCATTCATTTTCAATGTGAGCAGGCGGCGAGCAGCGCGTCTTGGATGGCGAGAGCATCGAGGAGAGTTGAAATCAAGTCAACTTTATGGTAATGAGCTATGACGCGGTTCGGCGGCAACCAGTCAGAATGTAGAAGTGCACCGCTTTAGCAGATTCCAGATAACGCAGTCCTGTAAACTTTGGTTCCGACCCTATTCTATTAGTTATTAGCACCCCAATCGCAACAGCTTTGTCCTCCATCACGATGTGAGTTTAATAAGAATGTGCACAATACTATTTATAGACAACATTTTCCCGCTGAAAGAAAACACGTTACTACAAAGAAGTTATTTTCATCGATCAATTTCTTACTTTTACATTCAATATATTTCATGAGGTTGACTTATACCCTCCTTGTGGTCAGTCTGCATAAGTTTAACAAGTTTGTTTGATTTGCGGCCCCTTTAAATACAAGACAAGCATTCAATCTACGTCAGAGCATTCAAAAAATCTCTGTACAGCGTCGTTGGCAAGGCGGCCAGGGCGAATTTTGTGTGTGGACGGTGTGGACGCACAGTGACGTTACAAAATTACCTCGACGCCATCGGGTCAGCGAATAAATCTGAACGAATCTTTCTGGTTAGAGGGTTGAAAGGAATCGAGTCATTAAAGTGATTTGGACCGAAGAAATCTTCACAGTATAATATTCCGAATTAAATAAAGCATATCCGTTTAATTACTAACTTATTTATTTCACCAACAAGTCAGGAAACAAACATATTGTAGTTCACGTTATACATGAATATTCTTGACTTAATTTCCTTAAATTAATGTGCTGTTCGGATGCCACATTGAATGCTTGGCTGCTTATTTGATTCATGTTTCACATAAGACAGAACATCAGCGCACCTCTACGTTGAAAATCTGCGGAAATGCGTCAGCTGCTGTGTCACATGATCGCCATCATGTGATTTGCATACAGGGGAACGACCTGTTTAGATTGCTGAACTCATCATCAACAAGAAAGACACATCTCAAGACGGTTTGACAAGTGTGTCACTCAATACCACACTCACCATGGCTTGGACAAAATATCAGCTCTTTCTCGCCGGTTTGATGCTCACCACAGGCTCTATTAACACACTATCCGCGAAGTAAGTAGCACCACGCACGCGCTAGATGGTGTTTGTTTACATGTGGGTATTGCTTACTTTTATTAACGTTAGTTGCCCGAACTTCTGCCTCTGCTAATAGTCCAGACAAGGATGCTTTCGCGTTTTCTTTTACAAAACTGTACGCATGCATACAATACGTGTACTTTTATTGTGGCATTTAGAGATGTTTTTAGTTGAATAATGTGAGCAAAAAGTAAATGGCAAAGAAGATCCTTTTCCTTTTGTCTTTCAGTGCTGATGTATGCACTTAGTATGTACAGACGAGATTTCAGGACAAGTTGACTAGACGACTCACGTGCAGTTGAGATGATCCGACGTGTCATGACATATTGATGCTGCAAAATCAGCAATTCTGCCACCAAAACCCTTGTGACTATTAGTCAATAGTGCAATCGCTGCAATAAACATCTCACATCAGTATTAGGTAGTCAAGTTGTCTGCGGCAAATGCTGTTAAGTAACTTGTAAGCTGATACAGCTTTGTATCTAAAACAGAAGCTTGATGTTTCTAGGCAGACGGTATTTGATACCACACTTTACTCAGTGTATGCTGAAAAACTGACATTGGTGTTGATGATGATGATAACGCTAACATTAATAAACACTATTTGTACACTAGTTTTTTACAGTGCAATAATCAGCTTTATTTGTAACCATTTTTTTTTAATCAATCAAGTCAAATTAAATCCAAACAAAAAGTTGTTAAACTTTTCTTCACCATTAGACTTTATGTCAGTGACATTAGACTTTATGTCAGTTGTAAAAAAGGCATTAGTGTACCATGTGCATAGTTACTTATTAAACTTACGGTGACTTGCAGCTGAAGACATTTTTAATGTCTTAGTTTTTAGTGTGAATTGATAAAATGCTCATTATAATTATTGTATAAAATATAAAAATTAAGCTTCCTTAGCATATTAAATAGTCCTAACTGTTTGGACATATATATTTGTATACAGTCCTAAACGTTTGAGTTAATGTTTGCTATGAGTGCCTTATTGATTGCTATACTGCATGTTAATGCACATTACATTGGCTTAATTGTAATGACACGTTTAATGATCTTTTAATGAATTTGTTCATCTCTTAGATGGGCTGATATGTTCTCTGCCCCTGGATGTCATGGTTCCCCAAATCATGCCTTCGCCCACCCTTTTGTTCAGGTAATGATATTCGTCAGTCCTCAAGATAACACACCATTCACATCAAACTTCCCTCTCAGCACATTATTTTCAGTACCTCTAAGAAAACGGAGAACTGAAAGTGTTATTTATGATTAGGCAAAGTGAGAACTGGTTTTAGCTCTGTGCTCTTCTCTTCATATCACTTTCCCCACCTCTTATACGTTTCCCACAAGCAATAAAATAAAATATTCCTTTCTTCACCGCGTACCTCCTCCTCTCACAATTCCAGGCTGTGGGGATGTTTTTGGGAGAGCTGTCCTGTCTGGTGGTGTTCTACATTCTCCTTTGTCATGATCGCCGCAAACCAGAGCCCACAGTGGACCCGGGCCAAAGTTTCAACCCCCTACTTTTCCTCCCCCCTGCCCTGTGTGACATGTTGGGAACATCCATCATGTATGTTGGTGAGTATCCAACATGTGAAGTATGTGTAGTCTTTAGTTATTTAAGGGTAGGTTCACTGATTTATTACCAGACTTGTATCGTTACAGTGACAGCATTTTAATACCGCCAAATGCAGGGTTTTTTTTCTTAATAAATCAGCATGATTACAGTATGTTATATTGGTTTGCCGGTAACTTAAAGGTGCCATAGAATGCATTGAGAGAATATTTTAAATTGTCCTCTGATATGTACATAGAAGGTATGTAGCCTAGGTAAGGGGACAAAATGCCCAGAAACAGTTTAACAGGTCCATTTACAACCCTAGAATTTGACCCTAGAATGAAACAGTCTGTTTTAGCCTTACTTGGAAGGTTCATGAATAGTAATGAGGAGGTCTGCTCTGATTGGCTGTTTCTCAGCGTTGCTCATTTCAGTAGCACAAACAGATTTCTACTGTCCAGCGTGAACGTTGGAGGGATTAGGGATTCAACCTTATATGTTTGAGCCTGTATCAGACGAAGATGCCGATTTTGTATTCGGACTTCAGATGACTCGTCTTGTCTGCGCAGGTCCAGCTGGCCTAGACCATGGGCGGATATATACAAATGTTTTGAGCATAACTATTATGCCTCTAGACTGTTACGAAACAGTCTGTGTTGTGTTGGAATTTTACCGTTTTTCAGTCGTCTTATGCACTTGATTTATATAAGAAGTAGGAAACGATGGTGTTTGAGACTCACAGTATGTTCTGTCCATGTACTGAACTGTTATTATTCAACCATGTCAAGGTAAATTCAGTTTTCCATTCTATTGCACCTTTAAATATTTAGTAGCCAACTTCGCAGGTGCAAGAAATACAATAGTTTATTTAAATCCTTGCTTATTACATATAGACAAGTTTCGATTTATAATCGATTCTTGGATTGACTCAAACAGGATCTGTGCTTGTGTTTTTCTTCCTCTAGCACTGAACATGACCAGTGCCTCCAGTTTCCAGATGCTGCGAGGAGCTGTGATCATCTTCACTGGACTGTTGTCTGTAGCGTTTTTAGGACGCCGACTGCAGCCCAGCCAGTGGGCTGGAATCCTAGTCACCATCTTTGGTCTGGTGGTGGTTGGCCTGGCTGATTTTCTGAGCGGCCATGGGGATGACTCCCATAAGCTCAGTGAGGTTATCACAGGTCAGTAGTTACCTGCTGCTGAACACTTTTAATCATACATGATTATTTGTCTTTTACGAATCAGAAAATCTAATCATAAGATTTTTTTTTCTGTATTTGATTTTATCTTTCATCTTAATCTGACTTAATTTTCTATTGATCTTGTCATATAGGGGACCTTTTGATCATCATGGCGCAGATTATTGTTGCAGTTCAGATGGTCCTGGAGGAGAAGTTTGTTTACAAGCACAATGTGCATCCATTGAAGGCTGTTGGGACTGAAGGTAAAGTTTTTAATTTAGTTACATATAAAGCCAATGACTTGTTTAGTCCAAGTATAATAATGCTCAATGTGTTAGTAATGACAATGATGGGAATTTATCTTATGTGACACACACAATACTTTAAAAGTTTCAGGCCAGTAAGATATTTTTGACAGAACTCTTCTTTAGAAAGTTCAAAAGACAAACATTTATCTATTTATTTAGTCCTTATTGTGTATTATCAATTGTTAGAAAAGGCTAACTGTTAAAAAGATTCAATTTAAAAGTAGTATAGATTGATGAGACAAACAATGCTGATTGACTTAGAACCTAATGTTATCATCGTTATTATAGGTAGGCCCCATTGAGGAGAACTTTTAGCTCCCATGAAAGTCTGTAATTAACTTTTCTGTCAATGCAATGATTGTTTTCTTTTACTCCCGTACATTGTTGCTGTAAAATCAGAAAAATGCGCCAAATACGTCTTTGTTAATGATGAAATCACAAACAGGCAATTTTGATTGACGTATCAGTTTAGAAACGCTTGGCTTAGTTGTCTTTTCTCTGTCTTTTAGGTTTTTTCGGATTTGTCATCCTCTCTTTGCTTCTGATCCCGATGTACTTCATCCATGTGGGTAGTTTTGCAGACAACCCACGGCAGGTCCTTGAAGACGCATTGGATGCCTTCTGTCAGATTGGCCATAAGCCTCTTATTTTACTGGCACTGCTGGGCAACACCGTGAGCATCGCCTTCTTTAATTTCGCCGGCATCAGCGTCACTAAAGAAATAAGTGCCACTACTCGCATGGTGCTGGACAGTCTGCGTACTCTGGTCATCTGGGTCGTGAGTTTACTGCTGGGTTGGGAGGTATTCCACGGCCTACAGATTTTAGGCTTCATCATCCTACTCGTGGGTACAGCACTATACAATGGACTCCACAAGCCCTTGATGGCCAAACTGCCCTGCTGCCCTGGAGAGCAGAGAGCAGAGGAGGGAGAAGCCCCTGAGAGAGAGAGACTTCTTGGTGCAGGAAAAGCTGCAAATGAGAGCTAATATTGGACTTGGAACTAAATGCTGCCCACAAAGCATTTCGTTTTTAGTTTTAACTGTTATTTCCATTTTAAAAAAAGAATCACGTTTTAGTATTGTTTTAGAATTCGATTCAACACGTGGGAACCATCACTACTAATTGCCTACAGCCATTTTTGTGGGCATGTCTCAACTGTTTAAACAAAAAAAAAAAAAGAAAGTTGTGTTTAGATTTTAAAAAGGTTGAATGCACATTTTTATTTTAGGAAAGGGAATAATTTTTGCACGATTTTAATGCCAAAAATCCTTAGAATAATATTTGAATGTTTTTAATCCTGTGGTTTATAGGTTTCAAAACCATTCGTTTTTGTTTATGCGATGTGCTGTTGTTGGGAGGACATTATTTCTCTAACCATTTTATTGGAATAATATTTTTAGTGATCTGTGAAACGGGTATTTGTGTACTGACAAGAAATCATCTGTTAGTCCATGTATACTTGGATTAGAAAAATATGGAAGTAGCACCGAGTTTACTGCCAGTAAATATTATAGTGTCTGATTTTTTTTTTTATTGTTTTTTTTAAATATAAGAGTAATACAGAAGGAACTGTAGCCTCAAAAACGGTGTAGTTGCATAAATTAGATAATTATTATCTATTTTTTCTATATATTCATACATAAGAGTATGAATTTCTCTCACATTCTTGTTTGCACATTGTGAATTTGTTTGTTGTTAATGAAAACATGAAGAGGAAAGAACTGTTTCACTTACTACATTATAATGGATTAATTACAAGTAATGTCTCTGTGTCGCAAATGTAATAATAATGTGTAACAACCCTATTATTGATTTCCTAACTAAATGTTTGACCTGCTTAATTCCACAATGGAAATGTGAACAAGATAATCATAACGTTTCACTTAATTTACACATGTACACCCTTGAACAAATGTTTAGCTTGTGAGCTATATCCCAACGCAGATTAAAATGGCCATGATTATTAAAAAACAAACCAAAAGAAAAAAACTTAAAGGGACTTTGGCAATACATAACTTGCACTATTCATTCTTTAAAAAAAAAACTACATAAGGAATACGTAGAGATACAGCTTTTGGATTTAATAGTGTATTAGTAAATGTTGAGTCCGTATTAAATCATTTTAACAACTGAAAATGATGTAAATAATATTTATTTATTAATGTTATGAATAGTCTAAAAGCTGTTTAAAAATCAAACCCATTCGGCGAGGTGTGACGTCACACATCGGTCCGCTCGCTCAGTCATCATCGCTGCTGCTGCTGTGAGAAGTGAGGCAAATAACGTGAACTTCAGTCCTTATTTTGCGTTTCAAAACGTTATGGGATTATCATGTCCAACGTTTTATATCACCATGGCCTATAGAACAAGAAAAGATGTTTTGAAGTCTTCGGAAACGTATTGGACCGCCGCTGCAGACAGAGGTAACGAGCACACCGGGTCCCTGAATGAACGCGTGCAGTCCCGCTTAGCGAGCTAACGACAGTCCGCATTATTAGCGGGATTACAGCTGTCACAACATTGCGTTGCTGTTGTGTAACCTGGCAACCGTGTGATTAATAATAGCTGTACGTATGTCGCGGTGGCGTTATTCAGTTTGGCTAATTAGCTAGCGCGGTGTCGCTTCATTGCGCTTTTTTTGTTTTAGTGATCTGGCGGATGCTTTAGCTTTAGCTAGCCTGTGTCCTATGTCTCCCTCTGTTATCACGGGATGCGGAAAGGACAGAGAGCGCCTCAACCAACAGCTGCAAGACCGCTGCAGCTTTCAGCATAGCTTGTGGATGTTAGCATAACAATTCAGCAACACAGCCAGCTAATAAAGACATGTAACAGGCCAGCTGCAGCCATCCTTCAGATGATCCTCATTAAAAACAGTACTGCGTGCAGCTAGTATGGTAGTTGCTTTGGACTGTCATCCATCTGGTGGGGAAAAAGATAGTATTGCTAATACAGTACAGTCTCGAGTAAAAACCTTTTAGTAGTCCCTTAAGCCAGTAATGTCTTTTTAAGGCAACCATTTTATGATATTTTTTTAAAACTATAATGTTTTTGTTACATGTAAATGATGTTATATTCAAAGGAACTTGCATGCATTCATATTTATGCTGAGAAAAAAAATAATAAAAACAAAGCAAAATAACGCATCTACATTGTTTTGCATGTGTATATGACTTTTTGACATTCTAGATTTTTATTACTAAAACAGTTTTGTGTGTGTATTCATAAATCACTAACACTGCAATCAAATAATGACTGTATAGGACTTTTATTGTATTATATTGTGTTTGTGTATGCAATAAGTACAAAATGCACAACTTATGTGCTTAATATGCAGAAAAATATATATTGCGCAAGGTAATGCATGTATTTACCACTTCCAACAGGTGTGTACATGACTTGCAGGATGTTTTGTTTGCATATTTTAATTTTTTTATCATTGACATCAAACAGAGCCACATTTTTCTGTCTTATTTTGTAGCCATTGCAATGTAGATTTCCAGATTATATTTCCCTGAGTCACTGTCTTGCAGATATCGTGAGTTTTGTTCTTGTTTCAGGCCTACGGTAAGCCTGTTCCTTAAGGATTTGACTGTATTTAGCTCCTTTAGTTTCTGCACCCTAGCAGTGACAGTCTTAAAAAAAAAAATCAGGACAGGTTTTTCTACAGATCATACCTATTCTGCTCAAAAGACAACCTTAGGACAGGTCAGATTCTTCACAGAAGGCCTTTTTAAGTATATGGATGGAGTTGATAAAACACATTTTTCATTATTTATGTGTTGTGTACAGCCCTGAAGGTATCTCCCTTATGTCTGCAAATGTCTCTAGATGTCCTTTAATTTCTGATGCAACCATGCAGGTCCAACTAAATGCAGCATTTTTTAATTCTTTTGTTTTTCTGATCTTTTCAGCGAGGACCCGAGCTCACTGATGTGAGGTGTAGATATTCTCTGAGTGTGCTCAGTCCACTCTTGAGCCTCAGGATGAGTGGGTCCGGGGAGCAGACGGATATCTTGGCTGTCGGTAGCGTGGTCCGGGAGCGATGGAAAGTGGTGAGTTGTTTTGAAGGAGCTGTATTTAGGAGGTCAAGGCTTCAGGACTATTCAAATACTCACAGTTAGTTTCGTAGAGATGTCCTGATAGCTGTCAGATTCTTTCATGTAAACCTTCTCTCAGGCAAGGATGTGTTTTTTTCTTCTTCTTTTGAGATCAGTCAAACGATGCACTGCAGGTGTGTGGAGCAGTGCTGACATCAGCAGAGAAAACTGTACAGCATGCTGACAAATAGTCACGAGACACAGCCTTTTATTTCATGACAGAAGTGTTGTTTTGCTAGGACATTTATTTCATGCCTGAACAAAACTTGTAACGTCTGTTCTCTGACACAGGTTTAAAAGCGGTCTACTCAATTATAGCATGAAAAATATATATGCAGTACATTACACTTCAAAGTATATTTTTATATAGCAATAATGCATCAAATGCTGTTTTTTTGCACTTTCTATTCAGCAAAGAATCCTGTGAATGTCACAGATTCCACAAAAATATAAAGCTGCATGTCTGTCGACAACATTGATAATAAGAAATGTTTCTAATGTTTCTTAACGTTTAAATAAATGCAGCCTTGGTGCGCATAAGAGACTTCCTAACAATCTTAGCAGCCATACGATTTTTGGCACAGTAGTCATTCATCAAAAATGTATCTTTCCTAACTAGTTGAAGAAAATTGGTGGGGGTGGTTTTGGTGAGATCTATGAAGTCCTGGACCAGGTGAGCCAAGTCTGTGTGGCTCTGAAAGTGGAGTCTGCCCAGCAACCCAAACAGGTCCTTAAGATGGAAGTAGCAGTTTTGAAAAGACTTCAAGGTAAAAAAAAATTTAATTCAGTAATGTATATAAAACAAGCATGAAATGTTTGCACTGTGTATCCTACTCTATGGGCAATCATACATTGTCGAACACAAGGTCTGTGTTATGTATACATATGAAGAGTTTCGTTGCAAAACGAGATATATCCATTTTGAGAAATGTTGGTTATTTGACATTATTATTTAAGATCTCAACAGTCAAGTTCATTCACAATTTTTGTACATTAAACCATTACTTGAGCTCAGCGAAACGTGGGAAACAATATTTTTCAAATCCAGGATATTTTTTATTTAATTTTATGTCCATAAATAGTTCAGAAATAAAAAATGCAACATATTTATCTTAACATTGTCAAACATCTTGAATTGGTTAAAAAACAATACATCATAAATATATGTAATAGTATATACGAAGATTGATTAATAATAATACGATTCTGAGTTAGTTTTGGCCAGAACACACAACATAACATAACTGTTTTTTTTTTTTTGCAAAACGCTATATATCCACCTTAGGCTATATTCTACTACTGTAATACCATTTCACCAGTTCGCGCTTCCTCAATGATAAATAATAGCAAGTTTGGCGAGCTGTCGGGGGCGAGCCGGGAGTTCGGTGAACCCCGAGCCCAAAAAGAGGGCGTACCCCCTGTAGAAGGAACGAACGGTGGAGAAGGGGAGGCGGAGGGAACTGCCAAAACGAGATGCGGAAGGGAAGGAAACTGGCCTATTTATGGTTGTGAATAGCGACTCAATTGGCTTACGATGGGGACGTGCTGATTGAAAGATTGGTAACTGCTGGTTTGAGTTTCGTACGCGCTTTCTCCCGGCGGTGACTCTCTTCCCAGGGGATGCTGCGCTGGCTCGCCCGTTCTATAACCGTTATATCGCACTTTGTAAAGAAACTGGTCTAGCGGATATCGCGTTTTGTGAAAAAATACATTTTGCAGTAGGTCTAAAATGTACATTCTTAAATTTTATTAATGACAGCAATTCACACAGAGATTAAGGTACATTTGAACAGTGATTTCCTATAATAAAATCCAAATGTAAAAAAATGGCGTTTATCGCGTTTTGCAACTAAACTCTTCATTTATCCGTATGTATGGGTTTGTATGACATAAATAATTTTTGCCTTGATCTATTTCATAGGTAAAGACCATGTTTGTCGCTTTGTTGGCTGTGGACGGAATGACCGCTTCAACTACGTGGTTATGGAGCTTCAGGTAGGGCACCAAATGATTTATTCTTGTTTCTGAATGTAGTGATGTTATCACGCACACTTCAAAGTAACACAACAACCCTGATTTCAGTCATCTGAAGTGATGTTTGTCCATTGATCTGCAGGGAAGGAACTTGGCAGACCTTCGACGCAACATGAGCCGCGGCACCTTCAGCACCTCCACCACACTCAGGCTAGGCCGACAAATCTTAGAAGCCATCGAGAGCATCCACTCTGTGGGCTTTCTGCATAGAGACATAAAACCTGTAAGAGTTCTGTACAGTTTACTCTCTCACTGACAGCCCTGGCCCTAAAAGCACTTCTAAATGTTTACTATAATTCATATTTAACCGGGCCTCATTATTTCTTTGGAAACTAGTCAATAATCTTTTTTTTTTTCCTTCTTCAAATAGTCTAACTTCGCAATGGGTCGACTTTTCACTACGTGCCGAACCTGTTATATGCTTGATTTTGGGTTGGCACGCCAATTTACAAACTCATGTCAAGAAGTCCGTCCAGTAAGTAATCACAGAAGTCTTTTAAAGCTTATGTTTATGAAATTTCATATTAGTGTTTCTAGACAGTTCACCCCAAAATGAAAATTCAGTAATCATTTACTCAAAGTCATGAGAAAAATAGTGATGTATGATATGAGAAGGATTTGATCTGTTCATTTCCTGCTCTCAGAAATGATCTAAATGAGTTATTCGTGAATTATTATTTTATAATTCACTATTGGTGGAAGTCAAGATTTTTAAATGAACGCAAATTTCAGTGTCAGAAATTTGACAGAATTTACATTTTTGGGTGAATTATTCCTGTAATGTGTTTCTGTATGTTTATTTATGTCTTCTCTCTCTTTTTTTTTTCCCCTAAAGCCACGTCCAGTGGCAGGATTCAGAGGAACCGTCCGTTATGCTTCAATTAATGCTCACAAGAATAGGGTAAATTCTCTCTCTTACATTCTCTAGCCAATGGCAGATGCCGCTCAGGTGTTTTATACACAGCAGATCATGTTACTTATTCATATTTCACTAAAATGCATGTCCTTTTTGTTCTTTAAAAAGGAAATGGGTCGACATGATGACTTGTGGTCCTTATTTTACATGCTTGTGGAGTTCATGGTCGGTCAGCTACCCTGGAGAAAAATCAAAGATAAAGTAAGCTTTGCTCTGATCATATTTTTCCATGGATAAGAGATTCGCAGTCCTCAATTCTGCCATCATTACAGGAACAGGTCGGAAATATGAAGGAGACATACAATCATCGTCTCATGCTCAAACACCTCCCAGATGAGTTTAGCGTTTTTCTCGACCATATCTCCGACCTGGACTACTTCACTAAACCAGATTATCAAGTACGGAGCTTTGTTAGCCTTTCTTAACCATTGATTTTGTAAATGTAGACAATCACTAACTTGCCCTCTCAATGGGTTGCAGCTCCTGATGTCAGTCTTTGACAACAGCATGAAGAGCAACAATGTGGTGGAAAATGATCCGTATGACTGGGAAAGAACAGATTCAGAGGACTCGCTTAATGTTGGAACCCTGGCAACCACAGCCCAGCAGTTGACCCGCCTCACACCGGCATATTTGGGGTAGATATCCAGCATCTACAATGATTCATTGATATAACGGGTCTCTGTATAAACTGTTTGAGGTCTGCATGGTTAAATGAGTATATTCTCTTCCAGTATGGCCAATGCCTCTGTGATCCCAGGCGATCTGCAGCGTGAGAATACAGAGGACGTCCTTCAGGGTGAGCGCCTCAGTGAGGCTGATAATTGCGCCCCCATCCCAATGCAGCCTGCACAAGGAGCAGATATCTGGGAGGAAATGGAGCACAGCCGCGACCGAAACCTCAATCATGTTCAGCCTCTAATCAGAAAGGTACCATTTATCACTCTGTTATTGACGCACATGCAAACTTGTCACTTTTAAGGGAAATGACATGATATCTAATAAAGTAGTGTTTATAAGCACATCACTGCTTTATAGGTAAATAAGCTATATAAATATATTCTATAAAACTAAAATTGATACTGTTATTGTACTGAATTGAATCAGCTGGAGTTGAATAAAGACACTGACGTCTTCTGTATTGTAGCTTTTAGCTGAATTTAACTAAACAGCTATGAGCTAAATAGTGAGACTTGTCTTTTTAGAGATGCTTTACACCAAAATTTGAATTCGACTCCTATTTGATAATTTAAAAAGAGGCTTGTGACAGACTTCTATATAGATATATAGATTTAGATATATAACAGTCACAAGCCATCACCGATTCAGTTATTTTCCTGTTTGTAACTATGAACTGATTTGAAACAGCCTGTATTCTGTAACACACTATATAAATAAAGGTGACTCAACTTAACCACCATATTTCTGCTCTCCCACCTACTGTCAGAATGTGAGAATTTCAATTTAGCCAATTTTCCATTTAATAAAACTTTATTTTTTTAAAAACACTTTTTGAACTGAAAAGTTTAAATCATAGTTATTTATAGTCATTTTACAGTTTAGGATGGACACTGATGTTGTTTCAAAACAATGTTGCCTAAACAATATATTGTTTTTATTCTAATATAAAACGTGTTCAAAATGATTTCAACTGCCTTATTTATTTACTTTTTTTTTTTAAAGATTTACATGAGTAGGCCTTTTGTTACTTATAACCCACCCATCACCTTTTCTGCCAGTCTGGAGTTTGCAAGTAGTGTTTAAGTTGTTTCTGATTCAGGTGGCTAGTGAGGAGGAGCGAAGCAAAGAGAGCAACCAGAGCCCCAACAGTGGCTCCGTCCAGGGCTCTCCTAGACGTGTGCGCTCGGAGACCTTGCTCATCGACCGTGTTGGTCCTCTGCTGAGAAGGATGCGCCACAGTCAGAGCATGGGGCTAGACAAAAGACTGACCCCTGAGCCCAAACCCACAATCGAACGCTTCCTTGAGGCCTAGTCAGTAGACAAAATCCTAATATTCTTCCTTATATACATTAATTGGTCTGAAGACATCATAACCACTTGTCCTTCTTCTTATTAGTTTAGGGAAGCAACGTCCATGTCTGCCCCAAGACAGGTCTGTCTGTCGGGTCGAGCAGGGGTCGTTGGAGGACGAGGAGGGTGCGGCCAGCAGCGGTTACGTTGCCGTTAATCTCAGCCCTGTCCCACAAGAGGGTGACTCACAGGAGTGGGTCCTAGTGGAGCTTGAGGGTGGTAACGGTTCAGCAGGATCTAAACCAGATGAGGAGGAACGCTCAGGGATCTCACCACGCTCCTCCAGCCCCCTCGCCCTCCCTCGCACCTGGTCCGACCCCTTGCCTCAGCGCGCTAGCAGTCTGACTGGTTCAGTAGAATTCCACACAGGTGTCTGCCACACTGGACCCCCATTCGCCAGACTACCAGGTTTCCCTGGAGGGATAGGCCTGTCAGGATTAAGAAGACTCCCCACAGTACAGCCTGCGTCAATGGTCCTAAGCAGGAATCATCTTGAGCAGGTCAGTATCTGATCTATTCAGCATCTAAATAGACGTATTAGCATTTCTAAACATTGCGAAATATACAGAAGGAATTGAGACAACAATAGTATTAACACGATTCCTTGTCAATACTTTTAAGTTAATAGTCTAATTATGTCAGAATATGTGACCCCGGAGCACGAAAACGAAATATAAATCTGAATTTTATGACTGGTTTTGCGGTATCTGGTCACCAATATGTTTGGTTGTGTATGAAACAGCTGTAGCAGGTAAGCAGTGACTGTTTATGGGTGTACTGCAGTGGTTTCACTGCAACATCACTATGACTCAGATTTTGGCCAGCAACTTGGAATTTTACATTACTGTATCAAAAACATCAATAGACTGAAAGTGAAGCTGACACAAAGCTTACCAGAACTCAGCAGATGATAGTACCACTAAGAAAAACAGATGTATAAGAGATGTATATTTTCCCTACAGAGCTCCATTAATAATGTCCTGTCTCTTAATGTTATTCCCTTCACAGTCATCCAGTGCAGTGCTACAGCCTGTTCAGTCTCAGCAGAAGAAGGGAGATGACTCTCAGCCTGACAATCCATCAGGCCCTGCAGAAAAAGAGCACAACCACGTGCCAGCTATTGCACCCTCTAAAAGCCCTAACAAGCAAAACGAAAACATTATTTCTGTCAAGGCCTCTGACAAGGATGTTGAGAGCGACTCGGGCTGTCCTGACGGTGGGCCTTCTTCAACCCCCAATCAGGGTGAGACGACGGGACACAGTGTTGATGCAGCTCCGGCATCACCTCGTGAACTCTCACCCCGAGCCAGTCGCATCCCCATCCGTGACCCAGACTCTCCAACCCGTAGGGGCTTTCCAGCTCCGCTTTCTCCGTCTCTGTCGCTATCATGTGAGCACTTCCCCTCAGCGTTGCTGCGCGACAAGTTCACTTTCCCCACTGGTTCTCGAGGGTCAGACTGGCAGGCGGAGGAACCACTCTCTCTGTCTTCCTCCTCAGGACCTGTGTCGAGTAGGAGTAAAATACCAAGACCCATAAGCCCCACACTAGTGCCGGATCAACTGTCTGCACGATTTATTCCACGGCCACCACCAGGCAAACCACCCCTTCGCTCAGGTGGTGAGAACAGGTGAGAGGACCATTAATTTAAAAATGTATACTTTCATCATGTACTAAGTTA
Source organism: Enteromius paludinosus (assembly GCA_032361165.1). Lineage (NCBI taxonomy): Eukaryota > Metazoa > Chordata > Actinopteri > Cypriniformes > Cyprinidae > Enteromius > Enteromius paludinosus. The sequence continues at coordinate 10,799,597 of JAUMHQ010000083.1, forward strand.
GAAGATTCCCGTGTCAGTGTTTTGAGTATTCTTCACAGGGTGCATACAACAACGCAAAAGAAGAGAGTTCTTTTCTTTTTATGGCGCTTTTCCACTGCGTGGTACAACTTGGCTCGGCACGGCTCAGTTCGGCTCGGTTTGCGTTTCCACTGCAGTTTAGTACCGCTTTAGAGTGGGCGGGATTATT
>JAUMHQ010000083.1:10799883-10813412 GCA_032361165.1 Enteromius paludinosus
TTCAGTTGTGTGTAATGAATCTAAAATATATGAAAGTCTAATGTTTATCAGTACATTACAGAAAATAATGAACTTTAGCACAATATGCCATATTTTAAAATGACCTGTATATTAGCATTTAGCTTAGCTCATTCATTCCGTTCGATTCAAACAGGGATGAATTTAGAAGCCACCAAACACCACGTTTTCCCTATTTAAAGACGGATTTTTTTGTCACCATACTCATGTAACTAATCGTCACGATTAAGTGCATGCACTTAGACGGGAGAGATATAAGTTGAGGGAAGAACATAGCGGAATTATGGAAAAACGGTGGCATTTTCCTTTAAAAACATAGTGATCAGTGATCAGTAATTTGATTCATGAATGAATGAATGACTCTTATGAACCAGTTCTTTTTTACTCTATCCAAAACATATTTAGTTCAACCAGTGTAGTCTGATTCACAAACGTCAACTCTAGTCTGATTCAACTTTCGTTCTCACCTGGTTCTTTTTAGTTAACATACAACACAGCTAATGTAGTCCAATTCCTTAATATACTGTAAGTCTCACGATCAGTGTGATATTAAATGTTATTGTTTTTTCAGACGCAGACGCTACCGCATTCGTGCTAGCAGCACCGGTGACACAGACCTCTTGGACAACCTCTCTCAGCTCATGCAGGAGCGAGGAGCACTGGCCGTCAGCACGTCACGTTACCAACGCACCACCGCCTCCTCTCTGCAGCGCTCCTTAAGCTCCTCGCCTTCCCGTTTTGAAGGGGGCCACAGCCAGTCACCAAGTAGCTGCTCAGCCTCTCCGCCACCTCGAATCACTGACTTAACACTAAATCACGGGTCAGGGTTCTGCCCCAGAGTTAGAGCAGGAAGTCCCGAGAGAAAAACCACAACCAAAATAAGCAAATAAAGACAAAAGCTTATAAAGACAAAAGGCATGAGTTGTCAGTAATTTGACAACCAGTTTCAAAAGTAGCGTCTGATGAACTGTAGCGTTTTTACAAGTGGTGTTTTGATAAGTAGAGCGATGAAGGATCAGGTGTTTGCCGGTTGGTTGCGATCACTTGAAAGCATCATGTTTTGGACGTTTTTGAGAAACGTGAGATATTAACATGCTAAATGTGTTAATATAGTGACGCTGTGTAACTTTCTTCTAATCAAATTGGCCATTGCATTTCATTGCAGTCGATTTTATTTTATTCTATATTCTACATAGTTTGTGCCATATATTCTTCATCATTTTGCTATGTAAAGGATTTGTTTACTTTATCACGGTTTTTTTGCACTTTCTGGTTTACATACGTCAGACTTTGACCCTTAACTATCAGTTGCTTTCAGTGAGGATGTTTGAAATCAGAAAACAATGGGGCTGCACTTAGTAACTCATTGTATTCTGTCAAACAGATGCATGTTTTTTAGGCACTCTAGATTTTCTGTAATTTTCTGTTTCTCAATCATTGGTCCAAGCGTTTAAGGTTAAACGCTCATTTCAACAGATGGCCATCTATACAGTTAATATCATTCATGTATAGGTACATCTGGTGCAAGCAAGCATGTGTATATATGTATTTCAGGGAATGTATGTAAACTGTATCATCTATAGAATGTATTTATTTATTTATTGGATGTGGTTACGTACCTGATGATGTAGCTTTATTACTTGCTACTGAGTTAATTCGCCATCACATTAAGGGTCAGCAACCTTGCAATTGCCAAGTATAATCTCTTCCATGCCTGCAATATCATATTAACAATTCCTGTAAATAGTCATGGCATCAGTAAGCAACTTACCGATATATTGCAGTGAAACACTAACGACCCTTGATTCAAACATTATAGTCCCATTGACATATTACTTAAACACATCATCAGCAAGATGTCTGTTTGATGAGTTGGCTGCTTATGTCAAGAAGCTCCTGCCATTTTTGGGATTGAATTCTCCTTTATGGCATTTGTTGAAAGTTGTCTGAGGAGTGCGAGACCCATGTGATGTACAAAGAAAGGATTGTAGCTACCGAGTAATAACCATGACTTCATTGTGTGCTGTGCAGCTAGAATAGTTCTGGATCAGCTCTGTTTTGTCCTCTGGAGGTACTTTTAGTTTGAAAGCATCAGTATAGGCCCACAGCTGTTGGTACGACGGATGGTTTATCTTAGGAATTGTACATAACCTGAACTGTATATAGATATAAATATATTAGGAAAAAGAAATTCCACCTCATGCTTCATGTACTGTATTTTGCTAACAAACATTTCAATCATGCAAAAAAAAAAAATTACCATGTTGGAATGTACATGTATTCATATCAACGGAATAAATAAGTACTCTTAAGTACTTGATGCTTGATATTGTTACAATATTATGCTGCCATTAGCTAAATAAACATATAATGCATTGTTTCATAGTTTATTTAAACAAAGCATACAAAATATTTAGTTGCATCAACACTGGAAATACAGCGAGACATATTTGCTTTAAATGTAAGTAACGAGCAGGATTTGTGTATCATTTTAAACATTTTATCCATCTAATTCATTCTTGACTTATGTATACCTAAGGCTGCATAGAAACAAAAATCCTGTCTGTGGTTAACAAACTGATTTTCCACTCAACTCTATCCTTTTTTGGTCAGTCAAACAACTGGCAAGAGAACAACACCAGGACTGTGCAGAGAACTTCAATGGGCGGGTGCCCAATGTTACAAATAGGTGCAAGAAACAGGCTGAAAATGGAAACACGTTAAATTCCTTGTAGATCTTTTTTGTGTGACATAATTCAGACATTAGACACTATAAGAACCACTTATCACATTCGTTTAAGGGAGCCCAGACAGTAGAGATGAACTACGTATGTATTGAAATGGTAGGCAAAATCAACAAGTGACTCCTCTACACATCTCTCTCAGTGATGGTTACCAGTTAAACTTTTTTATAAAATGACTGCAAATGAACCAAACCCACTCAAACTAAATAGAACATAAACACACATTACATAACTAAAACAAAAACCCAACTGTCTTGCTTAAATGACACAAAATAAGTAAACTCTAAAGAAATACCCATGATGCACCGGGTGCACAAGTCCGTACCCGGCTCATAACGAGTGCGCTCTGCCGTCAAGCGAGCATTGGTTAATGGCAGTCATGTGACTGATGCGAGCCAGATCCTTTTAATTTAGCAAAATTGAGATTAATAGTTACATTTTATTGTTGTGGGGCAGAGACAGGGCTTTATACACACATACACATGAAAAAAAAAAGAAACCCCAAGAAAAGGGCACTCCGCCCCCCCCTCTGCACGTGCCTGAGCAACCTGTCTATATTAAGACGGATAAAAGAAGCATTTTAACACGGGCAATAACACTTTTATAAAAGCTTGTTTCAGCCATGGAACAAAATAGACACGGTGACTTTTTATGAATTGTGAAAAAAAACAAAACAGTTTTTTATAACGCAGCAGAAAACACAAAACTTTATTGCAATTATGAGTTTACATCTGACAGTTCTGACTTTTTCTCAAAATTGCAAGAAAAGTCTGAATTGTGAGATAAAAAAATTAGCAATTATTTTTTTCATTCTATTTGGCCGAAACGGTTCCATACACTTCCAGTGAATCAAACATCAGATGATCACTAGATAAACAAGCGACTCCTAATAAGGCCTAATATTTGTGAATGACCCATCTATATAAATCAGAGCTGTGCTGTGAACCTAAAAGCCTCCCTTGAAGCAATAGAATTCACAATGAATTCTGCTGTATATTCTGTACAGTGTGTCGTTCTCCAGTACTAAGCGTATATAAAATGTGTGCCTCTATCATGCATAACCATGCTCTTTACACACAAGTCAATTCCCTGTCTCCTGTGTCTGGGTAAATACTCTAAAACAGAGGCGCTGTTTGTCTGGGATCATCTGGCAGCACACTGATGGAATCCTCTGCTTTTCCACACAACATGCACAACATTGTGTATTCCTGCAATATTTAATAAACATAGATTATTATTAAATAATACAATTCCCTGTAAATGTCTAAACAAACTAAAATAGATCCTATAATTTGCTATACATTTTAGTATGCATGTACTAAAATATATACATTTGAAACGTACTATTTAACATACATGTGAAACTTTTCTTACTCAGTTAATGAATTGAGAGCTCGGCTCACCTGATAGTCATCCACCACAGTGAAGGTGTACTCGTGTCTGGCTATGACATGATCACAGTTCTTGCACATATCTGAGGAAAACCAGACGTTAGTGATGACACACTGATGGCAAATGTGACAGAATATTTCCATATACTGGAGTCACGTGACTCACGCAGGTAAGTGACAATCTCCTCCTCATCTTCATTCACCATCGTCCTGTCGCTGATCAGCACAAAGTCCCGCTGGTGACAGTTAGCGCAACCGAGAAAGTTCATAAGATATGAACCATTCTCCAGACAGGTATGACCCTATGCACACAAGAGAGGAAATAAACACCAGACATATTCCAGTTATTCATGCACACAACACAAACAACCCGATTAAACTCGTCTCGTGCTATAAAGTGGCATTTTTAGATAGAGGTAAACGGTTAATGCAAGTACATTTGGGTTCCAAATAAAATAAATGGAAAGTATTGAGCGCACAGGAGTGCACTGCATACACTTTAATGTCATTAATGGAGCAGATAGCGAGTACGTTAATAGCAGAAGGATTGTGCAGTCAGCATTAATCACGAACTCACCCTGTCAGGATACTGTTTCTGCACACAACCAGTACACATTTCGTATCAGGCAAATAAAATGAATATATACGGTACAAATTGGAAACGAGACGCTTCCGTGTTCGTCTTCTTCTTCTGTGAATTCTCTGCACGAGCTTTAGTGTAGTGCCTCCATCGGTGCATTCGTCACAGCGGATATTACAGCTAATAATAACTCCGATAACATGTAAATAAATGGGAACAGGTTAAAACGATTTATTAGACAGCAAACTCTACATTACAAGAAGCTCAAACCATTTTACAGCATATATTCTGTTCATTTATTGTATTATGAATTTCTGCCGCACCACTAGGGGAAGCACTCTCCAGGTCTCGTGATGTTTGTATCAGCGAAAGAGCCTGTCAGCGTTTACTGCTGTGTTGCCATGTCTGTAGAAAATAAACAAAAAGTCGTTTATAGACGTGTAAAGTCACGAATTACACTTACCCAGCATACATTTTTAAAGTCTTTTTTAAATTAAGTGTGATTGCTTTTTTGGGATTATTTTGATCAGAGAATTTGCATATGTTGGCCACTTAATAGTTGTTTTTTGTAGGAGATCTGGCAACATCATCCAGTCAACATGAACTGATTCAGCAAACACGTGGAGAGGGATCGCAACACACTGAAAACTCATAAAAACTGTCCTTTCAAAGGACTGTCTTTGTGACTGTTATTTCTCAAGATTAATATAAATTTGATCGGTAATCTCTCAGTTTGTGTTTATCTGTGGGAGGCCCGATTAATGTTCCTGACAGGAGTCATGCTTCCAGCTAACGTTAGAGCTAAGTTCTGAATGCCTAGCATCGATTAAAATATAGAAAAATAAAGACTTTATTTTTAAGGCTTTATTTTGTGACTTGTGTCCGTGACTGTGAACGAGAAGTTTCGGCTGGTTTTCTTTTCATTGAGGTTAAGAGACACCACAACGATGAGCAAGAAGACCAACAAAACCAAAGTCAACGTTGGCATCAAATGTTTTATCTGCGGTCTGACGTACGGAGCAAAGGTTTGTTTGTTTGTTTAACTATTTCTATTTGACGCAATTGGGTGTTTAATATATTTGTTGTTCTCTGTTGCGTCCTTAAACAGGGTTTGACAACTTTACTCTGGCTTTATATATTTAAAAGAAAACACACACAATAAATATGGTTAGCCTAATTTTTTATCTGCTTAATTTTTGTTTGTTTTTTTGTATCGAAAGGCCCGGGTCCTGTTTCATAAAACAAGCTTATCAAATAAGTCATGCTTCAGTTAGTCTTGATTTATTGTCAGTTGATTTGGTTCAAAATAAGCTTGGCTTGGTGAGCTTGTTTTATAAAACAGCCCTTTTGAGTTTTAGATTTTAATGTCAAAGCCATTATTCGGTAATTGTTAGTTTGTTGCAGATGTTATAACGGGGTGGGGTACTGTAGATATTTGATTGGACCACACCAGTGAGTGCAGAATGAGTCATCAAAAAATTTGGTATATTTTTTTAGTTTACTAAATGCAATGCAATACTCAGTAGAGAGGACGTTCAGAATGAAGACATTGCATGCAGACATTTATGTGTTTACTTACTACTTGAGATATATATATATTTTTTTATTTATTTCAGGTTATGGATATGCATATGCATTCTTATTTCCACCATGCAGCAATTGAGAAGATCAAGGGCAGGTATGGAGTTACACTGAACTGATTGGCATGTCTTTCTCTGCAATGTAAAGTTATTTGAAATAAGCACTTTTGTTGTTGCAGTGAGCAGGTGCATAAGTGTTGGGCATGTGATGTATCTGTGATGGGACTAGAGCAGTACAGGGAGCATATCACCGTCCGCAATCACAGTAAAAATCTGTCTAAACTTAAAGAAAAAAGACGGAAAAAAAAACCTTTAGATGTGGACTACAATATTGACCTGACTGAAGAAGAATTAGAAGCCCTTTATGATCTAAGGAAGCAAAAACAGTAAGTTTGTAACCTTTTTTGTGCAATACATTCATCTGGGTTGTTTATAATACATATTTTTAAAATGTTTAAATAATTGGCTGTTTTAAATGAAAAAATATTTGTATGAATTTACTAGAGATCCAAAAGATCTGGACAAATGTACTATCTGCCTTAATAGTTTCCCGGCACAGGTCAGTAATTTTGCCTGAATGGAATGTTTTAGGGTCATTTTAGGCATATTATGGCTATGGATATATATCTGTTAAATTATAATTAACTTTGTCTTTGTTGAAACAGGACTGGGACAAACATATGCACAGTGTTATTCACCATCTGATAATTGAGCAGTTGAAGGGCAGGTATGGAACTAAAAAGTGTTGTTTGTCATGCCCTGTTTTAAAAGAAACTTCACAGAGGAATAAAAACTCATTTAACATTTACTAAAAATGGACAGTTAAGACATTTATAATCTTACAAAATATTTCTATTTCAAAATAAATGGTGTTCTTTTGAACTTTTGATTCATCAAATAATCCTGAAAAAAGTGTATGACCGTTTCCACAAAATTTCCCCAAATTTCACTGTTTTCACCATAATAATGATAATAATGAAGCAGCAAATAAGCCTATTCGAATGTTTTTTGATCAAATAAATGCAGCCGTTGGTGAAGCTTAGACATTCTGCTTAATAACTCTTTTTGACTTCCGTGGAAAGTGTAAGTAAATGATTACAGGCTGAACTTCATCTTTATTAATGCAATGTAAAATATATGCTTTTCTTACAGGGAGCATGAGCATAAGTGTTGGGCCTGTGACACGACTGTTACAGGACTAGCAGAGTTTAAGAAGCATATTTTCACCCCACATCACGCAATGAAGCTATCGGAATTGGTGAAGAACAGAGAACTGGGAAATAGTCCAGTGGACTACAGTGTTGAATTTGATGAGTTTAAAGACCTTTGTGCCCAAAGAGACAGAGAAAAGTAAGCTGATTGACATCTCTTTTATGTGATTATTTAATGATACATCTTTTGAATTGCTGTTGGTTGTATTATTCAAATGCGTTTGCCTTTCTCAGTTATTTGGTCAGTGGTGTTAGTTTTGTGCTGGAAGACTTAATGTTTTTTCTTGTTAGATATCTGAAGAAGAAAGAGAAATTCGAGAAGTGGAAAGAAACAAAAAAGCAGAAAACAATGAGGTTCGTTCAGACACGACTCACAGCTGCGAACAACTATTGCCATACACCTTTTACAGGGAATGAAGAGTTCGAAGCTGAGCAGATGCCACCATCATACCATTACATTTCCTTTTCGGAAAATCAAAATGACTATCCACCATCTGCCCAGCATAAACAAGTCCTGCCTCCAGAGAGACAAGAGAGCGTACATGATATGGACAGATTAAATGGGCCGCCTGTGAAAAGGCCTTGTCTTGAGAGACCATTAGAAAATATTCCACAGGAAATGTCTGCTCGTGGCACTCGACCCAAACCTGATGGAAAAAGCACAGATGTTTGTGTGAGTGACATGACTCCAGAAACTGAAGATGGTGCTGCTGCTGAGCTGACATGTGCCCCAGGACTGCTCCAAAACACGATGGAGGCCAACATACCCAATTTGACAACAGCAAAGGGAGTTTGTACAGCAGCTGGGAATGAAACTGTTGTTTCTAATCCTCCACTACGCACCGATTCCAAAAAGCCTACGTTGAAAGTAAACACATCGGCAAAGCAGAGTGAACGGGTCATGACCAGGTGAATAAACTATTTGCTTAAATTCTTTGAGACTTATTCTTTTATAGTCTCTTGAAAACTGTGTCCAAGAGCATGTTTCAGTCTTAAAGGGTAACTCCACCCTAAAATGAAAATTATGAAAATAGTATGAAAAACATTATCAGGATACTCGTAATGTTATGAAGCTACGAAAATAATTTATGCACAGAAAGAAAATTGAGAGAATTTTCTGTGTCAACCACAACTCAGGGATGTTTTCTATGTGTAATCACGGCGCGGGTGACGCAGAAGAACGTACACAGTTTGCATTCAGCTTATTATTTCCAAAAAGGCACTTAGATGCAGAATCATTGAATAAAGTCATTATTTTTGTGTTCTTTCCATATAAAAAGTATATTCATGGCTTCGTAATATTATGGTTGAACCATTGATGGCAGGTGGAGCATGTCTTTCATACTTTACCTGATCCGTGACAGTGGTAAGTGTTTGGGACAGTCACAAGCCTCCCGGTTTGCCTCGGAAATATCTTCAGTTGTGCTCTGAAAATGAACTAAGCTTTTATGGGTTTGGAACGACATGGGTTTAAGTGATTAATGACAACATTTTCATTTTTGGGTGGAGTAACCCTTTAAAAGTCTTCCTAACCTTAGATGAAAATCTGCTGCCTCTAACATTTCAACTATGATCTCCTAAATATCTTTTTTTTTTTCTGTAGAGATTGCATGAGTGGACAAGAACCAAATGCAGATTCTCTTCCTCCTATATCTGTCCCGGCTGAGATGTTCCCAAGCCAGGCTATGGAAGATGTGTTGGAGACTGTTGAAAACATTCAGCCCCGAATTGCGCGCGTTCAGAAAAACAAGTCAAATGAACGGGGAGGAACCTCACAGGAGCATCATAGCGGCTTGGAAACCATCTCTAGCAAGGCCCAGAAAACCAAGAAAAAAACACAAAAAAAAGTAAAAGCTTTGGAGGGGTGTTGTGTCTAACATAAGTATCTGGAATTCATAGAAATGTGACTTAGTTTTATTCATTTTACAGGACGGTTCACATGATCGGAATTCTGAGACAAACAATAAAGTATCCAGAAAAAGTGAGCATTCAATTTGATTATAGCTTTGATTAACGTGTCTTATTTCAAACCATTTTTAATTGAAGAATTCATATCTAATTTTATCAGTGCAAAAAAAATGCTAATTTAGATTTCCTATTATAAATGTATTAATTGTAAAACATCCTTGTTTCAGCGTCATGAGTTATTGATCACATGTCAAACCAGCTGTAACTGATAATTCAGCAGTAACACGCTCGTACATATAATAACATTCATCGTTGTATATATGATTCTCAGGAAAAGTGAACACGTTGATATCGCTGTCTTTGAAAGAAGAAGAGTTAACCGGCTCTCTGGAGAATGTAGGTGAGCAGCTGTTCCAGGCGTACTCCACCCTACAGAACGCATACACAGAAGTTCAGCGTCTACTGGCTGTTAAACAAGAGGTACGTGGCTGTTCTCTTAATCTGCATTACAAGCTCTTTACATACAGTACTTAATGTTTCTCCACTTTTCTCTAGCCAATTTATACTGCAACTATACTCCTAAAATGTATAATGCACTGTAACCTATATACAATCGAAGATCAAATTATTAGTCCCCCATAAAGAATGTCATTATTTTTTAAATAATTCCCAAATGCTGTTTAACAGAGAGAATTTTTGTAATACAAATTGAAACAAAATTATAACCAATAATAAAAGTGTTAATACTTCTGGTCTGTCTCTCTCTCTCTCCCCATCTATATATACTAATGCAAAAGAATATTAATTGTACTATGTAATAATTATTTTCAAACAATATAAAATTCCTCTGTTGTCAGGTAACTTCAGAAATGACCTCACTCAGGGCAAAGCGCATAAAGATACTGCAGGACATGAAAAGTAAGAGCTCTTGTAACATCTTTAATATATTTATTCAGTTCAACTCATTAACTAACAGCGTATTCCCACTTTTTTCAAGGTCTAAGATTAATCTGTAATATTAGTAATTATGCATGTTTATAATAATGTATAATTAATTATTTTTTGCGCTTGAAATGTTTTGTCAGATCCTGATGACAAGCAGGAGGTGCAACATGAATCTTGACAGGATTGGTTTTCAGCAACCAATTGAGCCTCTCAGAGCAGCTGCAACACAGGACCCACTTTCAGACGCATCTGGTGCTGAACACACCTCTTAGTGCACAAAACTGAGCTCTGTGAGCAAGTATCGCATTGCAAAGCCCATAACTGCACTATTAAAATAGACTTTGATTCTAGTTATAGTAGTTTTATGGCAAATCACATTGGATAGGGAACTGATTTCATTCTACAGATGCAGAATATTTCTAAAATAAAAATCAACCTTTTCTATCTCTGATTCTGGCATGAAAAAAAAATAATTTCTATCTTTGCACTTAGAGTTAAACAGTTATTTTATTCACCGGAATCTGAATAATATTTGAAACACGTTTATTCAACACGTTTGGTTGTTTTTATCATTTGTGTACTTGATGCTTTGTTCATACTCAAAGTTAATCATATGGTTGTCCCATGGCATAGTATTATGTGCTGTTTGTTTATGCTTTGCAAATCATGGCTATTGACCAAATAAGTTGTTTTACATCCATGGTCCATTCAGTAGCACCTAATCAATCCAGTTTGTTCTTGATCAGCATGTGCTGAAGAAAGAAGCTGCAGTGGTGCACAGTACAATCGATTGTGATCCAGATCCTTATCCAGAGAATGGTGGTTGAAAACGGGACAAAACCGCTGACTCTGTGTCTTTAGGCATACATGGTCAGTTGAAGCCACTGTGTATATAGAGTAGAAAACAGGAACTTGTTAAAGTGTAAATAGCAATGATCAGGTCAAAGAATAATGCAGATTAAAAATTATGCTTCTTGCAAATCTTTATTTTGTTAATATTCAATTTAAAAAAATTATGCTGCTCACCTCAAAAACACTGAGCTTGATAATGCCATCTCCATCCCTGTCAAAGGCTCTGAATGCTCCTGTTGAAGAATCTCTTTTACTACAAGTATCTGATAGCTACAAAGTCTCATTATGGTTGTAAAGCATAAATGACAGAAGAATGTGTCAGAATAGAAAAGAGCAGCACGCTTACTGAACATTCCCTCGAGTCGAACTAAGCAGCTAATGTAGCTGTCGAAATCCAACTCCATGTGTTCATTGGCATATCGCATACAAATAATGTCATACAGCTGATTGTTGAGTTGAAAACCTGAGGTACGGAGAAATATCTCAAGGATCAGACCAATAAAAATGTCACACAAAATAAAAGATGTCTGACCGCCTGACCTGCTTCAGTAAGAGCGTTCCTCATCTCAAAACTGCTGATCGTACTGGATTTGTCTGTGTCAAATTGTGTGAACACCAGCTGAAATAAATAAACAGAGAAGCCGTGTGTCTATAGCTTTAACTAATACAAAACAACATGACTGCACATGCTTTATAAAGGCAAAAACAAAACCGTGCCTTCCACTTTTTAATCTTGTTCCATAAGTGTTTAAACTCTTGCAGGTTTAGGTGGCCTGTCCCGTCAGTCTAAGGTGTCATGGTTAAGTTACATTTCTGAGCCTTTGTATGAATGTGTATCATCATGCATGTGACAAATGTTGAACGATGATGTTGAAGTGACCATCCAGGCCACAAGGGGCACTGTTCACAAGCTTGCCACAAGAAATTTCAATCTACAGAAAGGAAGATGGGAGAGGGATGCATAGAGCTTGCAATACTTTGCATTTGCATCAACTTCCTAACAGGCAGTACACTTAAATTATTGTTGTGTTTCTAATTAAGTAATAAAGTACAAATAATCTGAGTGAGCTAGCAGTTGTGCATACAGTATGTTAATTATTTGGCCATAATGCTCAGTGAAGGATACATCCATAAGTGCAATCATACTTCTGCAGCTCTCCAGACTGAAACCCTCCGTTTTCAGCTCTTTATCTGAGGAAAGGAAGGGGTAGATGGTTACACTTTATGTGTAAAGTTAGTTACTGTTAGTAGAATATCTAAAGTGGAATATCGAAGTGTTACCGGATAGATGATCAGACAGAGACATAGATAAGAGAATCAGTTGCAGAAAATAATATTTTACACACGTTTGGCAATCACTCTGTTAAGGACAGTTCTGAGTTCGTTGGCATTAATCTGCATGTCCTGCAAAAAGAAACCGAGTCACAATGTGAAGTGAATATGGCATTCAGAAATACATCTCCATAACTGCACTCACGTCTCCGGCTATCTGCTGAAAGATGGCTCTGAACTGCTTTTCCTCTTCAGTCTCCTCCTCCTCAAATGGCTGAACATAGAAAATAGAAAATACTGAATGTAAACTAAATTAGTGGGCATCCTAATACGTGCGCATGTGGCTTTAAATAGTTCACTGTTTATATTTATTTAGTTTATGGAGCAATTCTGCTTCATCTTTGCTGTGGTTTTAGATCAGAGATTTTACGGTTTTCCTTTTCTAGAGCTGTTGCAAGTATAATTACATCACAACAAGGCTGTTACGATTTTGAGTGTCATGAATTATAGTTTTGACATACTGTTCCAGCTCATTCTGTGCGCATGCTGTTGGTCATTACTGAAACAGAACTGAAGATGAAATACAGAGCTGCATGTCTACAGAAGTGCAGCCAATTAACAGAACACCACATCACAAAGATTTGTCATCTCCTGTTCCATCTTTTTTGGATCCATCATCTGACACGGGCTGCCATGGGATATCAAAAAGGGGAAGAAATGGACGGAACATCTTAATCTCGTTTCCATATTTACCTTGATTTTCTTCTTGACATCAATCTGTTGGTACAAGAAAGTGAAAAATTAGGTATACATTTTTTTTTATTCTCTTTTGGGATTATACAGAGGAAGAAAAAACTGAACTCCATTAGTTTTCGGTTGCAGTAAATTAAAGGTGCCATAGAATGCATTGAGAGACTATTTTAAATTGTTCTGTGATATGTACATAGAAGATATGTTGCTTAGGTAAGGGGAAAAATGCCCAGAAACGGTTTTACAGGTCCATTTACAACCCTAGAATTTGACCCTAG
>JAUMHQ010000083.1:10855286-10870286 GCA_032361165.1 Enteromius paludinosus
GGCAGTACCGGAGACTCGCTGAGGTTTGTCCAAGAAGTCTCTAGATTTGTCGCTAGTCGCTTTTAGGGAAAAATGTCTCCAAGGGGGTCTGAAGAGTCGCTAAATATAGAGACAAAGTCGCTAAGTTGGCAACACTGATCTGTATTGACAACAGACAGCAAAGAATGATGGGCACGCCTGGGCTGATGGGAATTGTAGTTCCCGCTACCTCCCGTTTGCTCCATTCGCCTGAGCAAACTTTTCTCAAAAGACCTAATGTTTTATTGAGTTATGCGACCGGTACGACGGTATTTACAATACCGTTACATCCCTACTATTAACAGCTGCTTCCATTCTCTGAGTACGTGCTGCATGACACTGCATACTATAATTTTATTGATGGCTTGTTAAGTCAATACAAAAAGGAAAAATATAATAATAATAATAAATAATAAAAATAAACCTACCCCAATACAATTGCTCCAGTCACTTTTGCTATTTTTCCTGAAGACAAAAAAGAGGCACAAACGTGAAGAATTATTCAGTTAGGCATTAAGAATAAATCTGTCAATTTATATATAAGAATGCATAGGCAAGTAGTAAGACAAAAAATACACGTTTTAAGGTTTTTATGGTGTATATATATATGTGACCGTTAAAGATTACATTTTTTAAATATATATATTTATTATTTTAAAATTTTATTTAATGTTCATGCTCAACAGTGCTGCACTCATTTGATTAAAAGATCATAGAGTAAAAACATTAATATTGTTTTAATTAAATGCATTCTATTAGAATATAGTTTAAATGTAATTTATTCCTGTGATGGCAAAGCTGATTGTTCAGCAGTCAACACTAGTGTCAAATTCTTCAGAAATCATTCTAATATTTTGATTTGGGGTTTAAAAATTGTATTATCAAACCGTGTGGAAACCGTCATATTTTTTTCAGAATTCTCTGATGAATAGAAAGAACACATTTATTTGAAACAGAAATATTTTGTACAATTATTTAATTATCTAATTATCTAAAATATTTACTGTCACTTTAAAGTGTAATTTAAAAAAAAATCTTATATAGACCCGTTTTAAACAATGTTTATCAATAACTACAAAATATATTTTATTCTAATTTATATCTATATTTATATTTTTATGTTTGTCGTTATAGAGTTACAATAAGAGTGTAATGTAATGTAATACCAGTTGCAAACAATTACAAATAATTTAAGTCCTTAAATGTAAAATTAAACTTAAAGCGGTTTTGAAAAACTAAGAGACCTGCCTTTCTACTAGGCAGCGTTTTTGAGCAACATTAACACCATGAATGCTCTGTAGGTAGGTTCAGAGTCTTACTAAGGTCTCTCCATGGCAATGCTCTCTTCACAGCAGGTCCAGTGCTGCTCAGCCTCCGGACGCGGATCATTCGCAGGGCGGACGCAGACATTGGCGGCTTCACGAGCAGAAATCCGACGATGGCACACAATAACGTTGGCCAGAGGGCCGGTGAGACATGTATGCCCACTGTTTATGACTGCTGGCGATTTAAAGTAACGTTAATCTTCTCACGTCGATTATTATAACGTTAACCTACATACTAAAAATCATGACACGCCAGCACTGTCAGCTGTTTTTTAAACAGTCAACACACTTCTTTACCGATAGAGACTGCTGATATTGATACTGCTTTAAAATATCTTCATCTGATGTTAATTTCTCATTTGATATGGTAGTCGGCTTGTAACGTTAGCCTAACGTTATATAAAAAGCCGAGGTAACGTTAGTAACTTATTCTAGCGAAATGCATCCTCTGCACCCAAGACTGACATTCAACGAGCGAAACTGTACGTTAAATGTGCATTTTACCTATAAAAATAGAAGTTCCTTCCAATGAACGCGGCATGAAAAATCACTTTTGACAGAAAATATAAACAGGAACTGCTTTCAGATTGAACGTAGAGCGTCATTACCGTAAGTAGCGCAAATAGCACGCGTCGAAAATGTCCTACCGTAATACTCCAATGCGCACACACATTTAGTGTTATCAACTTGTTTATTAAACAATTCTATCTTTTCCAAAACCCTGTATTAATTTAACAATGATATTGTAGAACAGTATAAGGACATTAACATATCATAACATTTTACACTCTTGCATTAACATGGCAGATTCCATCCCTAATGCTTCATTGGAATCTCGACAGGATAAACATTAAGACCGAGAGGAAACCTCAAAGTGCAAATGGCACAGTTAGTATACATTTTAACCTGTTGAGACAATTCCTCTTGTCAGGGAAATGCTCAACTTACCCATGGGTGTGAAGGATGCCAGGTCACTTCCAGGATGTGTGTGCTCTAAACACTCTGAAACACCTTTGTCCTTGGTCTGTTCATTCCTCAGTACCCGTTTTCAATGATAGATCATGGCCATGTGTAGCTCTCTAAAATGGACGTATTAAAAAGTATCGTTCACTCAAAAAAAAAAAAAAAATGAAAATACTGTCATTATGTTTCAATCTTGTGTGACTGACTTTTTTTTTCTGTGGGACAAAAAAAATATAGATTTTGTGTTTCACAGAAGGAAATCAGCAGAAATAAAGTAATGGCAACGTAAAGGAGGTTAAACAAAGACAGAATTATAATTTGGGGTGAACTATATTCCTTTTATGGTAAGTGTAAGATGCAGGAATTCAAACATTAATAAGATGCAAAAGGCTATTGCAATCTGCACTGCGTCAGTTTATTTTTATGAGTACAATTGCATTGAGAAATACATACAATGATTCCAAAAGACTAGAGTTCACAGAAAACAAACCATTAAATGCACAATCTAATGAGTTTGGTGCTAAACGATTCGAAATAAGTGTTTGCAATAGAGATCAGCAATGCTCTCTGATTTGTGCTTATTACGACATTATCACATTTTCTCATCTTTTTCTCTCACTCTACACAAACTCTCCCTAAGAAATAAAGGTCTTTGGTCTTCACCAAGTCAATAAAGCAGACCTGTGGAAACCAAAAAGTTATCTAACTTTCATACAATTTCCCATATAAGTATTTCAGAATGACCTAAAATAAAGAGTACAAAAAGATGTGTTCACGATGATGCCATAAAATATATATTTTTTGGTTCCCCAACAGTACTTAAAATAACTTTTTCTTTGTTTAATGAGAAGAACTTTTTAATAATCTAAAGAACCTTTTTTTCCGATATAACCTTTTGTTCAATGGAATGTTCCCTGGATATGGTCCCTCATGGATAGATGCCAATAAAGAACCGAATACAAACAAACATGAATTTGCAAATATACACACATTGAAAAACTGGCCATGTCAGAATAAGATGTAAGGACATCCATATTGCTTTAGGCTGTCCAATTGTCTAGTCCAATACATTTATCTTCCTCCATCACTGTAGCATCTCCTCTTCCTTCATGTGGTTGTCTCCTGATAGGCTCGTATGATGCTCTCATAGGCAGGTGGTGGAGTCTGGCCAGCATGAAAACCCCTAAGATTGCTGTTGCCCCAGAAGGAATCTGGCCTGTTTCTGGCCCGGGGTGGAGTGACCATGGAACTGACAGTGCTGGTGGAGCCAGCCGCCCCAGGACTGGCAGTGAGAGTGGGGGTCCGTGGCAGGCTGCCCTGGGCACCCTCTTCTGCCTCACGAGCTATCTGGCTACACTGGAGAAGAGGATGAAAAGTTGATGCCCGGAAGCTCGACTTGCGGCCCGGTGAGTCACCATAGTCTATCGGTGAGGACGAGGTTTGCCGATGGAAGGAGAAGGCAGCACTGGCCAGACTGTTGTTGCTGCGTCGGTCGCAGCTGCCGTTGTGTCGACTGTAGCCTGGCCGAGAGCGTGGCGAGGATGAGCGGGTGGTGGAGCGGGACTGGTGGATGGGTACGCGAGTGATGGTAGCTGAAGCTTGTCGACGAGACATCCAAATCAAGATCATATAGACCAGAGCTCCCAGCAGAAGACCAACAACCATAGAAAGACAGAAGGCCAGAATCACATCCTCTGGAGAAAGGAAAGAAATAAGATTTTTTTGTAACTACGGAGTTGATTCTAATAAGTGGCCTTGGTAACATTCCAAAAGGAAGCTCTGAAGCAACCTTCCAAACATAAACAAAACTTAAAGACTGTCCACGGCAGGGACATACATGCCATTTTTCCTTGACACGTCCTGGCCAGGAATTCTATAAGGATATAGGTTTTGGTTTGTAGGTCGATTGGTGGTTTCCAAACACTCTTTAGATACAAATCAAAGCAATGGAAATCCTGGTCAGGGGAAAATGGCATGTATGGTCACCCTGGTGGTTTTATTAAAATTACAGTTCTAGTAACAAGTCTTGTAAATATCGCTGTTGTATTACTTTGGTCAAAAATAGTGGAAACCAAGGCAACATTTTGCTTATGTTACCACAGTGTCAGTCATAAAAATTTTGACAGTGTCAACTGTAATTGATAAATACTCAACTTAAGTTTTTAATTGGTTGTCATTCCTAAAAATTTTGTGTTGGCCTGTAATGAGTTTTAAAGGGAACATTAAATTATATATATATATGTTTTTTTTTTTTATTAGTAGCCTACAATAACGCTGCAGCAGACTCGTTTAGCATTTTTCTTTTAGTTGCTTTTCCCATAATTATTCTGTGTAAACAAATAGTGCACTATTTGAAGGGACAGACATTTTTAAGTGGTGTCCGAAAAAGCATAGTGGACGTTCTCAAGTGCGTTTATTCAATCCCACAATGCACCGCAAAACAAGCGTACAACCCATAGACATAAATATTTATATGTCTATAGTACAACCGATGTACACTCAAATGACAGAAAATCCCCATAATGCAGTGTGAGTGTCGCGCGCCGAATGAATTCCCGCGTTTTACCAGAAGATGGCGCCCGCAGCTAAATCATCCGTCCATTCATTTTACAAAGCACTCGTCCATGGCGTAATACACCACAGATACAAATTCATTGAACACTGATTATAAATTAGTTATATCACGGTTTATACATGATTTCCGTGACTGAAATAAAAATTAAATCATTTAATCTTATTTCTGGAGCTACCTGTTTTAATGATTATGAAGCAATCTATGCAAAACCGTTGCATTCAGTGTTCGCATTCACTCATTCGTTTTTATTCACTCCTTCAAGTAAACTGAATCCGTGGATTAATGTATGGTTGCAATCCTGTCTCCCATGTCTGCAGCGACATGGCGTAAAATGTCGCGATCCTAGTGACACAGTTAAAAGTAAACAGAAAAACCCGTCACATCTGTTATAATTTCACTGCCTGTGTTTTGCATTTTTAAACGCCTTTTAATTGTGGCGTTGGGGAACTTTCCACAAGTACTCCTCGATGCAGACTGTAGCGCGGTGACGTGAGGTACTTACCGCGCATGCGCAAATCAATATTGCATTCATAATTGCTATATTTGCATCAACAGAAAGGGTAGGTTTAGGTTTGTTTGAGGTGTAGACATTAATAAAACAGGTAGCATTTTCTGATATCAAATTGTGCTACCTGTTTTTTCATAGGAGGTAGATAAAATCTAAAAGGTATGATGAATCGTCACATATGTCAGGTACCTACGTCACGTATGTACCTGATGTCACCGCGCTACAGTCTGCAGCGAGGGGTGTCTCGAACTTTCACTGTAGGAAGTAACCATAGCAGCAGAAGCGTCATCAAGATCAGTTTTGGGCGGTATCATGTCGTAAACATTACATTTTGAGATATTTGATGCTGTTTGACAAACTAGTGGCGCCAAAAATAGAAAATGACAGACAGAATGTCGACCAGTCTGTAAGAATAATAAATCTCTTGATTTATTTGTTGTTAAACAATTGGTTACGTTAATTCTTAAATAAGGTTGAAAAAAATAAATAAATAAATAAATAAATAAATAAATAAATAAATAAATATATATATATATATATATGTTTCACATGGCTAATGAAGTGTTGATGGCGTTCTACTCCAATAACAAAAAAACTTTTCTCTGTAGGGTCATTAATTAAGGAGAAAATATCAGGAGATTGAAGGTCAGCCAGGAGCGCCTGGCAACTCAAAGTGGGCAAGGACAAATTCCACAATAGAAGGCGCACCCAATGTTTTCTTATCCTTTACAGTTAAAATGAATTAAATAGTTTGCATTTTAGGAAGCTTCCTGTTATGACATGTCATTGTCTGCAAAAATGCCAGTTTCATTAGCACACAGGGCTTCTGTCTGGCACAGGTCCTTTAAAACCCAATACTTTTAGTGAGATATTTGGCTTTGAATGTCCTCGCTTAAAATTAGTTTGAAAAAGAATTAAATTATTCATAGATAGGAGCCAGAGTTGTTTAAGTAATGTATTTGATTGAAGGAGGCACATTTTTTAAACCGCAGCACCTAACTATACTACAGATTATTAGTATATAAGAATATGACATCAAAAGCTCTTGTGTGAAATAATGTGGATGTTTATATGCAATTTTCACCCTAGTGAAAGGAATCACAGTCCAGAGTGAAGGATCATCTGGAAATGACATTTGGAAAGACGGACTGGAAAAAGCTGCACACTGTCGGTGTTGTTTTTTTATGGACCACTTTTGGCAATATATTTAGCCGCTAGTTACTACAGCCTGCATTTCTGTTTCTTAAAAGACCCAACAAAGCATTTACAGCAACTACACTTCAGATTTTTTAGAAGTACAAAGTCGACACTGTTACACTGTGAGTTAATTTGTGCGTAGGCGAGAGAGAACCCTTTATAAAGTGTGAAAATATGGTAAAATATCTTACTCAGTCCAAAGGACACCAGTATTTCCACAAAAGGATGAGTGCTGTTATCCGCCATAGCTCCCTCCAGAGTTACAGGGGAGACGAGAGAGGACACAGTCTCTCCCCTCCAAATCTTTCCTTCTTTCACTCTTCCTTTTAACTTTCTCTTGTGTCTCTCTGTGTGTGTCTGTCCAACTCCTCAATTCCAGGGACCCTCCTCTCTCACTTTCTCTCTGTTTGTGTCTCTTTTCCAGTCCCAGACGGCTCAGCACTGTGGCACACAGGATCCTCTCCAAGGCCGGGGACGCTACTCTGTTGTTTGTGGAAAAGCAAGTCTTCACTTCACATTTCCTGCATTTCCTGAGTAAAATTAGCAGCAGGCTGTCCTTATCTACGCAGACCAGGGTTCCTGTGGGATGGAGAGGAAAGGGAGGAGGGTACAGAGAGGAGGAGAGTCAAGGTGTATGTGAAATCATTTGCTCCAATCATTTGTCCCCTTTCCCCTGGCCAAAATTCATCATATTTTACCTCTTATTTCCTTTTCACTTTCAGACACTTGACATGAATAATGCCATGAACGTTCTGTGTCACTACTGATGGTGCTTGGCCAGATTGCAGTGGCGAAGAGCTAGTAAAAACTAATATTGTGGAATATTATTACTTCAAATTATTATGATTAGTATACTTCATTAATTAATTTTTTTTTATTTTTTAAAAATGCATTAAATTATATTATTTATTTATATATATTTTAATGATTGTAAAGCTGTTTTTTTTTAGCAGTTATCACTCCTGTTATTAAATTTTTTTTTTTTATTATTATTAATAAAGAAAAAGTTTTTCTATATATTTTGATGGAAACCACAAATATTTTTTTCTGCATTCATTGCAAAAGAACAGCATTTATTTGAAAATTCTAAAACATTTGTTATATTAATAAATATCTTTATTATCAATTTAATGCATTCTTGCTAATTAAGTGTTAATTTCTCAGGAAAAAAGTTGGAATATTGACTCCAGGCAGCTGAATTAGAAAAGGAAACCCTGGAGTCAATTATTATGCTTATACTACGGTTGTCCGGTTTTTGTGCTTAAAACACTATTTTGAGTGCGATTATTTCTCCTGCATCTCATTCAATGCCTTTGTTAATTCCAAAACATCATTTTAGATCTAGTATCGCAGGCTTATTAAACTGTTGATAGCAGTTAATATCTAAATCGTGTGTGTGTGTGAGAGAGAGAGAGAGAGAGAGAGAGAGAGAGCGAGAGCATTTGAATTACCTTAGAGTCTGCATCTCTTAAAAGTGTTCGGCTAATAGTGAACTTTAAGTTTATTTTCTATACTTACAGCGCAATTGTTACCTTGCTTGTGAGAAGTCAAGTTGTTTTTAAGTTGATGTTAAGGATGTGTGCGTCTCTGAGGGAGAGAGAGCGGGAGAGATAGAGTATGTGCTTGCTGTACATAATAAAACTCATGGAAATAAGCTGTTGTTTTGATCATATTGATAATGATGTTTTTTTGATTGGACAGTGCCATTGTGGGTTTTTTATTATTTTGCTGTTGTAAGACCTTTGAAATAATAGAAACCATTTGGCAAGGTGATGTAAAACTGTAATGTGGTCAAAGAGCTGCCTGGTTCACTGTGCGGTTCCCTGGAAATAATTGCACGCCTTGGAATGTTCACCAGCCAATCAGATTTAAGCATTCAGTGGCCCCATAGTATAAAATAACACAATATACAATACAATTTAATTATTTTTAAAGACAAAGCATTAGAGGAACATGGACATATTCTCATGTGTAATTTTTTTTATGGTATCTTTTCCACACATAACCACTGTCAACTTAGCCATGGCAGCTAAAGCATCCAGAATTCTTTAAGGATTCCAGCACACAAAACCAAATCCAAACAGATGAAACCCATGCGTTTTTTTTCTACGTATTTCATAACAAAAAATTTCGTAACAAAATTTACTGTTCCATTTTGTCTGCTCTAGTAGTCGTGCAGGTCATCACAGCGCTTCAGATTTTCCATGCAGAGTGCCAGCTCTGAGCTGAGTTATCCTGACCAGGCTAAGAATCCTGATAAGATCCTGTAAAGAAAGCAGGATTTTGCCCCGAAACGGACCACTTTCACCTCTGTGAGAACTGTGTTATTTCCTTTATAGTGTTCAATAAGCGTATCTAAAGGTTAGTGATTAAGGACAGTAGATAGCACAGGATTTTTAGGACAGAGTCACTGATCTGGGAGGAGTGGGACAGGCCCTACACTGACATTTCCTCCCATTGTTGCTATGTGTTGTGGAGTGCAGATATCAACTGTTGCCATACACAGGTCTGAAGTATACGTTACACTTTATTTTCAGCTTATGGTGTGTTTTTAATAAGATTCTCTATGCCAAAAACATCCCCAGTTCATGTTTGGGACAATTTAATTAATATAATAATTTTTTTCTTACATTTTTATTACATTTATTTAAAAACATTATTTTAAAATGAAATTTAAATACATTATTATTATTAATTTTAATAATAAATTAAAATTAATAATAATTTTAAAAACATGCCCCCATAGTGCATGTTTTAGCACATTGTATAATATATAGTAAAGTATAGTAATTTCATTTGCGTTTTCTTTTTTCTTCTTTGTTTTTTTTAATTATTATATCCTATCCTTTCCTATCCTGTCCTATCCTGTCAAATCCTGTCCCATCTTTTCTTGATGAATAGCAGATGGCTCTGTTACTCTTTGGCTCTGAACATGTTGCAGCACAACAGCACTGCAGGCTGAATTTAGATTTGATCTGATTTGCATTTCAAACAATTCCCTGGACATCACCATTCTTGATCTTATTTGCTAATTGATTTGTTTGTTTGCTTGTCAGCATGAAACCCTCTCTTTCTTATCCATGTCCGAGTGGGGTTGAGGTGCACAGTCAGGCTTGCCACGCCAGGAAAACATTTAGCAAAATCTTGATGTTTGTCACCTAATGGGCTCTTCAGATTGCTGTACGGTACAGAGGCTGCTTGGAAAAGGTGAGTGAATGAGAGTGACATAAGATCCTCTGCGCACAAGGACTTGTGTCAGTAACTTCACACTGTGCTCTCTCTCTCACATCCATCTGCAGTGACCGTGTAGAGGTCATTGCTAAGCATCGCTCTTTGAAAACCAGCAGACTCAGCAGAGTGGTCTCTGAATCCCGAGCTTAATGCTCTAGTCAGGCTTTGACTTTCACTTTGCCTTTTTGCCTATAACATGCATGTGTATGATTGAACCGGTAATGGAAGTGAAACGCATAACGCCGTGTCTCTGGTATGAGAGTTTTAATAACCCCCTCTTGAATTTCACTTAATGGAGTCCCATGCTTGAGACACACCATTTTCCAACATCTTTTGCATTTTCCATGAGCAGAAGCTCAGACATGTAACACGTTTTAATCGAATCACTTAGAGTAATGTTGTCTGGCTTTGCTAAAGTAACGCACTCACACACAGCAGGACTCGATTCGGGCCTCAGTATTTGACTGCACTTGAGATCTGCACTCTGATTGGACACAAGGTGGCAGTGAAAACTTATACTGATGCCTACAGTAGAGTGTGAGAGGCAGAAAGAGAGAGAGAGTGCAAAGGGAAGAGGCTGCTTCCTGCAGAAGCCACAGAACTTCAAGGGGAGGAAAGAAACCGTATGTTTGCATGGCATGCGCTAATTGAAAACAATTGCGTTTTTCATGTAGACCTCAGCTGATCCTGGATCACCGGAGAAGTGTCGGGTGGAGCCGCATCCGCTGACCTGCATCAGCACCACTGACTTCAAATCAGTGGAATGGCATCTGCTCAGCGCTATGGCCGTTCAGACCGGGAGATTGCCAATGAGATGCAGAGGCTGCAGGGTAGGTGCTTACGCATGCTTTCTCTTAAAGGTGACCTCGCCACTGTGTAGGATGACACAGCACATATGCACTCAAGATGTCATTTTCTTTAAAGCATGTAATGACTTCTGTATGGATTCTGACGTGGATTGTAATGTGTGTGCATGTTTTGTTTGATGTCTGCAACTGTGAATCAGTATGATTCTGATATTGTTATTTGGCTGCACGGGGTCAGTACTGTACATCTCCCTGCAGCAGTGTGTTGTGAGACTTGTGATGCAATTGCTAGGAATTTTACAGCCGCATGCAAAGTTTACGCATGGTTTCCAATTGGTGCTTTGCAGGGCTTGTGACGTCTCCTATTGCAAAATTGTCCTTGGGGATACTTTCTGTCCTGGCACTGGAGTTTGTTTGTGTTTATGTGGATGCACTTTCAGTCTCATTTTTTAGAAGTTTAAATAATGAAAAAATATAGATGCTCTTTAGATTAACAACTGAAAGCCAGTGCATCTTTGGTCAGTTTGTTACTGACCTGGATTGTAGTGCTTGTGTGCCCTTTCTGTGGACTGCTTTTAAGATTGAATCAGAGGCAGTGAATGAATGGAGAAATGAGATTAGGATGAAGAATTGCCCAGAGAGAGACAGCAGGAATGAAGAAAGAGAGGGTTTAAGAGCAGAAGAGCTGACAGTGGAGGTTGTAGTTCATTCTGCAATAAACAAGGTACAGTGTTTCACCTCTAAAGTAAATTTCATAGCGTTTTAAGTAATGTTTTAATAACAATACCAATTATCATCATTTAAATAATCTCATGTAATTCCAAATCTGTACAACTTGATTTTTGTCCTGTGGAACAGATTTTGGAGTTTTTTTTTTTTCCTGAAACAAGCATAAATAGGGACAGAAGAGTTAAATTCTTAAGTACTATAATACTATCAGAAAAGTGATCCAAATAATTCATGCACAATATTTTTGTCTGAAGACATTTGACCACTTTATGTGATTATTAAATAGAAATTTGTATTGTTGTTCACATTCAGATAAACAAGCATTTGCCCCAAAGCCAACTGCTTAGTTAAAAATTCATAAATAAATAAATTGTTCTTTTGAGTTGGGTCTTTTCAATGAAGTTTAGTGGGGTTTTTTTTATTTTTTTTTTTTTTATTTATATATTGTTATTATATGCATTCTAAAAGTTTAAAGTAACTTTAAAATACTTAATTTTTTTGTAATTTTGTAAAAAAAGGTTATATTTCTATTTAGATATTTTGAATTTATTTATTTATTTCAGTTTGAGTAATTTTAGTACTTTAGCTTCATTCTATTTTGTTATTTCAATTAGTTACCAAGGCAACATTTCAATTTTTTGTCTTAAATTGAATCACCATAATGAAGTACCAAGACATTGCTGTCTATGGAGGGTTCGAAATCTTTCAGAATTTGTAAATCTTAAAGGGGTCATATGATATTGCTAAAAATATTTTTTTTGTGTATTTGGAGTAAAGTAATGTGTTTATGCGGTTTAAGGTGAAAAAACCACATTGTTTTCCACATACTTTACATTCTTGTATCTCCTCTAAGCCCCGCCTCCTAAAAACGGATCAATTTGTACAAAGCTCATCATTCTAAAAAAGCGAGGTATGCTCTGATTGGCCAGCTATCCAGTGCACTGTGATTGGCCGAATACCTCAACCGTTGAGTAAATCTGCACCATCTGCACTCTCAGCCCTGCGCTTCCAAACCTGTTGCTTTTTCAGATAGTGCCACGTACTGTTTGGATGAACATTTGTTTAGTAGGAAGGAAAGGAAAGGACGTGACATGTGGCCAGGTATGGTTTCCCATACTAGGAATTTGTGCTCTGCGTAAACAGTGAGAAGTGAACAACCACGCGCACACCCTGAACACACACCCAGGGCAGTGGGCAGCTAGTGCTGTGGCTCCGGGGGGCAGTTGGGGGAACGGTGCCTTGCTCGAGGGTCTCACCTCAGTCATGGTAATGAAGGTGGAGAGAGCGCTGGTTATTCACTAACCCCACCCACAATCCCTGCCCACAACCTTTGGGTTACAAGTCCAACTCCCTATCCGTTAGGCCATGACTGCCCCTGCATGTGTACTGTAGTAATGTAAATATTTCCAACATTATAAAATGTTGTCAAGTAACAACATCGGACACGTGAATAAGGTTATTTAATTTAGTTAATCAATTCCTGAAAATTACCAGTTTTTTTGGCCTAAATCAATGTGACATCTAATTACACCAAGAAACGAATGGCGGCGTGTCTGTAAGCAGTTGCTCTTTGTTCTATTTAAAACCGAGGACACACAAACTGTCTTTTACCCGCCATTACAATAGAATAATACATTCAGTCATAGCATAATATTTGAAAGTTGGAAAATTGTGTAAGTTGCAATCTATCAGCAATTTAATTCAGGTTAGGTAATCTTCCAAACAGCAGGTGGCACTGTCTGAAATAGCGACAGGTCTGGAAGTGCAGGTCTGAGAGTGCAGTTGGGCCTCCGGGCCTGCAGCTTCATAACGTTGCAAGCGTTTGGTGGAAATGTCACGCCCCTTACCATAACGTGATGCCGCGTCCTGGCGCTATCACACCAAAACAATAAAACGCATTTGTTGCATCCAGTGGGGATATAATTACAGATTATCATGACTTAGGCTTTCTTTTTACGTGTCGCATTGCGTCGCAGCTCGTAAACATAACACCATGTCTGCGTTCATGATCGGTGAAATGACAACAGTCCTTCCTCTTCATATTCAATATGTAAAAACTGTTAAGATGTTGTACCCACTATCAGCCTATGATCATGATGTAGTCATCTGTTGTTTAAACTATATCACTGTTGCACACTATACTGTATTTTCTGTAGGTAACATGTTGGTGGCTCAAGCTTTGGTCGCGCTAGAAAGCAGAAGTAGAGCAGTGTGTTGAGTGTCAGACCAGATTGATGGTGTGTAAAGATGCTTGTGGGGGGAATGAATCATGTGATGCTAACTAAGTATGTTATTCAGTGTGCCATTACTTTCTTCCGCCTCATTGGTTGCAAAATTAAGGCAGGGCAGGAAATGGCCCTAATGACATGCTCATGTGTGTGTCTTCATGACTAATATAAAACAGCAGTGGTAAAGCTGTCGCATCATGACAGTGCTTAAAGAAAAAAATGGTCACGTCTTTAATGTTGCTTTATTATGTGTTTTAGAAAGAAGTGTCAGTCATATAGTTGTCAGGCTCTGTAAATAGTAATACATTACAGATACTTTGTGTAAGACAAAAACACAGTCAGAGAAAAAAGTGAATGGAGTTCAGCTGTACAGTATGTGTGAAGATTAGGTAGCCATAGAGGAGAAACCCATATTTGTTTGTCTGAATATGATGATCAAGTGTAATGTTCTTGTCTTGAGTTTTTATGCATGAAATACATTTATTTTGCACTTGAGTTGAGTTTTCCCTCTCCTCCTGAGTGAGCAGATTAGAGTTGCTAATCAGACCAATTTGATCCCCTGCTTTGATCAGATTAGATTACCATTTCTGTGTGTGCAAGTGTGACACTGAGAGCTTCCCTTCCTGCCTTAAACAAAGAGCTCATCAGCGGCAATATTCATTGGGATCAAAACATTTTAAAGCATCATTTAAATTTCCTGTTTTAGTTCTGAAAACAGAGAAGTAAGTCTGGCTAATGAGCACCTGTTTTCATGATGGGAGAGCATGCAGGCGCTGAACGCTTACACATGGGCCACATTAGATATCCTTGAGATGTTGTTTATTTCTATTAATCGTAGCATGTCATGGAGTAAGTTAGATTAGGGTGTACTGACAAAGAATGCAGGTAATAAAAACAGATTATTTATTTAACTATTCTGCAATATTAATATACATTTAAATACATCTGTATATAATATAAACGTATATTCAGTTCAAGACATTTGCATGTACTGTATCTATATTCAAATGAGCCCGTATGTAACAGTAACTGGCACATATACTGTAATGTCTATGCCTTGTTTTTTCCTTTGTCCTCTTTTTTTTTGGATACAGTACCTCACATCCAAACAGTGGCAGGTTGTTAAAATAACAGCAATTAGTGGCACCATATGGCAGAAAATGGCAAGTCTGCTTTGAAGCCCTCCCAGGCTAAAAATCTTTCCATATGCTAAGGAATTTAGCTATGTATTATCTCTCGTTATCCAGACAGAAACGCCTCTTCTCTGCATACGTCCTATATTTCAGTGTTTTTGCAGTGGTCATTGTGTAGGCGGTCGTAAGACCACTTCTCCATCTACATGCTGGTGGGCTGAAATGAGCTGTACAAATATCTGGGGAATGGGTCACACTCTACTGCATTTGCTTTTTTTCCTCTCTGA
>JAUMHQ010000083.1:10959247-10970515 GCA_032361165.1 Enteromius paludinosus
TATAAGAAGTAGGAAACGATGGTGTTTGAGACTCACAGTATGTTATGTCCATGTACTGCACTGTTATTATTCAACCATGCCAAGGTAAATTCAGTTTTCCATTCTATGGCACCTTTAAGTCTGTCATGGATAAATAAATGGCACTAAAACTGACAGTAGGTGGCAGAAAATCCCTGTTTTAATAAAAATATCTGAGCTGGGTCACACAGCACAATGTGTCAGGTGGAATGCATTTAAATTCTAATTAAGATAAAATCATACCTTCTGTCTTCTTTTTAAATAACTGCAAAATTTGTGCTTCAACTTTTTTGCACGAAAAGTGGCGAAGATTTGCTCAGAGTTTTTGCGCGCTTGTTACAGTAGTTTTGACTGGCCAAATGATCACAACTAGACAATTATAACATTTGATAAGTTTTATGTAATACACAAAATTAATAATCCAAAAGGGATGGTAAGGGGGTTTGGTGGTTTTACAGAGGAGATGGGTTTTGTGATTTTTTTTTTTTTCCGATGAAGGAGGATGCCATCCCCCCGCATTCCCCCCAATTCGTACCCTGTCTGCGGACATGAAAAACATCCCGTGGAAAGAGTGCTCCAGTAGCCCAACTCCGTGGGAAAACCGCGCACTTGGCAACACTGATTCCTGGTATTTCAGAAAGGACTGTTTTGTTTTTTTTTTACATCAATACGCCAGTAGGTGGCAACAGTCGCTGTTTTTAAGTGAATCTGGGGCCTGTTCCATAAACCAAGATTAGAGTATAAGCCAGGCTTATTTCAGTTAGTCTGACTTATTGCAAGCTCATTTGTATTAAAATAAGTCGGACTATCTGCCATAAGCCTGGCTTATTTGGTAAACTTGTTTTATGGAACAGGCCCCTGGTATTTATACCGAACTGATTTACCAACGCTAATTCATTCAAAAATTAAACTTGTAGCAATCATAATCATGCTGATGTAACAGACTGGTTACCTTGAATGCTTCTCTTGAAGAAAGCTTTGCATCCCTCACAGGACCAGACTCCATAGTGATAGCCAGACGCATAGTCACTGCACACCGCACAAAAGCGCGTCTCCTTCTCTGAATCAAAGCCTCCTGTCACTCTTGATCCGGAGTACAGCTCCTGTCTGTCAGTGGCACTGCACAGCTCCTCACACAAACCAACACCTGCCTGCTGAGTACACACAACACTGGACCTACAGGCAGAAAGAGGTGAGATGTCACTATAGAGTGGACCATGAAACCAGGCTAACTCGCCTCAGAAGAGAAACTGACTGATGTGTTGTAATTGACCCTTCCTGCAGCAATATTACAATTCGGACATATGTCTTTAAGTTGATAGTTATTGTCATTTTATTGAAGATATTAAAATCGATTCTAATTTATCTAAATACTTAAAAAATGAAACAAAATATAAAATCAGTTAGTTTAATACGGGTCATACAGTGGCCACACCCACAATAGATGAGTGACAGCAGCGTGTCACGCCGACTGTACTGGTGTCTTACCTCAGACCCGCCCTGAGTGAGCCGTCTTCAGGCCGAGACGCAGAGACAAGCTCCTAAGCGCTCGAAATGTTTTGTTGTTGAATGTATTTATGAACATAGCAGTAGTCATTTACCCCCAACATCTGAGTGACTGAAGACGCAGTTTGGTTCTGAAATGTGCCCTTGATCAACCTAAATGCGTTTATGTTCGCCGAATCATTCATGATCCAGCCTCACATACAGAAGCAGTGCGTATAATGTCTTTTAATGAATCTTTGCAATCTCCTTTCCTAATAATGTGCTAATTAGCAAGTTTCACTATAAATACGGCTCAAAAAAGATCCTCAGAGAGCGCCTCGGAAAAGAGGGGCGGAGACAGCGGAGCTCGTGAAGATTTAAAGGGGAAGTACACAGAACAGAGTGATTTCTAAAGAGCTGTTTTATGACAGGGTAAAATGATAGTTTTAAAACTATCTTTGAGAAATTTTTAAACAAACTATATATTACAAAGTTGCCATTAAGACCCAAAAGAATCATATTAGCTAGTGGAAAACTGGGTTTGTATGACCCCTTTAAAAGTGGTAAGAGATTTTAGGCCTCAAAATATGAGTTATGTGCTATTTAAGATTACTTCAAATGAGCATATAAATGTTAAAATAGAGGAATTGCACAATTTAATATCCACCACAGGTAGATATGAAAAAACCCTAATACAATCAGTTAAAACTGTACATTCCTATAAATAAATAAACATAAATTATAGAAAATGCATATAAAATATTTTTAGATACAAATTTGTAATCGGCTAACCAATGAAAATATGTACGTGACTGCAAACAGGGGACAAGTGTGGCCATCCCTATTTCCTTCTGACCTCTTGTTCCAGTGTTTGTAAATATTTATTTTATCTTTAATTCTGATGTCCAGCAGATTTATTGCATAACCTTACAAATGAACTGCAGTGCTGTCCAATATCCGTAAATGACAACCAGGGTCCCCAGCTGCCTTATGCAGTGGATGAATTAATATTCTCATCTGTCAGAAGTAAACAACCAATTTAAACTTTAGGCTTCACTGATAATAATTTATTTAATGCACTGTTATTTATTAACCCATTAACTGTACCTAGATCTCCTTTCAGTCCTTCTGAAACTAAAAAAAGTACTCCCTGTGTGTTCAGACAGCCCCACTGTTGTTTTTACTAATTGTACTTTCCCCAAGGTCTAGAGACAGAATTTGATCAGAGGATCTGTGAATGTTAAATACCCTAACCATCTTGTTTCCAAGAAGTCAAATTCTAATAATTACAAGCACAAACCTTTGAACATTTGAAATATCAAGCATAAAATAAATTAATAATAAAATAAAATAATTAGTCAGAGAGCATTCAGAAAAAATGTGTAAACCACTGTAATGTGAAGGAATACACTTTCTTCAATTCAAAAGTAAAATAAATGCCATCAAGACCATCTAGCTTTAAATGTTGGTAATATACAACCCAGAAATCTGTAGCCATAACCCGTCAGGCACATTAAAAAGATACACATGAAACATATTTGTTTTACCATATATTTTTACTTATTGATAAACATTTGAATTTGTTACATTTGTAAAACTAAAAATTTAGTTAACTTAAAATGTTGCTGTTAATGGTATTCAAATTATTACCTTAATGTATTATTAGTCATGGGTTGTATCCAAATTAAACATGCACAAACTGTGTACAGTGTACTAGAATTGTTTCACCAGACTGTGTGTATGTAAGGTGTTGTTTGTAAAAATGAACCTCAGTAAGCAGGTATCCAAGCAAGATTTAAGTGCTAAACCAAACATTATGCTTCGATGAATCAGAAATCTGATGTGTAAATGACCTCTAGAACCACCTTATATGATTAACACCTGGCATTATTTTATATTTTTTTATTTTATTATTATTTTTTTTTTTTACCTTAAACATCTGATATAGTTTATTTTCTTATTATATGCACTATTTTATTTAACCTAGATTTCACCAAACTTAATGTTAAGAGACAGAAAGTCTCTATAAGATGTCTTAAATCCAATATATCTCATAAGTTGTGTATAATAAATGCATGAACTTTTAAATGGCTCATTCAAAGTTTTAGTTTGAGTTCTTCACCTGCAAAAGCATTCAAAACATGACCATTACCAGAGCTCGTGAAGCTGAACTGACCTGTAGACGGTGCTAGAAGGGGTGTCCAGATAGTAGGACACCTGGTGGGTCGAGTGTTGTCCCCCATAATGGTTCAGGTACGGGGACAACTGAGGACTGGAGGGTGCGAACATGAGAGGGCTGCCGGATTCAGTGCCTAGGGTCTGCAGATGTTCTTCAGCAGGGGCCGTGTGGGGGTCTGGGTAGTATCCGACCGAGGCAGGCTCAGCGGGTGATGAGGTGCCATAGGTCTGTGTGGGGTTTGGAAACTCATAGGCGCCATCAAGATGCACAGAGGAGCTGATCCCCCCCGCACTGTGCTCCTCCTTAGGGTACATGGGCGAGAGTTTGTGGGCAACGCGTGCTGAGGAAAGTCCCTCCAGCTCTTCTCTCTCCAGGCTCGGGCTTGTCCTGCGTCGCTGCCTGGCACCAGCAGCCTCTCCGCTGGTCTGCCCTCCAGACATCACCATGGAAACACACACGCAGCCAGCATGACTTAAGGTACTATCTGTTCATAAGCAACCACCAAAAGACCGTTTCTGTCTTTTTTAAGCTCAGTCGTTTTTTTTTTACCTCCCACTGTCTTTCTTAAACTCTCTCCCCCTTCTTCTGTTTGCTTCCGCCCCGCTGTTCTGCCTAAAAAAAAAAAAATGCCTTCCTCTCTCCTCTAGTCTGCCTTGAGCTGAAAGGACAAAGTGTGA
Source organism: Enteromius paludinosus (assembly GCA_032361165.1). Lineage (NCBI taxonomy): Eukaryota > Metazoa > Chordata > Actinopteri > Cypriniformes > Cyprinidae > Enteromius > Enteromius paludinosus. The sequence goes on from JAUMHQ010000083.1 coordinate 10,963,607, forward strand.
TGTTTTTCTAAGATATGTGAGGCAGCTTTTCCGTCTCTTTCTTTCTCGAAATACCCTTTTGATCTTTTCCATCTCTTTCTTTTTTCAACATGTAAAAACTGATATTCTAAGGAAAATGCCTTATTGCAGCAATACATATTAGACTTAAGGAAGAATCTAATATGAGCAGCTGTACAAGATGTCAAGTCTGATGTGAGGTGTTTTTCTATTAAACAGGAAAAAGAGGAAAGGAAACTCAACTGAAACTACTAATAATAGAAAGAAATGCGTGATCATGAACAATTAGAGTAATAGACACATGGAAAATTGATTCTTGTGGAAACTAAAATGACAACAATCCGTGGTTAAATCCTTTATATAGTCCTTACCAATAATTTAAACCAGTCCTCTGATTTATAGGTTTGGACTCATCACAAGTAGCCTGGATGGATCCCCTTGCTGAAGTCTCTCTGACTTCCTGTGTCCTTCTTGCTTTCACTGTCTGTGACGCTGACAAAAAAAAAGGAGGTAAACAAATTAAAGACAGCCAGGTCGATATTGGCGGTCACTCTCCAGAGCAGGTCATGGCAACCAGGTAAACAAGAGATAGGAGGTCACTGCCTGATTTACTCGCCAAAACCTTTGGATTTTACAGGTGATGTGTTTTTAAACCACTTTACAAGCTGTCCATATCAGAAATGTTACTTCAAAGAACTGATTTCTTATGTGGAAAGATACAAAAGCTTGAACAAGGGAATATTCTTTAGCTCAAGGGACAAACAAGTTGATGTTATCCTAATCATAACTTTGTTCTGGTAGCTGTTTAAAGCTGGAGCGGAAAGTGTGTAGGTTTTGGTGCCCTTTATTAAATGTTGCGTTGGAAGCTTAAGTAGTAAGCAGTAAGTAGGAAGAGTAATTGAGTCTTTTTAAAAAGGAACACTATCCATATTTTTACTGACTTATACAGTAATACTATCTGTGTACTTAAATATACACTACTATATAAATTAATATGTTTAACTCAGAAAAGGTGTGTTAAATTGATCAGTACGTAACTTTTGAATGTTACAAAGATTCCTGTTTTAAATGTTTTCTTCATTTGAACCCCTGGAAAAAAATAATCCTTTTTTTTTAAACAAAATTATTAAGCAGTTTTAGTTTATGTTAAGTTTTAATGTTAAGTTTTCAACATAATGTTAAGATGTTGTCTGAGTGCCAATTCAGCAGAGGTGTCAAGTAACGAAGTATACTTCGTTACCTTACTTAAGTAGAAATTTTGAGTATCTATACTTAACTGGAGTAATTTTTCAGCCTACTTTTTACTTCTACTTGCTACATTTTCATGCAATTATCTGTACTTTCTACTCCACGGCCGGATCAATGCACAGGCTTTATAAGGCTTTAACCAGGGGGCCCCCAATTGGTCAAAAGAAAGAAAAAACTTAATAACCATTGGATTAAAATAAACATTTAAATAAGCGGATGCTGATTGGGTGAGGCAAATCCGCCTTCAAAAACGTCAGACGCACGTACAGTGTTGCCAATTTAGCGACTTTGTCGGTAGATTTAGCAACTTTTCTCACCCCTTTGGCGACATTTTTCCAAAAAAGCGACAAGCGACAAATCTAGCGACTTCTTGGACAAACCTCAGCGAGTCTCTGGTAGTGCCGCGCACGGGCGAGCTCTTGTTTTCACAGCGCGCGCACCCCCCTCTCTGCATCTGTTCTGTTCAGTGCGCGGCTGAGAGGAGCGGAGCTTTCAGTGAAAATAGATTTTATGTTGCTTCTAACTCTATTTTACATGTAAATATAGCCCAAATCACAGCATAGCCATTGTCCATATCTTATGTGTATTTGATTTAATCAGAAAACTGCTTGATTACAAATCAGGATATTAATCCAGATTAACATCTTGTAGTTTAACCTAATAATGGGGTTCATTTCAGTCACTATTTCATATTCATTCCGTTTTTCTGACAACAGAAACCATTAAATACATCAGTGAAACAGTTATAATTTAGGTGCATTAAAATACATTATGTGACTACAGAGAAGCAAGATTATATGACGGACTGACGTAATAAATATGCAAATTGACGTATGACATCCTCGTGGTTGTAAGGGGTGGCCTACAGCAACCTGTAGCCTAGGGGCCCCTGGCCATGTTAATCCGGCCCTGTTCCACTCCTTACATTTTAAAAATAGCCTTGTTACTCCTATTTCATTTTGGCTTGTTTTCATTTTGGCTTGTCATTGTTCAAAACAAAAAACAAACAAGGATCCAGAGAAATTGCGCCGTCCAGATGAAGTGAATTTTATTGCAGTTGAATGAGAAACGTATACCATTCCGAACCTACTGGTTTGAACACGATCCATCACACCTGCAGATAACACACACCCCGTCACACTCCAGCACTGGTGCTGCTCGCGTCACCGCACCGTTTCTAGCCAACTAGTTTCTAGTTCAAAAACGCATTAAACCATAATTGAATCTAAAATTGCGTATGGTAAGAAAAATATGAGTTATTTCTTAAACATACATATCTTAATTTGATGTTGCTTTAATGCTTTGAAAGTTTTAATTTATTCGGCCTAATTTTGTACTGAAGATGAAAGTTGTCCATTGGTAATGTGTAACTACGCGCGGCGCCGACAGGATCACTAGATTTTATTTCCCTTATAAATGTGGAAATATTATTCGAAACAATATTAATCTTTCTTTGGTGTAAAATCACATTAAATAGGCTTTATGCTGCTACTTGGTGCAGATTTTTATTTTTTTTTTTATTGTTAATTTATTATTTCGTTACAAAAATATATTTGGCATATCGGCCTATTTCTTTTATATATAGCTTTGTTTTTTTTCTGTTCGCACAAGATGTGTTGAGAATCGTTCTGCTGCTTTTTGCTTGTATAAAATAAATACCTGGAAACAAATGTAGGTATTTTAATGGGTCACAGCTACATACGTTTGCTACATACATTTAACGATGACATCATGAAGCCAGTAAAAGGCCAGTTGGATGGAAACAGGCTGGAGACAGCAGCTTTTTTGCACAAAACAGCGTAAAAACTGGATGGAAACTAGGCTAGTGTTGTGATAAGTAGGCTATGCCAACTTTGTAACTCTTTGTAAGCTTTTGTGGTTAATGGCATTTTTTCCCCTTAGATTACTTTTACTTTTATACTTAAAGTAGTTTTGAAACCAGTACTTTTACACTTTTACTTGAGTAAACACTGGAGATGATACTTCAACTTCTACAGAAGTCTTCTTAAACCGTATCTATACTTCTACTTGAGTAGTGAATGTAAATACTTTTGACACCACTGCAATTCAGCATATTAGAATGATTTCTTAAGGATTGTGTGACATTGAATACTGAAGTAATGATGCTGAATATTCAGATTTGACATCACAGGAATAGAAAAATAGAGTATTTAGCAATATTACACACTGCAGCCTAAATAAGTGCATAGCGAAAAATTATTGAATATTATACAGTTTGGACAATCCCAAATAGTGGATACATTTTTCTTTTTAATGATTTGTTGTTCTAAATAAAATATGCAGCACTGTCCGTAAAACATGATGGCTGCTAATGCATTAAATTAAATCAAGGTGATTTTTAGCTACGTTTTTTATAGCTGATAATAAAATACTGTATTGATAACCTTTTATGTGATGCAGTGTGTATGAGGTACCCAGAATCAGCTTTCTGATAAAAAAAAAAAACCGCACTAAACAAACAACAAGGTCAGATGAAATCTTTAAGTTTTGAGCTTAGCTCTTGCTGTAAGAGAACTAGAACGGTTCAAAGACCAAAACTATGGCCTTGATTTTCAGGAAAAACAGCATGTACAGTCCTCCGCTGACCCTTAAACACAAAAAGATAGCGTTCACGTGGTTATTACGTAACATCAATTCTTTGGGGTTTTTCTTTGCTCTGTAGAATGGAGGCAAGGCTCCTTGGAAGACCCATGAAGCATCCGCACAATAAATAATAATACAAAAAAAATCCTACTGTGAAAGTAAATAAATTGTGCTCTCAAATACAGGTCAACAAGCAGCGTTAGCCCAGGATCACTCCTGCCAGTGTATGATGACTCAGGAAGAAAAAAGAACATATTCATTTAAAAAAAAAGAAAGAAATGAATTGCATCTCTAAAACTAATTGTTGAACTCAGGTACATTATAAGAATTTCATTTCAAAGATTTTTTTTCCTGAACTTTCTTCAGTTGCATTCAATCAACACTTAGTATTTGAACAAGTATGAGTACATACACACGGTATCCGTTTCCAACATGCTCATAAGTAATCTAAAAGAATCATTGTGGTGCAAATTTCATCCCAACAGACACCGAAAACCTGGTAAACTTGCTTTGAAAGTGCTAGTCAATCCGAAAAAGTAAACAACAATAACTCTCTGAGATTTGTATGGCCAGTATTATTTTTCAGTATTTTTAGCCAAGAAGCAGAATGTGTTTCCTTGTGAGAATAGTAGATCATTGTGAAATTGTGCTATGTTACATTCAAAATTTCTCATACATTCCATGTTGCCCTCACACTGCTAGAATTGTTTTATTCCAAAAGTTTTTATAGGTTATTTGTAATTATGCTAATTAAGCCCATAAATCTATATACTACACATTTTTTAACCTAAAATGCATGTACCTTTCTCACTATTCTGAAGGTGTTTTGGTCAATAGCTTTTAACTACAAGTTAAATTCAGGTTCAATATCCTTTCTTATTTACTGCATCATACCAAACAGCACGTGTATGGATTCTTATGATTTTTTTGCCATGTTAACATCTGTATTTTTTAAGTAACTGTACTTCTACACAATACAGATCAGCAGTGCAAACAGAAAATCTTATACTGTGATCAAGGACATTATTTAGGTTAGGATTCATTTCAGTGTTTCATATGCAAAATCGGTTTACATAATTTGTGTTCAACCAAAACAACTGTTACACAAGCAAAGTGAAAGCAACAACACATTTGTTTGGCATATTGGTAACTAAACCAGCATCTTCAGTGCTTTTAATTCCTTTATATCTTTCTTCTCAGCAATTTCTTCATCAGTGAAGACTCTTTTTTTCTTTAGAAATGACCCTACTGTTCTCTGCATGGACTGGAAAACTGAACTACAGCATATTTGCCATTAGTCATCCAGTCTGGATCATGAGAGCTGAGCTTCTCGGCCTGGCCTGGCTCTAAGCCCACCTGAACATCAGCCTTCAGTGTCCTGAGACTGCAAAGAGGGGCAGGCTGGAACCCCCTTAGCGCTTGATCAAACCCAACAGTGTGCTCCCACTTCCTATCTCCAGTAAGCTTCCGGTAGTTAAGGTCTCCTTTGAAGAGGATCAGATCAGAGCCCTGGAGAAAGCTGTAGAGATCAGCTGCATCCACCGCCATATCACAGAACTCATGGGGCAAGGTCCAAAAAGAGTGGTCATGGTAGGACCATGTACCCTCCTTCACGAAATGCTTCCATTGGACACCGCTGGCTGACATCCACTTGTGATTGGCTGCCATGGTCTGCATGATGGTCCACTCAAAGTCTTGTTTGGTGACATCTGAGACAAACCATGGGAAGGACTTGCCATGAAATCGGATCTGCTTGGCTAGTCCAGCAGAAACAAGAAAGTCAGCAAGGATTAGATCGGTAATGAGCTCAAAGCCAGCATTGTCTAAAATAATGTCCACTCTGGCATGCTTCATCCCAGAGGATCCGGATCCTTGAGCAGCAACCAGCGTTGACCAAACCATGCTGGAGTCATCCACTAGGATGAAGCGCTGGAGATCAGGAAGAGAATCGATGGGACTGGACTTTTGAGAGTTGTCCTGACCGGAAGAGATGGACAGATCACACTTGTTTCCCCACAGAGAGACCTTCAAAATACACAGTAAACCAGATTATGTGACATTACGCTATCCCCAACAGTGTAATATCAATAAAGTACACAAGCACATGCTGAAAACATGAGCCACCCCTAGGCATGTTACTAGGCACAAACTGGATGTCCTTTGTGAAACAAGATTCTCTGATGTGACTCTTTAAGCTTATGGCTCGCTGAATTAGATTAGAATCTTCCGTCTCCAAGCAAACAAGAGGATTTTCCTAGTTTTTGATGTTGTGCTCAGATGTCTTAAGCATAATGTCCCAATAACAATTGTTTTTAATGGCAGGGATCATTATACGCTGCAGTGAAGATCCCGGAGACACTAACCTGAAGTAACTTCAGAAAGTGGTCTCGCAGCTGGATCTCAGTCATGTTCTCCATGTTGGTGATGAGCTCCTGAAGGTATGTGCAGAGGGATTTTATGGCTTGTTGAGATTCGAAGAAGTTTTGTGTCTTTCCCTCCTTAAATACATCAAACTTATCCATCGGTGGACTTAAAACAAAATGGAACAAGTCAGTTAAACAATTTTAATATATATTTATACCAATGCAATATGGAGAGTACAGTTGAACTAATTATCAGAATAGCATTATTACCAAGTATGTTTTTACACACAAGGAATTTGACTTGACAACATGAGCTTCCAGTAACAGAAAATGGATGCATTGGGGAAAATGTAATTGTTTAAATAAGTGTACACATGTTATAATTGTGCATGTGTGTTATTTACAAAGTGTGCAGTAAATAATACAACAAACATTACATTTACATTATTAGATTTGTCCTACAGCCTTACACAGCCTGTTTGAGAAAAATATGAAGAAAACTGTGATTTAATTAGTTTTTATTATTATTTATATTTGTATTTTATTTATTCAGTTGCTATTTTAATTAGAAAAAAAGGAGACTTAGCTTAAGCTGGATCTAGGCCTTAGTTAAATCAAGATATTTAAAAGGTGCCATAGAATGCATTGAGAGAATATTTTAAATTGTTCTCTGATATGTACATAGAAGGTATGTAGC
>JAUMHQ010000083.1:10972895-10984860 GCA_032361165.1 Enteromius paludinosus
TTTCATTCTAGGGTCAAATTCTAGGGTTGTAAATGGACCTGTAAAACCGTTTCTGGGCATTTCTTCCCCTTACCTAAACTACATACCTTCTATGTACATATCAGAGGACAATTTAAAATATTCTCTCAATGCATTCTATGGCACCTTTAACAGGCAGCATTTTCTGATATCAAATTGTACTACCTATTTTTTCATAGGAGGTAGCAAAATCTGACGGGTAGGATGGCTTTCCTATATATGTATGATTGATGATTGCGCCTGCGCCCGCTTTGTTCCGAGAGTGAACGCCTCTTCAACTACAGCTTCGTATGAAGACGTCAGCCAAAATGAGCGCAAAATGTACCGGACACTTCGGTAGCATTACACCGGCACTTTACGCACGAGAATATGTCACGGGAGACGCCCAAGTTGTAGAATATAAAAAAAGCAAACAATAATCAGTACGTTATAAAATAAAAAGAGGCAGGTTTTTGCGCTTGGATGTTTTTAATCCTGTAAAATATTTATTGCAAATGTTTCCCATCTATTGTGGCTAATATTAGTTTCATAATGACCCTTACTCCGTGAAGTAGCAGAAGTGAAAATGTGCAAATATTATTGGGGTGAATTAAATGCAAGACTAATGTTTATACCAGGCTTTCATCCTTTCGCTTAAAACAAAAATGGGGACTTTAATTAAAAGTACATCCACTATACCCTGCTGCTGGCTAAGACGAATAGTATTGTTGTGCCCCGTCCCTCAAAAAAAAACACCTATAAATAAATTGTAATTACATTGTATTATTTATAAATTACAATTGTAGCGCTACACAGAAACTAGCCTGTATGATTTTATAAATACAGTGTGATGTATTTTATGGTCTCAAATTGTCAGGCCTTTGGTGCCCTTTGCAGGCATTGTATTAAATTATGTATTTTTACAGTGTTATTCAATGAAACCATAATTAAACCATACCATATATAATACCATATATTGCCTCGTTGTTCAATACATTTTACGTACGAAACTTCAATGTTAAGTCAGATGTGTTGTTGGTGGTGGTGAAATCACCGACAATAAAACACATTAGTCTACTAAGGACAGTCAAAAATGTTTCACAGGATTATAAACGAATTATCTGAAATTGAAGCACCGGCTTTATCTCAGGCTTTTTTATTTTTCATTTCTCTGCACGGGGTTGCGCTGATGTTTTTTCCCTGATATAGCCTAGTTGTCCATCAATTATGATTATTTGTATTCAGCCGCAACATAGGTGAGAGCGAGCGTGTGCGCCTGCGCAGAGGCGGGAACGCGTGTGCTTATACTGCATTGCGTTCATCATAAAATATATTTTTTTATAATCAGCCTATATTTAGCCTATACATGATATGTATGTTCATGTTTAGATTTTTATGTTTATATATACATTATTAATAACATAGAACGAAATTTTTTTTTTTTTTTTGAGAAACTGGGATGGTGACCCCCTGGGAGCTCGTGCCCTAAGCACACTGCAGTACTGACTATACCCCCCACCTTCATTACCCCGGCCCACCTATCACTTGGCCCACTCTGCGTCTCTTATCTGGAGCCGGGGCTGGTATCAGACATACTGTATGACAATATTCAGATTGAGTGTTTGTTTTGATTAACATGGTATTCACAGCTGCATTGTACAATCAATTCAACATCTATTCAATTTGAATAAGCATGTAGTGGAAAGAAATCATCCTAACCAGATGGTTTGTAGCTGGTCTCAGTCTGGTCTGTTGGCTGATTTTATAGAGAGTTTTTGCGCACTTTTCAGCTCATCAAGCTGGGTGACCAGCCGGCAACACAGCTAAACAATATCTTCCATACCTTCCATAAGGATATAAGAGACTGATTAACCACCATTGTCTTTAAAAAAGTTAGGTTTGTATTATATATCTAATCTGCATGCACTAAAAAATTTTGCTTGCTTGATATGGATACTATAAGCTATTATACTATTTTCTAAACCAGTAAATATTATTATTCTGTCTACAGACAGCAGCAGCAATTCTAACTAAACCATATTTATTGATGCTAATGTGATTTTTGGAAATTGGAAACAGAAACCATGGTCCCAGATGCCTTTATCTCCCCACCAGACCACATGGCCCTAACACACGGCTTACTCTCTGTATGAAGACACCACCCCCCAACTTCCCTTTCCTTGTTCTTTTTTTGCAAACCCACAACTCAAAGCTGGCATCCTCATTTTGCATTCTTAACTCCCAGGCTCTTGTAGACTTGTCTTAATATATATATTTTTTTGGGGGGGGCATTTTCTCACAGTTTTTGTATGTATTTGTTCATGTTATTTGCCTGTGTTTTTCATTTCCTGATATCTCTAGCAGGTCTGGTCAAGCCAGCTCACATCCTGTTCTCCTTAGTGTAGTGAAAGCTTAGAAACTCTACACACGATCATAGTAAAGAGGAAAATATTATCATTTTAAACCATGTCCAGCATAAATTATTTTAAGCTGGAATTATTCAGAATGGAACCAATGCACTAATTTTCGCAGGCTAATGATTCTTGAAAATGAATTCAGGAAATGTGATTTATTAAAAAAAAAAATTGTAAAGATCATTAAATGCATTTAAATTCCTTTAAGTCAGGATGATCCTTGTTACTTTTAATTAAAATTTAAAAAATAAAAAATTTAATTACTGAGAATTTTAAAAGATATGGGGAAAAAGATAATTTTCTGCATATGTGTAAACAAGTAACAATTATAAACAAGTATCTTTTTATTGTATATTTTAAAGACTTCAGTAAAAGTGAAAAATAAATAATAAATATAATTACGTATTTTCAAAAAAATAATTTGTTTGCAAATACATAAAAATGTAACCTGCAAATATTTAATTAAAAACTATTAATAACCCAGGCCAGTTAATTTTTTTAATGGATAAATAAAGAAACGTTATATTTGTGTCTCGTTATTTAATTTAATATATATTTAGTAAATGTTTTAGTAAATTTATATCGGTTTCACCCAAAGGATACGTGAATAAATATAAATTGTTGAAAGCACATTTAATACTGGTTATGTGTATTTAATCCAATGATAATAAGCCTCATTAAGTTTATTTCAGCCTGTGGGAGTGAATCATCGCGCTCTAAATAATACGCGCATTTCTCGTGAGCCCATTTCTGTTGGCTGTAAAAGTGCACAGTCTGTCAACTGAAATGCAAATAGCCTTTCTGCGTGTATCTGTCTCGATACGTTATCTTCATGTGGGGGTGGGTAGCGTGACCTACGGCTATCCAACTCCACTAAAATCCGTTTATGTGTAACGTTCACCAACGATCGTCGCCTCTGAACGATAGCTCAACATTCATCTCCGTGAACACATGAGGAGAACGACACCCGTAACGTTCACCAGTGCACTCATTTGGCGGCTCTTAGCGCCAAAGACCGTTTGTTTTGGCATCCCAGGGAAGTGGGTTTTACAACCGCTGTTTTTAAGCCCTTTTAGACAGTCATGTGATTGTAACGTAACCCGACCGGAAAACACCGACGACCATCGCCGCCAATGCTGCGTTTGAGAGGAACAGAGCAGCTGCGAGCCCAACGGACAAGTCCCCCGGTAACAGACAACAACTCACCCAACTCTCAAACGGAGGAAAGGTACGTGTGTGTCTACACCCATCCACCTTTATCATTTACCGCGTATTTGTTGTTTTTCGTTGAGTTTATTTATTCGGTGACCACCCCTTCCCCCCGTGTATGTGTGTGTGTCCGTTTCACGAAGCTCCGTTTATTTTTGCTTTTCGTCCCTGATGCTCGGCTAAGCTCCGTTCTGGGTTTATATCTGTTGTGAATTTTGGGCTGTGTTCACATTAAGGTAGTTGGATCACGCGCTGATCGAGTAGGGAGCGTTTGCGCGTGATCGTATCAGTCATCACGTTTTAGTTTTTGACGGTTTATTTTCTATTTGCGAAGAAAAACAGATTGCGGAAGTGGTCGGTCTCTGCGGGAGATCTGTCCGTTCCACGTGTCTCCGTAGTGGGTGGAGCTAGTTTACAAACCCACAATGAGAACAAGTCGAAATGAAGTTAGACGTGTATTTCTGTGTGTGTGTGTGTGTGTGTGTGTGTGTGTGTGTGTGTAACTGCGAAGCTGTATGTCATATTTAGGTACCGGGAAAAACCTGTAAACCGTTTATAGATGTACGTGGATAAAATCTGTCATGCCGCTCTTCAAAATGATGATTGCAGAATGCTGGGTCACTCAAAGTTTCACTCGAGGAGTGTATTTAATCCAAATAGTTTTTCACAAAAATAACTGAACAGACCTTAGTTATCTAAAAAAATTCTGACATATCAGTCTACTAGAAAAGGCTGCTTTATTCTACTTCCTTATTGGTGCTGCCATGTTGACATCACATGACCACATGTAATGAACAGTAGTGGGCAACAGTATTTCTGGAACTGAAAACCCCATGTATTTATTTATTTTTAATTTTTTTGCATGTGGGAAATGATATTTAACAATAACTTTTAAATCTACTGTAAGCTTTTTTAATTTTTTTAATAATATTAATAATAATCATCATCATCATCAGGTCAACAATGGAAATGTCCACCAATCGGAATCGCTTACAGATAAATACTCAAGTATTTGCATTGAAATAAACACAAGATTGTATTTGTTTCCCTTGTGTATTAATCAACGTTTGTAATATTGTGATTGACCTCATAGCTGGTCAGTTTTTTTTAACGGCTTATTCTAGGATCGAATCTGAGTACATACCAGGGTGACCATTTGTGCCGTTTTTCTTGGATGCATCCTGGCCGGGTTTTCTATATTGCCTTTATTCAAAGTATCTCGGGAGTGTTTTGAAATCATTAGGAGTCATACAACCATTGGCCTGCACACACACACACGCAAACAAAGCCAAAACCTAGATATTTAGGCGATATAGAAATCATGACTAGGATGTGTCTGGGGAAAAATGGCACGTATGGTTACTCTACTGCATGGGTAAGAAATTGGAAAAATTAGAAGGAAAAAAAAAACTACTTCAGTGTGAAGCAGCAACAACATTTAGTAAACAAACTTCATACATCCATGCCAATAGGTGTCAGTAAATTCACTTGTGAATCACTTGGGCGATTGAAAGGAGCCAGCTCAACTTAAAATATTGTTTCGCACAACGACATGACATTACAACCCATGGTAGGGAGTAGGCTTTGTGGGTTTGCAGACTGTTCTCCACTCAATAGGGTTTGAGAGGAAGTAGCTTCAGGAATGCTGCCTGAAGAGCGAGTCATGTGACACAAAGCCTGTGATTGACCTTTAGGGTAATGGACATTCAATGCACAGGCTGCAGAGCTGGTTCTGGTAGACAAGGGTTAATAACCTCAGGGATCAGGGTTCAGTGTTTAAAGGTTGCTTCAGATGTTTGGCCCTTGGTTGGATCTGTCTGCTCTGGGGCCATGTTGACAGGGTTACAATGTTAAGATCTCATGGTTGTTTGACAATTCATGCTGTGTAACCAGTTAGCTGGCTTAAATAAAATATCTAATCTAATGAAAATTTCACCAGAATCAAGTCTCATTCTGATAATGTACATCTTAAGCATATCCTAAATATGTTAAGATATATGTTGAGAGCATATAAATTAATAGTCATTTAGAGTCATTGTTTGTAAATGTCTTGAATACATAATCAACGTTCCTTCAGCTTGATCAATAGGAAGTGCTTAGTTGTAAATTTGAGTTGGAAGTAGATTTGCCAGTATAATAAAAATGGCATAAATTAAAAGATGATGTGCTTTAAAAGCTCTGTATGGACCGCTTTAAAAGCACTGTAGTTAAATCCCATCTCTTAAAGTAACCTTCCCAACAAGCATCACAGTTCATTTTAGATGCACAGAACATGGGGGGAAGGGTTTGTGTGCCAAAATGTTATGCATACAGTTAAAAATTCTCTAACTAAAATAGTAGCCTACTAGTTATACTATTCATCTTCCAAGTGTATCAGTTAAGCTTATTGTTTTGGTTTTACAATGTTTTACAATGATTCATATTTTCAGCGGTTCACTGCTGGTTAGTCCTATATTAGCAGACAACTTAACAGCCGTCTTTCAACCACTCTTTTTTGTGTGTGTGTATGTGTGCATTGTGGTCTGTAGTAGACAGGAAGCTGACTGTCATCTCTGGCCCTTTCTGTGTAGGTGGAAGTATGGAGCTGGCCAATCATGGTCTTATCCTTCTGCAGCAGCTCAACGCGCAGAGGGAGTTTGGCTTCCTGTGTGACTGCACGGTCGCCATCGGTGATGTCTTTTTCAAAGCACACAAGGCTGTACTGGCCGCATTTTCGAACTACTTCAGAATGCTATTTATACACCAGGACAGGTAACGGCTTCATGTATAGTTTTTAAAGTCCATTTTGTGTTGAAACGATGGATATGTTGATATGGCAAACTGAAAACAATTCTTATCATGTCTAATAAATGGCCCATATTAAAGAGACAACTCACCCAAAAATTTTAATTCTGTAAATTATTCACCATCATGTCGTTACAAAGCTGTAAGAAAAAAACCATTTCATTTGGAAAGCAAATGAAGACGTTTTTGATGAAATCCAAGAGGTTTTTGACCTTGCACAGACAGCAGTGTTCACAGGCCATTTAGTAAGGGCATGCTTTAAAATAGTCTGTGTGACATCAGTGGTTCAACTGTAATTCAACTACATGAATATGTTTTATGAATTTTATGTGTGTGGTGCTGCTGACCTGGAACATGTAAAGATACTCTCCAAAATGGCAAAGTACCGTTTATGAAGTTGTTGTTTTGTTTTGTTTTGAACACAAAAGTTATTCTCTTAGCTTTGCAAAATTGTAGTTGAGCCACTGATGTCACATAGATTACTTTAACAATGTCTTTACTGCATTTCTGTTCCTTGATCATGGTAGTAGCCTTACGGTCTATGAATAGTCAGAAAGCTCCAGGATTTCATAATTTGAGTTTAAAGGCCTCATTGGTTTGAAACGACCTGAGGGTGAGTGATTAATAACAGAATTTAATGTTTTGGGTGAACTATCCCTTTAATATTTTAAGGTATGTTGTCTCAAACACTACAAAGTAAAATTATTATTTTTAAATATTCCAGGTAGATTTAGGCATTACAGCATTATAATGTGCAGTATGAAAAAGGCTTGAGTACACTATATGACTTTTCAAATCTGATCCACACTGAATGACTTAGGGTTACATGCTGCCTGACTTTAATTTCATCCTGAACACAATACAGTCACACGTGTACCTAGGAGTCACATAACAAATGAATACGATGTGTTCTAAAAGCATCCCAAAATATCAAGCATGTTTTATATCCGTGAACTGAACACCGTTATATTGTAAACACAATCATGGCGTGAAGCTAAAAAAAAATCTTTGTCTGTGAATCTGTCCCCATAATGCAATGTCAAATTCAACTGCCCAATACCTGCAGACTGGCTCTTACATTTGGCAGCTAGCATCAACTAGCCTATGTAAATAAATCTGCACTGTTTATCCTTTTGATCTTTTATTCTAAATATTTGCAAAAGATTAATGTCCTTGAAGTAAAACAACTGAAAATAGAGAGAAAGTCTCATCGTGAAATAATCTTTCTCTAGCTCATGTTGGCCACAATTATTGGCACCCAATTATTGCAACATCCGTTTCTCAAGTTTATATATTTAACTGTGAGCATGGAGTTTTTTTTTTTTTGGTACTAACTCATCTGGTGGGTTTGCTGCCAAAAAGCTCCTTTTTTTTCCAACTATTTTGTTCTGCACGTCAGAACTAAATTCTTTGGTTTTTAATCCTATTGATGGATGATAAAGGGAATTTTATATTCCTCGTATTTCTTATCCTGTGGAACAAGAAGTCATGGCTGGACAATTTCATGCTCCTTGTTATCCTGGTGTGTTAAACATGTATGGGAATATACTTCAGAGATGCTTCCCTCATGAGAATTTCTAGGGGTGCCAATAATTAAGCGAACACGCATTAGAGAAAAACATTTCTCCCCACTTTTAATTGTTTTACTTCAATGATAGCTTAGAATTTTGTGGGGGGCAATATTAGTGGCGGTCACTGTAAATTATGCCAAAAGATTGAGATATATTCTCTCTATATGTAGATGTGTATAAATTAGATTTTTTTGTTTGTTTTTCTTTGTGATCAAATTTGCTCTTAACTAAATGGGTGTTAAAGCACTTTTATAGAAAATTGGTTTTCAACATTGAAATGGTTTTGTTATTCTCTCAACCAGTGACTGTGTCCGCTTGAAGCCTGCTGACATTCAGCCCGACATCTTCAGCTACCTCCTCAATCTGATGTACACCGGAAAACTGGCGACGCAGCTTATTGACCCGGCTCGCCTAGAGCAGGGTGTCAAGTTCCTCCACGCGTACCCTCTCATTCAGGAGGCAAGTCTGGCTAGCCATGCGGCACAGGCACATCCTGAGGTCAGCCTTCCCCTTTCTTCTTCACTTTATGGCATTCAGATATCAGACCAACAGGCCACGCTCACAAATCGCCTCTCGACGAGAACGCATCTCTCTTCGCCGTTCGACCTGGAAGGCAGCGGCTTGCTCGATGGGAAGTGCGTTACCACAAACAAAGCTACCTCACTGACACGGCCTGTATCCAAGCACAGGCAAGCTCTGTCAGAAGCAGAGGTAGAAGCATCTGCGAGCACCAGTCAGTTTGTGAGGGAAGGTGGCGAGACCGAAGCATCTGCAGGTGAAGCCCCGTCTTGCTCCCTGAGCGCCAACACCATTCTGCATGTCAAGCCCAGCATCATGAGAAGAAGTTCCTCTTTGAGGAAGCATTATACATGCCACGTCTGCGGAGGCCGCTTCACCCAGCGAGGAGCCTTACGAGAGCACCTGCTTCTCCACACCCAGGCTATGCTCCCTCTGGTGTTAGAGTCCGTCGGTGCAGCTTCCCCAATGCCGCCCGGAGGTGCTGCCACGCCAGAGGTGGAGGAAGTCTTCAGAGGCAGTGAGGCTGCCACAGCCACTCCCATCATCGTGGACGCTCCTAGTGACAGCGAGCAACATCTATACTCAAAAGACTCGCCACATCCTGAAACTGCTATGCCCGTCCCAACAACAACCGCAGTCAGCCTGTGCACGGCTCAGCCCCAGGCAGACACACCGCCTCCGTCCGATATAGCTGATATCGACAACCTAGAGGGTGCGGCTGACATGGAGCGGGAAGTAAAGCGGAGGAAATATGAGTGCTCCACTTGTGGCCGCAAGTTCATCCAGAAAAGCCACTGGAGAGAGCACATGTACATCCATACGGGAAAGCCATACCGCTGCAGCGCCTGTGGCAAGAGCTTCTGTCGGGCCAACCAGGCGGCACGGCACGTTTGCATGAATCTGGGCTCGGAGCCAGCGTACACCATGGTGGACCGACAGAGCATGGAGCTGTGTGCTGCGGACGACTCCAGCCAAATGGAGGCGCTGTTTCTCGGCTCCTCTGGGAGGCCGTACAAATGCAATGTGTGCGAAATGACCTTTTCCAGCCCCAATGAGGTGATCAAGCACCTGTGCTTCAACCAGGGAGCGCTCTCGGGTGCAGTGGCTGGAGAAATGGGTGTCAGTGGGCTGAACAGTGACAGCCTTGCCAAAGACGAAGGCTCAGATTCATCCAACGGTGGGCCTTTGATAACGCCCATCAAAACCGAGGAAGTCTTTGTGGAATAGCTTCACATTTATCCACTTCAGAGTATTGTTTTTTTTTTAAATAATTATTATATTGCATTTGTGGGTAAATTATGATCACAAGTTAAGCTACAGATAGAAAATTCTGTTATATTATTTCTTTTTTCAGGGAATTTTACTTCTACTGAAAAGTTATACTTTCTGCTTTTTTTTTTACGCTCATGCATTCATTTAATATATTTATAACAGATTTACAGTAGGTTTAATCCAACAAGTCAAATTACTGCTTTGTTCTGTGTTTCTGTCAAGGGTTTTACTGGTTACCCGGGTCACTTGTAGTTTGTGCTGCGGTTAAAGCGCTTCCTCTGCGTAACGGTCTACAGGAAAAGGATGCAGTGTAATGCTGAAATCCTGCGTTTGCCACCGAGCAGATCAGACGTAGACCTCATTAGGCTGAATTGGTAACTGGATGAATATTTCTAATATTTAAGCAACAAAATGATTGGTTTGTGGGTATAGCACCAAAGTTTCTTTTAAAAACAAAAAGAAATGTCATTTTCTGAGCAGCTAAATGTGGGTCCTGGTTTAGGATGAGTATTCACTACCTCAACCGGTTTCAGACATGCAATATCAGACTTACCTGAAATTTGCATCAAAGGGTCGAGGATCAAAGTCAACTTTATCTTCCAGTGCCTCCGAGGAGTTCCACAGATCTCAAAGTTTTTCTTTCTGACGCCGTTTCTAATTTCTCATTACATGCTTTGGGTTAGCTAGAGCAAGGTGTAATTGTAGATAACCTTCATGCAGTGGCAGATTACCTGTCGAACATCCCTGATATTGTTAATGTGACCCACGATATATTTGCCTAACTATCCACTTTTGTCAGTTTGTTACAGTGTTTTTTTTTTTTGTGCCAATGCCACCTAAACGATAAGCATCCATGCTGTAAAATCGGTCGGTGGCAGCAGCTCATCAGCGATCTGGTTGTGTTGCTCTCACTGTGGTTCAACAGGTTTACAGTTGTGCTGTGCGTTTAATCAAAGTTGTTACTGTGTGTGAATTTAGAAAACACTGTGGCCAATTGTATACGTGTGTATAACATTGCTTGAAGGGAGATATTTCTGTCACCATTTGCCGATTTGATTTTTGCCATGAAATGATTTGCTTAAATGTGCTCTTAAATTCCTTATTTTTGAGTTTTATATAACTTTTCTAATTGTATGTACAGTGCTTTATTTACAAAGAATTTTATAATCTCAGAGGTTGTATATTGTTCAATGCATTTACTGTAGAATATTATCCATTATAGTGTAGCACAAGAGTGTGTGTGTGTATATTTGTCATCTCTGTCTTTCTTTTAATGAAACTGACAGTGAGGTCATGCTGTAAAAGCACTGATATCTGCTAAAGATCCCGACTACTTTCATCAATGTACTTGTGCTACATCAGGAAACTTCAGTCATTTCCAACCAGGGTGATTTACATTCAGTGCTAAATATCTCTTCCATCTTTCTCTTTGTAAAAACTTGTAGGAATTTATTGTAAGAGCACTGTGAGTTAAGTTACTACTGAATAGTTAGAGCCCAGCAATGACCATTTGCTTCATTTTGCTACAAGGGTTTTTCTTATTTGTAATCATACATCAGGCGATGTCATGACTCCCCCCCCGTAGTATTGTTACAACTCTTTATTATTTGTACATATGCAAGTTGTTACTATTTGAGACAGTTTTAGGGAGGAAGGGGTAAATGTGCCCCCTCAAACGCACAAACCCCAAAGCCAAGGCAAAGCATACTGTGATCTCTCGCTCCTCAGGAACATGAACAGGTGTCTCTGGAAAAAAATACTTCCTTTGCATTTTCATTGTGAATAATGATAATAAATCCTTATGTTTTTGAAATGTGTATTTTATTTCCGTAATATACCATATTGTTCAAAATCTAGGTTTGTTTTTAAATGAGCCACAAGATGGCACCATTGAGTTTTTAATGTGGTGCCACTACACCAGTGTTTTTCAAACCTGTCCTACAAGCACCCTTGCCCATTTGCATGTCTCTCTTATCAGAAACACCTGATTCAACTCATTAGTAGAGCCCTGAATTGGGTGTGTCTGACAAAGGGAGACATGCAAAATGTGCAGGGCAGGGGTGTTTGTAGGGCAGGTTTGAAAACCAACACTGACGGGGGCAGTTGCGGCCTAATGGCTTGTTGGGTTTGAGTCCCAGGTCCGGCAGGGATTGTGGGTGGGGTTAGTGAATAACCAGCACTCCCTCCACCTTCAATACC
>JAUMHQ010000083.1:10984960-11003293 GCA_032361165.1 Enteromius paludinosus
TTGGATGGGTTAAATGCAGAGCACAAATTCCAAGTATGGGTCACCATACCTGGCCACAAGTCACTTCACTTCACTTGCGAAAACGCAATGAACTCTGCTTAAAAATAGCTTTTCTTATGCCAGTTACGCTCTTAGTTTGCTCTATGCCCACAACACTTGGCAATGCACACAAAGGGCAATGAAAAGTCGAGCTTGATTTACACTAGCTTTATTTGAATGAAATATAGACATGATTTTGAATCCATACTATTAACAGCTTGAAGAATACAAAAAGAGGTGAGGCTCATGCTACTAGAATATAACATTCCTTAATGCTTTCATTGGTTATTTGTTAATATTACAATATGACTTAAGGTACATAGGTATACAATTTGTACAAATGTTAAAGGAGCTTCACAGTAGAATGTATTATAAAAAGCTAAGAAAAGAATGAGTGGGCTGTTCATTCAAAGCGTGACAGTAACAGCAAAGCTAATGCACCCTGTGCAGTCTCTGTCATTCGCAGACTTTCTGAACATTAACCAGTACACATTTTGACTGCTCGAATTTTGGCGTATGCATTTTCATTTAATAAAAGAAAAAGGACGTCAAAGACCTGAATTTACTTGTACTGCAGTTTCCTTTACAGTTTGCCACCATCTTCGTTCAAATGCACAGCTGTCACTCATTTGCGTTGGATTTTTAAAACACTTTCCTTATCATCCTGTCTGCGTGTATGGCTATAATATACACATTTCAAAGAGACTAACATTAAGGCATCTACCACATCTTTCAAAGAAATAACAGTCCTTGATACAGAGATTAGGAATGCAAAAATAATTCTACACTATATTACTGAATACCCACATGTCTGTGAATTAAAACCATGTGTAACCTGTGTTGGAGAGCTTACCAACGCATGGCATCGATACAATTCTTGCACAATTATCTTATATTTTCTTTTAACCTCAGGTGCATTTATGGTGTTGAAACATGCATACGCTAAGGCCGTTCAACAGTGAAAAGCACTGTGAATGTACACTGAGGACAACAAAATGTCCTTTTCTAAAAGTTCCCTACTCATGCAGGCGTTTATCATCATCGTGATCGTCTGTTTTCACAGGGTACCACTAAAAGCAAATCAAATTGAACATCAGACTATGGATATTAAAATCTCAAATGTCACACATTAACGGTAAAATCATTCATCGTGATTGTACATGATAAATATACATAAAAAGAACATTTCACAGTAAGGGACGAAGAAGTGGCATATCTACAGCGAGAATGGAGATGATAATGGCTGGATATTGTGTTTCAGAGTATTTTATCTAATTTTCACATTACAGCCACGGCATATATGCACTTTTTCATTTTGCTATAGCTGTTAGAGGGTGTATTTGTACCATGTTTGTTCAAATTACTTGTCTAAGTATTTTGTAGGTTTACACCAGCATGACATCATGATTTCAATGGTTTGTTTTAGAAGGCTAGAACATGTTTGAGAGGGTTGAGAGAATATTTTAGATATAAATACAATATACAAAACGCAACCCTCCTACTGCAACATCACAAACACACATACGCTCATACAAGAACCACACATACATAAACTCTCCTTTCGACACATGAGAACTAATAAAAAAACAAAATGTTCATCACAAAAAGTTACAGGTGGGGAAATGGCATCTGATGCAGTTTGGCAAAATACAGGAAACTAGGAGTAGGCACATCCCTCAATGTGTCCAGTGAGGCGAGAGACCTTGTGAGATGGCAGCTGGGTTATGGGGAATTTGGAAAAAGGGTAAGAGGGATGAATGGATGGATTAAAGGAGAAATAAAGAAGGGAGGTTGGCCTTGAGTCTCTTGCTCTGGGAGTTGGTACAGACCACTGTCCCTCAGTGTCCTCCATTGCTGCCACTCACTTCCTGCTTTCCAGAAAGCTGTGCCCCAGTCATGTGACCACTTTTTAACATGCAGACTGCAAGACAAAAAAGGATAATGGTGAGAAAAAGAAAAAAAAAACAGGTCTAGCATTTTGATTGCAATACATTTTAAGCGTACTCATGTACGAAGCTAATTCTGCTAATGCTATTTCAAGATTGCAATATGTACTCTTTTCTCAAAGCTCTTTAATCAGTTAGCATGACAAACTACTATCCTATTGTTACTTTGTCACCCATTATTTCACATGAATGGCTCTTCCCATCTGCACTGCATCATCTGTGCCACCAACCACTGTCTCACTCGGTTTGTTTGACTCAGCACAAGTAACCAAGGCAAAGGGGGCAGTGAGAAAGAGAGAGAGAGAGTGAGCAGTGCACCAAAGCTCATGCTGCGATGCTATATTTCACCAGCCTCTGCTCTACTGCAGTGCTGCATTAGCACTCATCAAACATTTAGCAGACACTCCCAGGTCTCTTCTCGCATCCCTTCCTTCTTTTGGTCATGCTTTACTTGTCACTTGCAAATACATAATTGTTGTACCATTTTTTTATATGTGTAATGAGGAAATTTTACATTAGTCAGATTAATACAATAATTAATCTCTATAAAGTATCATTTAAACACAGACTAGTAATGTTTCATGTTGCTTGGCTTCATCAAGCATGTAAAAATATTACTCTAACTACAATTGGCCTCAGCACTGTATAGCCTCTGAAAGACAGGTAGCGTGCAACATGCATTTAACCCTTCAAATATATGTTCATGTATTTAATTCAGATGTTTAAAGGACAGATAGTTTGACTGCACAAAAACGTGTGTATCTCAAATTGTGACTGCCAGTGTAAATCTAATTCAAATGTCATTAGCAAGTATTCAATAATAAAACTTTTTTGGAAAAACTAGCATGTAATACTAAATTAAGTGCTGTATAATACTATTTGACTCTCCAATGTTCTGCAAATAAGTTTTCTTCTCCCTGCTTATATGCTGAAATGACACTCCAAAGGGTTGCGTTTGATGATACAGTGAATCTTATCAGATG
Source organism: Enteromius paludinosus (assembly GCA_032361165.1). NCBI lineage: Eukaryota > Metazoa > Chordata > Actinopteri > Cypriniformes > Cyprinidae > Enteromius > Enteromius paludinosus. The sequence continues at coordinate 10,987,929 of JAUMHQ010000083.1, forward strand.
AATTGACTCTCTAGCTACATGTCGAAGGCTTTGATGAGTGGAGGAGAGTAAGAGAGAGCATTAGGGAGGGGGAGGGGAATTATACTCGGTCTTTCACCACAAGTTCATCTCTCTTCACACGGCTTCCCTTTAAGACCCAGCATACAAAGTGAAGGGTCAGGCAGCGGCATTCCTGCTTTGATATCGAAGGTCCCTTGGTTACTGGTACATGGAACAAAAGCTTCTTCATCTCTCCAAATGAAAATCTACCCCTAATAAAACTAAGATCCATTGAGGTTTTTAAAAAGCCATCATGTGTGAACTGTGATTAGGTATGTGGAACTTTCTTTAATGGACAAAACTACCATTGGAAACATTGTAATAGTTTATAGCTGTTTTGTTTTACACATATAAAGATACAATGATCAGTTTTACTAAATTAATAAAGACTAACCTGCTCATGACACTGTGACAACCTCTGTAGAGACTGGCTCAATCTCATTGCCGACCTCCTCCATCACCTCCTCCACTGCAACAGCATTTGCTGTCTTCTCAGTAGCAGTCTCCAGCTTGGCAGGTACATTTTTAGCATCTGTCTTTTGACAGTCTGGATCTCTTGACTCTCCCTGGTTTGTTGTGTCCTGTGTTGAAACCTCTGTTTGAGGTTCTTCCAATTCTTTTTGAGACTTGTCTTTTACCGATTCCTGGGGCTCTGAACTTTCTTCTTTCATGTTTTTCTCAGTGTCTTGAACAGGTACATCCTCTGCATTTATGACGTTTATGACACCAACCTTAAATTCCTGTGCAGTTTCGATCTCAACCTCCTGTGCCACTTGACACTGCTCAGCCACAATCTGGTCTTGACTTGCATCCATAACAGATGTTTCTGTCGTCTTTTCTTCTGGTATGGCTTCTGAAACCTCTGAAGCTTGAGTATCTTCAACTTGACTTTTTCTTTCTTCACTTTCTGTGGTCCCACTAAGCTTTTGCTCTTCTGTTTGCTTTAGTTCAACTTCACTTTTTGTTACCTCTGTTTCATGATGCACATCTTCCTCAGAGACTGTGGCAACCTCCTTGTTTTGAGGTTGGATTTCATCTGTGACAGAAACCGTGACTGTTTCTGTAATCAGGATGGTGTTGTTAACTGTTTTCGTTGTTTTTTCAGTAACAATGCGAGTTTGTTCAACATCATCTTTTTCCTCAGTGATTTCAGAAACCGCTGGGGCCTCTTCAATTTTGACATCCACTGATGTGGTACAGCTTTCTACCTCCTCAGTAGTCTTCTCAGAAACCTTTTTTTCTACATGTGCCTCAACAAGGTTCTCTACAACATTCTGAATGACCTCTTGAACAATTACGCTGCTTTGCTTCTCAATGATTTCTGCTTCTGTCACTTGAGTTGCCTGGATTACTTCGGTTTCTTCTTTTACATTCTCAATAACTTCCTCAACCACAATGCTAACTGTTGTAGAGGTTACTTGAGGTAAGTTTCTCTCAACAACCTCTTGAGCAGAGTCAACCTCAACATCTTTCACCTTAACTTGGATTTTGTTGTCATCTGCCGGAACAACAAGAGGAACGTTTTCCATAACAGTTTCACAAGCTAGATCTGCTGCATGGGATTCTGTCATCTCAGATGTTGAGCTTGTAACACATACAGTCTCTTTGATGACTGCAAATTCTTCCGTGGCGGCTACAACTGGAATGGGATCTTCTGTAGAGCCAGCAGTTTCAGAAGCAGGCACCTCTGGAAGGGTTGCCATGACCTCCTCTGTTACAGCCACTGCAACTCCCTCTACAGATGCTACCTCAACTGTGGCTTTAGCTTCTTTAACATCCTCCAGTTCTTGCACTTTCTCACCTTCAGCAACAGCAACTTCAGTGACTTCCACAGTTTGGGCACAGATTGTCTCTTCAACAGTTAATTCCATGGGACCTGCAGCCTCAACCTGAGGGGATTTTTCTGCCACCACCGGCTCTTCAAGAAACTCTGGTTCCTGTTGTACAGCATTGATGAGTGCTACTTTTACTGGTGCTACTTCTTGGAGATCAGTCACAGTCTCAGCTTCAGGTGTCTCCTTAATCTCTTCAAACTGTGCTTTCTCCACAATCGCATTTTCTTTGCGCTCCGCCTGACCTCCACTTGTCCGAGCCTCATGAACCTCATCCTCAGTCACAGTGGCCTGTTCAGGCTTCTGTGTTTTGTCTTCAAAAGCCAACTCTGTGACAAGCACCTGGCTAACAACTGTTACCGACTCCACTGAAGGCTTCTGAGTAAGGCTTTCTTCCTCCACCACCTTTATTTCACTAGTGTCAAGGCCAGTGCAAACAGTTGTTGCCTCTGTTTTCTCATGTGCAACCAAGACAGTTTTCTCTTCCTTGATAGCTGACTCGACCAAAAGAGCATCGGTGGTGACTGCAACTGCTTCTTCTTGTTCCTTAGTCACGGTGACAACCATGGCTCTTGTGGTAACACTGAAAGTTTCCACAGCTTCTTGTAGTACTACATCTGTCTTCTTTTCCACACCATCATCTGGGACAGGAGTTGTCTCACCTGATGTAACTGGTGATGCTGTAACGCGTGATACAGCAGAAACCATTTCAGTCTCCTCTACTTGTTCAAGGGCCGTAACTGCCTCTGAAGTAAGCTCAACAATATCCTCTGCAATAGTGTTATCAGTCGATTTGGGTGTGGCAGCTGTGTCTCCTTCTTCCGGTATGTCACTTAATTGCTTTCCCTCTGTCTCATCCTCAACACTTTCCACAGTGGCTGAAATCCAAGATGGCGATCTGTCCTCAGCTGAGGCTTTTGCCTGGGCAACTGGTGCAGTTTCTTCCTTTACTTCCTCTGCCTTAACTGCAACTTCTGCAGCTGGTTCATTGTCATATTCTGAAAGAGGCACCACAGCTGGAGTGTCAGAATCATCCTCAGCAGAGCCAACGTCAGAAGAGATCTGCTCGTGTTTACCATCAGACTTCTTCTTCCTCCGTGGAATAAATTTCCTCAACGAGAAAGAGGATTCTTCTTTGGGGGTTTCACTGTCAGAGGCTGTATGCTCCGGGCCTGAGGCTTCATCAGACTTGTCTTCTGCTTTAGGTTTCTTTCTGTGGGTTACCAGCCTCTTGAAGGATTCCCAGGTAGACACTAGTTCTTCCTCTGGTTCAGGGGAAGAAGCCAAATTCTCATGATCAGCTTCCCCAGAGCTTACAAGAGGGGACTCAGCCGCTTTTGTCTGCTCTTCTCCTGACTGCTGCACTTCTTCCTCAATCTTAGTTTCCTCGTCATCAGAATCAGAAGTCTTTCTGGCCCTTTTTTTAGTTGACCCCACACAAATAAGGGCTTCCCAGGACACAGATGTATCCATTTTTCTTTTTGGTTCCTCTGCAGCTGGTTCAGGCTTTTCACCTTTTGGCTCAGCCTTTGATTCTGCCTGTGACTCTTCTTTAGACTCAGAGGGTACCTCTTCAGAAGGTTTAGGCTCATCAGTTTTCTCATCACTGACAGCACTTTCAGTTGAAGATAGGGTGGAAGATTTGGGTTTGTCTGCAGGTGCTTCATCTTCACTCTCAGAGGGCCTTTTGACCCGTTTTTTTGGGGTGACTAATTTTTTGAAAGAGGACCAAGGTAAAATACCATCTTTCTTTTTCTCACTATCAGAATTGACTGGTTCAGCCTCTGCAGCTTGAGCCACCTCGGCTTGAACCACCTCAGCTTGAGATGCTTCCCCTACAAGATGCTCACCAGATTCTTCTGGAGAAGATGCTCCGCTGTCAGGTTTCTGCTGCTCAGCTGACTCGGTGGATGACTGGATGTTTTCAGCAACTTGTTCACTTGATTCTGTTTGCTTTGACTCTGCTTCTTTCTTACTCTTCTGCTTTTTGGATGACAGCTTTTTCAGCCCAGCTCCTGTAAAAAGCTTCTTAAGTGGGCTTCCCAGAGCCTTGGATTTCTCCTGAGATGACAGGATTTCAACTTCCGATGTCACTGCTTCTGAAACATCTGGCTTGTCACTTGTTGGTTTTGAATCATCGGTGGTTTGAGCTTCATCAACGGTTTCAGCAGCTGGAGCTTCAGCAGTCTCAGTCTGAGTCAGAGTTTCAGCTTCACTTGTAGCCTCAGCTTCTACTTTAAGTTCTTGTGGCTCTTCTGTCTCAGTGGAAGTTGTTTCAGTTGTCATTTCAGCTTTAGTTTCAACCTCTTCTGAAGGTTTCTCTATCTGCTCACCCTCAGCTGGCTCGTTCTCTGTGTCCACTTTAGGTTCCTCTGTACCCTCAACAACACCCTCTGCTGTCTCCTCAGTTTCCTTAATGTCGTCCTCTGCAGACTTTTCCTTGACTTGCTCCTCATCTTTGGGCTTTTTGAAGCTTGTCTTCTTTCGCAGGTTAGAAAAGATTCCCTGAGTGAAAAATCTCTTAAAGGGACTCTGTGTCTCTTGAGAGGGTGGACTTGTGGGTGATTCAGTTGGCACTTCTGTCTCTGGTTCTTTCTCTGGTTCTTTTTCTGTCCCTAATTCTTCAGTAGATTTTTCAGTCACCTCCTCGCTAACCTTTTCAGTCTCCGATGGGGCATCCACTACAGTTTGCTCTGCTGGTTCTTCTGCCTTATCAATCACTTCTTCAGTTGTGGCCTCCTGCTCTTTTTCTGTAGTTTCTGGTGATTTCTCTTCCACAGATTTGTCTTCCTCTGTTGCAGGTTCCTCTTTCTTTTCCTCAGAAGTTGCATCTGCACCACTCTCTGCTTCCTTCACTGTCAGCAGTTGCACAGGCTCAGTCTTCTCATTCTTGTCTTTCTTCAATGTGAACTTGAACCCAACGAAACGGAAGATCTTCTTGAAGCCCACCTCATTGGCCTCCTCTTGTTTTTCCTCTACTTCCTTCTCTTCTGTGGTTGTAATTTCATCTGCATTAGCAGAATCATCTTCTTTCTCTCCATTAACCTGAGGAGCAACCTCTTCTTGCTGCACCTCAATTGTTTCAGGGCTGTCTTCTTTTTGGGTGATGGTTTCTGTCTGGCCAACTGTAATGAAACATATGCACAGTTTTAGTAAGGTTTAAGTGTAGAAAAACAAGTTACGAGTTATAAAAGATAAATACATGATCTAGTGATATAATTAATTCAAGATGGAGGGCTGTGGCAATTGAAAGAAATCAGAGCCACATTGCTAGAAAACCTGCAAAAACATTTTCACCCACTTGTTCAGATTTAATCAGGCATATGATGGCAATTTGATATTAAGTTTACATTTTCTGGTTTCTTTCTTGTGAGCACCAACAAAATAAGCTGGGGAATGATGACAACATTTAACATCAAGGCAACCAGGGGAAATTTCCATGTTGAAAGCTTCACAGTTATGCTGGTTATGTTGCCAAACTTTTGGACTATGAAATTGACCTTATTTAATAAAGCACAGCAAACACGCAATGATATCACTTTATTAATCTTCATTATGCCTGTATATTTGCCCAGGTATTAAGCTTTCAAAGACAAAATGTAACAAATAAAATTGCAACAGGTGGGATAAACAAGAGAACAAACACTCATAATGTCTTGAATTCCTCCCTTGCCTATCTGTGTTTTGACAAGAGTGGGTTGGGGTGTGGGGCTAGAAAGAGGGAGTCGAGTTCGCATGTAGTGTGAGCCTCCTAGAGGCCCAGTTTTCCTTTGACATCCAACCTAGCAAGGGACTGTTCACATCTGGCTCTGCTTGCTCTTGCTCTGGGGTCTGAAACCCACCCAGTGACTTTAAAAACAAATTCCAAGCATTTTTAATGCATGGATATCGCATTACTTGGCTTCCTACACACTAGCATGACACAGGCTGAGATAAAGGGGCAGCAAACCATTTATCAACCAAAACAACTTAAGCCAGAGATCAATATGATTTATAAATTGTTCTAGAATGATAAATTTTTTATATGAATGGTAAATTCTTGGACTGATTACCCTAACCTTGAAAATCGTACAGTGAAACAACAGTAAAGCCTTATATTCACAGCCTACTATCATATCAAGACTCTTGGGACAACTTTAAAACGCTGATGCTTTTTATGCTGTTTTAGTCACTCACTCACATTTATCGGTTCATTTTCGGTTTAAAACAAAAAGGAAGTTCTGTGTTTTCAATGTATGCTTTAAATTTAGTGAAGCACAAACCAAATCCCACAGTTCAATGTGGTGCAGAGATGCAATGGCATCCCCATCCCCCTACAATACAACAACCCCCCCCCCCACCCCCACCCCCCCACACACACACCCAATAGACCAAACCAAATTCTAAACTTCAGCTTAGGAAGACTGTATTGTGCTGTCCTCTTTGTCTCACAATGGGCCCCTGGTTTTTTCCTGCTTGTGCTAAAAGGGGTGGGGGGCCCAGACTATTGTCCATCCTGGAACTTAAACTACCATGATGAAAATCCTTGTTGTAAAATGGGAAAAGGGTATTATGGGAAGCCATATAGAATGACACATAGAACTTTCTCAGTCTTAGTGATATGGAAGACTGGTTAGCAAAACAATTAGCAAGTCTTATCATTTAAACATTCCCAAGTTGTTTTCGAAAAAAAATGTCAGAGCAGGATGGTTATAAGGCAAGAATTTAGAAAGATTAAACTAAAAACCTGCCTTAAAAATGCAGTCTTTTTTATCTTCACAGATACAGCTACAGATTATATATGATTTTAGATGGCAAATAATTAATCTTTTACAAATATCTCCTTTGGGTACATTCCAGGAGGTTTCTTCTTACGCTATAGTAATGTTTTTACTATGAAGGACACCCATTTTTATGCAAAAAGACACTGCTGTTGCCTCACACAGCTGGAGACAGGGAGGCACTGTATATGTGCAAATGTATTTTTACACGAGTACGAAAGACAAAATGGGTCAAAGACTTGGTGAAACCACCAGTCGCCCTACATTTGCTTTTGTCTCAATGGTGGCTCAGACTGGGGAAACTCGAGCCAAGGTATTTGATAGCGTGTCTGTTGTGGCTGTTAAACTGTGGAACTGTGGGTGAGCATTTTGGGATGGGTGGGGGCAAATGCCATCTGAAATCACAGTGGTGTGATAGTCAAGAAAGATGGGGGAGGGGTCTTGTTTGTTGAGATGGGTCTGAGGTAATGGTCAACAACCCCCTACCCCTTGCTGTTACATGCAAATACAGGCTGTTCATTAGTGGAGTCTGTGGGTTTAGGGAAGTTACAGGAAGAATCAGCAGTAGACTGCCTGTCGGACCCCCACCAGGCCATCAACCCCACCTCCCACACTAAATAGCTATGCTTTAGTGACTCCCTTTAAAATAGATGTGAATCATGAAACAGTCGAGATTCTTTGGAAGAGGGTAGTGGTGAACAACATTAAGTAAACAGAAAATTAATAAATGTGCACTGTTCTGCATGTATAAAATTGAACCCACTAAAAATAAAATGAAAGTTTCAATTAAGGGAAAACTGGACATAAGCATAAAGATAAGAACATCCGAACAAAATGCTAATAAACATTCCCAGCTAATCAAAACACTCTCTGAAGTCATGTGCAGCAGGTAATCAATTCCATACAACCACACCACCTCTCGAGAGCCCTGACTAAGATCTGAGGGGCTTAAAAACTCATTAAAATTCCTAAAAAGAAGGACATCTGAGACCACTGAAGCCCATTAGATCACAACATTTCCAAGAACTCTATAGTACATGTATAAACCCACCAACTGTACTGTTTTTTTTATCATACTAAATATGGGATGTAGAACAGATAAATCAGATAAAGGATCAGACTGGTCTCCCATACTTAAAGGTAAATGCTTCACATTAACTTCACTACTTCACTGATAGTATATACATAACTCTTTTTTGTATGTAGTTGTAAAATAATCCTGGGTGTTATAATCAGTGTGTTCTAAAGCTTAATGAAATGCAAAATCATTACATACACAGAATAACACGGAGATAATTACCCAATAAAAAATACTTTCTCATAAAAATCATATTCAACAGAATTTGTCCACAAATGTAACTGATTAATGAATAACAAATTTGGAATTTAACTCAATAATAATAATGATCAAGATTTTATCAATTTTCTACATAAACTACGTCTTAATTATTACTGCCACCCACTGTCCTCTACTAATAATCACAAAACGCCTCAGCTCTAACAAGTCATAGATTTGAGATGCATCTTACCTGTTAGAGTAATTGTCCCAAGCATCTCAGAAACGTTTGCAATTACTTTTCAGGAGAAGAAAAGTAAAAGAATTGCTGATTAACTTTCGCTGACAGTGATGCTTTTTGAACTCCCTTCTTGTAAAAGTCCTGCTTCCTCTCAAACTACGATCAGCTGATAGGCTTTAAGGCTACACTCTTGTTTCCCTCTCTTTCTCTGTCCTGTGAGCTCGTGTCGAAGCCAGGCGTCTCCTCTTCTGAGTTTCTGGGTGAGAATGAGGGGAATGGGTGGGTAACACACATTTCAACAGACACTGACACATGTCCTATGTGGGACCACCCCACCCATGCCCCCCCAAACCCCCCCCCCACTCCTCCTCCTCGGCTTTTCAGCTGTTCTCTGCCCCTCTCTACTGAATGAGTTTCCCTCTTCCTTCCCCCTCCACTCCTCTTTACACACTCCCTCCACCCACTCACTCAAACTCTTACATTCCTTTACCCAACTTTTTCTTTCCCTGTTCAAAATGACAGAAATTGTCAAGCCATAGTTAAAATATGTTAGTCTGTGTGTTTTTGTGTGAAGGGAGGGAAGATTACTCAAGTTATCAAAGGCATTTCTGTCCATGATGTTACACAGAGCTCCATCTCCCATTTTCGTTTCTCGTCCAAGATGGTGGGATCCATATGACACACAAAATGTACAAGGGTGAAATGAGGACCTTCACAATGTTCTCTTGTATCTTATTGTTCTGCAACTCTCACTCTACCAAACTCATTCTTTATATCTCATCTACATCACTTTCAGTCCATGGGCCTAAATACCAGCCTTTTCCAACCAAACACTGAATTGAATTTTTGAAATATAAGTTGCCACATAGAGTTTTGGACAATTTCAAATATTTTGAACACAATCTAATTTACACTATGCATTGTGTTACAGTATCTTGTAGTCATCCAGAAAAACTTTGTTTTAACTGCTCTTTATTTAACAAAAACCCAATTTTACCTACATACACTGTCTTTCTGTTATTTTATATATTTTAGGGAAAACAATTTGTTTGTAATAAAAGGTCAGCAGAAAATTATCTGTCCTTGTTGTGTCCTTAAGTGAAAAGTTAGCCAATAAAGTGACTTTCTTTTTCAAATTTGCTTCCCAGACTAGCTGAATGCTAATGTAATGAGGCTGGCACTCTACGGTGCTAATGGTTCATTCAAAGTGTAAACTGAGGCAGCTTATTTCATTCAAGTTTTGTTGAAGGAAGATGGCTGAAGAATACCAGTGAGATTCCTCAGCATACAAGGGTCTAATCAGACATCTCACACCTTGCCATTGTTCCAGTGGAATGTGCGAATTCCAGCTGAAATCTTCTTCTAAGTAGGTGATAACAACTGTAATCCAGATTGGTCTGGATCCTACAGACTATGCGGAAACTCATCTGGTTAAGATTGGTATTTTATCTCTCCTAAGTAAACCAAAAGCTGTATTACTCACTTTACCACACATTAATGGTACTCAAATGACTTGACTGCTATGTTATTGCAATGTTTTAAGTTACTGGACTGCAGCAATGGATGCTGCAAGCTGTAAGTGTAAGTAGGGCAACTTCTTCATGAATAGCCAATGAATAGCCATTTTCGGACTTTATTGTGATCTATGGTAGCAGACAGAGCAATGGGGCTAAGATCAGAGGGATTTGACATATGGGAAAGGCTTTGTGCCCCCAGTGACTCCATATGAGTGGAATTCAATTAGCACATACTCTCACACACTAAGGACAGTGTCACTCCCTTTCTACCATAATAGACATTCCTCAAAAGAGGAAGCTTGTACATTACTTCTTCCTGAATGCATCATTTCTAAGCTGACTCATATTTGAGGATTTGGCCACAAAGACACAACTAACACAGATGGCCATTTCCAGCCCCGATGTAGTGAGATGTGATAAAATACCAACAGCTAATCACAGTCACGGTCTGTCATGGTGAAACTGATACATCCATGTTATCTCTTGCATCAGGCTAACGTGATCAAACACAGAAGCGTGAGCAGTCGGCAGTATGTTTTGGCTGGGAACATGTGGAAGTGGGCTTCCCGCTGGCCTGGGGGCTTGCAGGGGATGCTGCAACGTCATCACAGACCCCAACTCACACACGTACACGCATACTTCTACATACATACGCCCTCATCTGTGCACGCATTCTTTGGGCCAGGAAGATGATGTCGAAATAATGGGAGGAAAAGGGAAATGAGAGCTGTGTGAAGATCTGGCCAGGATCAGAGGACTGTCTCCAAATCTCAGCTGTCTCCCGCTTTATACTTTCACCTGATTTCGCTCACTACCTTATCTTTAAAATGGCATCTCTGCATTTGGTACCTTCCTCCGTCTCCACATCTCTAAATCAAGCTTTCCTTATTTTATTCTTCCCATTTCCGTCGCTTTCTATGGATAGAGGAAGCTGAGGAATGCTGTGCAGGAAGCACGCTCATTCTTTTGCGTCAATGCTTCCTCTTCCCTCACCAGTTTCCTTCACTGTTAGGTCATTTTCTTTTACTGGTCGAATTTGTCACTTTTCAGAAAGAACATTATGACAATGACTCAGATTATTTGATAGTGCATAACTACTCCATGAGCTGTCAGTACTAGGTACATCTTGTACCCGTGACATCATAATTCACCTCACGATTGTAGTCCAATTGGTGTGCCTACATAAATAATACTGCATACTACCTAAATAATAAGTACATACTACAATTCAAAAGTTATAATTTGTTGACCATAAAAATGTTAAAATGTAAATATATTTAAGAATTGCAAAGCACATTTGTCAGGCTCCCTTCAGAAATCATTAAATGTGATTTAACATGTTGAAACCATGCTTACTATTTTTTATTTTTTTTAATAAACAGGAAGTTCAGAAAAACAGCATTTATTTGAAACAGATTGTTGTTCTAATATTATATTACTGTTGCTTTAGATCATTTATATTAATATGTAGTTGGCAAAGTACTAGATGATGACATGACTTATCTCAGTGACACAATATGAGACAATCAAATTTCTTATTACCAATGGTCTGGGAGATTCTATGTAAATATGCTGTAATGTAAAACATCAGGCCAACATTTGATTGTCTAAATTATATACTCCCTGTCTACCCAGACCAAATCTCTCTTTCAATATCCTCTTGTCAGTATCTAGAGTCAAACTGAATGTTGAACAGCCAAACAATAATGAAACTAGACTCTTTTAATGCTTTCTCAGAGACAACTCTTATTTCTTTTCGCTTATGCACTCTTTACATCTTTTTTTATTTATACAGTTTTATTGCTGTAAATTAAAGGAATTAAATTACACTTAATCAAACACATATTCACACTCTCCCTGTGGCTTTGTCTAGCTGCCAAACCCTTCATCGCTCCACACTTCACACATTCCATTCCCGTGTCATCTCAACTTTCCTCATCTGCGTGGAAATCAACTGCATGAGTGTTACTAAAACATACTCGTAGTATCAAATGTTTACTCGGTGCAAAAAAAAATCTTACTAATAAAAATACAAAAAAGTTACTAATAAATCTCAACAGAAGAAATCAGTGTAAAATATATGTGGCTTCAAAAGAAGCTGACCTGAATAGTTTTTATTTCAAACTAGAAAACAAGTGCTTAATCAAAATAAAAATATGTTCATCGTTTTCCAGGAACCTGACCTCAAATCATACTGCAGATCTGGAAAAGAGATTTTGAGAAGTGAATTACTGACCACACACACACACTGTCAAAATCAAATCACCCTTTTGGATTCAAATTCTATACATCAATAAAAACAAATCTGAAGCAATTATTAACAATCTCAGAGGTGGAGCTCTGTGTGGAAACAATTCTACAGAAATAGGTCAAACACACATACACACAGCAAAAAGAAAATACACAGCAAAGGGACACAATTACACCAGCAAGACTGAATTCCAAAGATAAACAGATAATCACACACAGCCTGTTAAAACATGTTTGATATAGAACACAGACTCATATGCTATCAAAGTAAACACACACACACTCGGCTCGGTGGAGGAGGACTGTGTATGAGATAATGGCTGAGCTCACTCTCTGGACTCACTCACGTCACCGCCTCCTAAAGGCCTGGCAGCCAGCTTGCATGTGTGTGTGTGCGTGTAAAAGTGAGTGGGTGGGAGAACTTAATTCATTTGCAAACTTTTGTATACATGTAACCTGCATGTCAGTACATGTAGGTCAAGGAAGTACATCTGTGTTTGTAATTTCCTGCTGACATATGTGCATTAGTATAATCATGTGAATGAGTGAGCTTGTATGGGTGTGTATTCTTAAACATTTGTTAAGTAAGGAGCAGTCACAAATTGAAACGATGATTAAAGGAAATTGTAAAAATATGTTAATATTGAGAGCACTATTTTCTTTGTTGATTTTGGCTGGGAATACATTGCACAATACAATCTTTTCTTTTTTGGCAGTCCCAAAATAATCATACTTCTCTCTCATCTGACTCTGTGTACATGGTTTCTATTGTAAAGTTGTACTGAAACCCGACAGCATCATAATTTTAGGAGGTTTCTTAACAATGTAGAACAGACAGATATATCAACACATTCGTTTTACTCTCAAGTACATTTCTATGAAACGTTCCAGGGGTTTTTCTGGTACTCTGGGGACGCTGAAGAAAATAAATGGCTGCCCTGAGCATGCTAGATAGAAATTATAGCTAAATACTCTTGGCTGGCATTACAGCATTAATCATGCAGATTAAATAAAGCCAGCATTGAGGTATTTTGGGAGCGTTTCAAGGGCTTGTCCTGTTATTGTCATGCTTCAGACTTTGTGAGAAATATACATAATGTCTGACTGCAAACACAGCCACAATAATCGGAATCATTTTCCTATTCTTCAATATGCCTTCCTTTTTTCAGTTTTATTCATGGTGAAGTGTATGATTTGACCTCCAAATGTAAAGGCACCTAAGATTTCTATACATGCAATGAGGCAAGCTTATTAAAAACATACACCTCTTTAAGGGGTCAGCTAGGTCATGGCTTGCTAAATATTATTGGGGGGAAGCATCTCGGTGGTCTCTCTGAGTTGAAAAGCAAGAAAGGAACACAAATAAAAATAAACATGGTATGCATTATTGCCCTAGAGTCTTCTTACAGGCCGTGGTTAGAGGACTAAAGAGGTCTATGTTGGTGTCCACTCACTGTAGGCTCTATGTAGGTGTTCTCGTCTGCAGGATTGCTGGGGATTATGAGAAGGATCAGTTGGGGAAAGAGGGCACACAGATAAAAAAGATAAAGATCACATCTTAAGCCACACACACACAGAGAACCCTGACGCTGGGAGGCGGCCTACTATTAGTGTCAGTCATTGTCATGCCACGCACACAGACACGGTAATAAAGATATAAGAGTGATATATATACACACAATGCTCAAGTACATGATAGTAAGCACATACCCTCAGCCGGTGGGTTCTCCTCTGTGTGGCCGTTATACTCTGTCTGATCTTCTGTCTTCCCATTAAGACTGGAAATAGAGATCTGTCCATTCTTCTGAAGAGTCTAAAACAGAAAAAAAGAAGAGAGAGACAAATGTAACAATCTTTCCAGGAAAGGTATGACCATGCAATTCAGTGCAGAGCTTTTCAAAATGATGATGCACTGCAAATATTTCTCACCAGGCTTTGGTCATAATAATCAAATGTGTTTTTAATTATAAAAGGCTTATCATACTCACCAAGGCTGCATTTATTTGATCATAAATACAGTAAAAACTTATTTCATTCAAGTTTACAATTTGGTGTTCACCAACACAGACATATAAATGAATGGATTACGCTGGCTTCCAAACGGGAGACAGTTCTTGTGAAGATCCAGGTAAGGGGCTGCACTCTGTTTAAATGGTTTGGCACTTCTCTTGTGAACTAAACTGAAGTGTTAAAACAGGTGCAGGAAAAGAGAGAATTTGACACTTAATGGATTTAATTTCAGCATTAGTTTCCATGTTGGCTACATTTAAATTTGAGAGATTCAATTGAAGACAGATAAAAAAGATTCAAACACATCTGACTTTCTCAGGAATTTGGACGGTGTCTTCACATAACCAAGCATTCACAATTCCCTCAGCTACATTTAATATTTCAGTGATGGCAGAATGTCGCAATCCTCAATTGTGGGCTTTCGATCAGATTTTGGATCCAGCCAGCACTGCTGGACAGGACCGTAATCTAAATAGCATCCGTATACTTCACCAACTCTAATGGGTTTCTGAACGGTTAACCATAATACATGTGAGTGCATTTTCATAGATATAGATTATCTAGGATATATTTTTCACTTATTACCCTCAGCTTGGATTTTCAATTCCATTAGTATTCTGAAAAAACAGGAATTACAGACTTAACAATGCATCATTATCAGAAATACTTTCTTCTCTGTGCCAACCAGTACTATTAAGTTAAAGGTCAATTAGGCTTCAGACTAGTTTAATAATAGAAAAGTAATAGGAATCACAAAGGACTCTCTTGTGGGACCGTAGGAAAATATGTGAGCTATGCAATTACGTTAAGAGATTTTCTGTTTAGAGGCAGAAATAAACTAGAGCGAGAAAGCTCTAACCTATTCCAGCTTCGCCAGTGGTCCAGCAGGTGTCCTTTTAACCCATCCAGGCCTCTGACCCTCAGGCCTATCTCATGACAGTCATTCTCCACATTCCGAGACCCCTTCATAGAATTCCAGCAGTTGGGGGGAACCCCACCCAAATTCCCCTACAACAGCTCTGTTTCATCCCCTCCTTCATCTGACCTGACGTCACTTGCCATTGACAGATCCATAATTCAGATCCATAATTAAAGGCCTCAAAAACCTTTATCCAGTGAAATGAAAAGTGAAAGCTAAGACATTTAAAATATTACTAAAAATCGCAGTTTCCACAGAAATATTAAGCAGTACAACTGTTTTCAACACTGATATTAAGAAATGTTATTTACACACCAAATAATTATATTCAAATAATATCTGAAAGATCATGTAACACTGAAGACTGGAGTAATGGCTGCTAAAAATGTTACTTTACCATGAGATGAATAAATTACATTTACAAATGTATTAAAATAGAAAGAGTAACTTCAAAATACAATAATATTTCATATTTAAATTTATATTTCAAATAAATGTTTATTTCACTATGTTTTATAAAA
>JAUMHQ010000083.1:11017740-11029401 GCA_032361165.1 Enteromius paludinosus
CAAGGCGGCAGGTCCTCCTCTACCACCGGCTCTGGTGGGTCGGGCCACGACAACAGGTCCTCCACCATTGGTTCTGGTGGGTCGGGCCAAGGCAGCAGGTCCTCCTCCGCCATTGGCTCTGGCGGGTCGGGCCACGGTGGCAGCAGCAGCGTGGCAGGCTCTGGCAGTGGCAGCGGTAGCTGGGCCGGCTCTGGCAGCGGTAGCGAGGCAGACTCTGGCAGCGGCAGTGGCAGTGTGGCAGGCTCTGGCAGTGGCAGCGGTAGCTGGGCCGGCTCTGGCAGCGGGGCAGACTCTGGCAGTGGCAGCAACAGTGGCAGCAAGGCAGGCTCTGGCAGTGGCAGTGGTAGCTGGGCCGGCTCTGGCAGCGGGGCAGACTCTGGCAGTGGCAGTGTGGCAGGCTCTGGCAGTGGCAGCGGTAGCAGGGCCAGCTCTGGCAGCGGTAGCTGGGGAGACTCTGGCAGTGGCAGCGACAGTGGCAGCAGCAGCGTGGCAGGCTCTGACAGTGACAGCGGTAGCTGGGCCGGCTCTGGCAGCGGCAGCAGGGCAGACTCTGGCAACGGCAGTGGCAACGTGGCAGGCTCTGGCTCGGGCTGTGGCGGAATCAGCATCCGCCTCTTCGGCCGCCATCAGGAATGCCAGCCGGAATATTCCCTGAATTCTCCTCACCTCCACCTGTGAAGAGATCGGGGGTGGCAAATTCGGGATCATGGAAACTCCGCTCGGTGGTCCGCGTCATGGAAACGAAACCGGAGCCTGAGTTGCGCTCCGCGATTTCGGTGGCGGACCCTGCTGAATAGCCAAACGAGACCTGGCCAGTTGTGGATAGACTGGGCGTGATGGTGATGTCGCCGAGATGTGCGCGTCCCAGGAATTGAACGCCATCTCACAATGGAGTCGTGATTCTGTAATGCGAGATCTGTCAGTGAGGCGTGCAGCCAATGCCTATGCCAATGAGAGGAGAGAACTCGGAGATTGAAGATTATATGTTTATTTAACAACACTAGATACAAAAAAAAAAAAAAAGCTGACGAGGCAGCAACAACGACACGAAATCCACAGCACAGACACACATGACATTACGTTAATCACGACTAACCTGAACTGAAAAACAAATGGCTTTAAGTACACAGAAACTAATGAGCACAAGTGAGGGCAGCTGGTAAAACACAGGTTAACACAATTAACTAATGACAACATAATCACAAGAACAAACCAAATCTAGACAGGACTGGACTAAACCAAAATTACAAAGACAGGGGAGACTAAGACTGAACAGACATGAAACATGACAATCTCACTTATCAACACTCCTGTGACATCTCGTGTTTTTCTCATTCCCTTCACATGCAAAAAGAAAAACATATCTTACTCTCTCCATTTCTCATTTTTACCCTTCTCGTCACCTCCAGAAGCAAAGCACATGTTAATTATCCATCTACTTGTTCTCCCTCCCAGTGCCCTCTCTTTCACTCTTTCTATGTGATACGTTCCCATTCAAACCAGCAACCTTCCTCCCATATCCCCCTCCCTGCATCACTCTCTCCCTCTCTCTAGTTCTCTTTCTTCGGGCCGATGCACACACAGCACCCCTCTGCCCCGGGACCTGTCCTCCAGTCCTAAAAGGGCCCTCTGTTCTTTCGTTCTCCACTCCTCCCCCTCTTCTCAGGTCCCATCCTTTATGAGTCTCTTATCTGATTGCAAACGCTCCCACACCACCCCTCTCTCACTACCGCTCTGACGGGGTTTTATACCATTCTTCATTAAGTTAAATAAGTTTGAGCAAGCTAATCGCAAGTTTTGAGTGTTTTCAGGCTTTGAATAGTGTGAACCTACTCCAGATAATCAGTAACTAAAGAGTGTTTATGAACATGTCAATCGATGTATTGTTGGTTTGGAAAAAGGCCCTAGTGTGTCTCTCATAGTAAGGGAAACATAGGCATTATTGTGAGTTTATGTTTGCAATTGAGTCTTGGGGCTTAGCCATTGAATCCACGGCAAACAGTCTGAAAAGAGTCGAGAGCTGAGGGTTAGCCCCTATTGGTTTTTTTAACAAAGTGAGTATTTTGGAGGCATTTCAGGGGGAGGAAATGTTAAAATGTGAGGGGATGTCTAAGTAGGTGCTCAACTCGTGTATGTTTTGACCCATTTCTCAGATAGCGCGAGTGTGTGTGAAAGAGAAAAATGACTAAAATTCCAATGCGCGCCAGAGAGGATGTTTATCAACCACATCTCCAGTAGGGCACCTCACACAAACGCTGCATACACAGCATGTAGTTGTATTTCTAAAGCGCACACATACATTGTTGACAGCGCAGCCTCTCGTGTCTTGCCAGACCACACCTGTTCAAGGTTTCTTATCTGATAAATAACAAACACTCAAGGTTTTGAATATTCCATATCTCACACACATGTTTCGACATGTTTCAGTGTAGATTTACATTTACACCGAAGTCACAAAACTGGATGGGTTTAATAGGGCTTTCTGTGTCTTGATCCAACAACAACATGTTTATTCCTTTAGGCTCGCCTGTTAAAAAAAGCACATACTGTATACAAGCTCAGCTGGTCAGACAATCATCATGCACTTCACAGCTGAAGAAGAAGAATGGAATGTTTGCGAGAAAACAAAACGCATGGTCACTGTCCTCTTTGTATCTTCTTTGAACACAATTGTAACCTTTTTCAGGAACAAATGCGTCCCATCATATTTATGCACATATCTCTCTTAAAACAAGATGCGGTCTGTTGTGTAAAGTTTTGTAATTAATGCTGTTGTGCTGATGTCTTTGTCAAGAATAAATAAATTAACAATCTATAACAGTGAATATCTCATCTCTCAGAGAATAATATAACCTCAGCTCCAGAAGGCTGATTGAACTGATATCAAATATGTAAAACTAATACACTGGGATAATCTCTGCAATGGCTTTGTGTCAGTAATGTCCTCTATGGTTTCTTGTAAAAGCACTTTTTAAATATTTAATGCAATCAATATGGGATCTGATCGTGTTAACATCAGATGAAATTGTCATAGGATTTATGACAAAATATTAAAATGTTTTGTTATGGATATAGTTGTAGGTTCCAGAGTTACCAAATGGTTCAGTGTTTTTTTAAATGTAAAATAATATTTGTTTACCAGCATTTTTCTGAATATCTTTCTTTGTGTTCTAAAGAAGAAAGAATGAGTTTGGAATGACTTGGTATGGTATTCATATTTGAATAACTATAATCTCACTCAAGCATCTCTTAAAATTATGTAATTATGTAATAAACCACAGTACAAGATGGTCAGTTTCCGTCCCAAATCATCATGACTCTTAATAAACCCCGAGTCGTCTGCATGGCTTCTGCATGCTATATTATCCTGTCATTTTGATACATAGCTCTTTAAAGCAATATAACGCCAAGGTGTAAGTTATGCATCCCGTGATCTGGCACATGGCAAAAAATAACAGCATAGTGCAAATTTGTGTCTCAAAATTAGCATCACGCAAGAGTAAAAAAGTCCCAGATTGGTTGGAGCCAACCCAATCTCATAAAAAAAAACAATAACAAAGGTGACAATGTCTTATGAATCTTTCTGAATATGTACGATTTGCTGTACAAAAAGCTCCACGTCTGAACCTAACCTTCAGTGGTGAATAAGCAGATTGTACGAAAAAAAGAACGAATTCATACAAATCAACCACCGATTTGTCAAAACAATATTTTTCCTTGCTCCAAAACCACTCAGAGTGGGGTTTCTCTCATCAGCTAGTGGGAAATGATTACAGAATACAGAAAAGAAGGAGAAATTTCTGTTGCTCCAATCACAACCTGTTCATTTGTTGTTATTAACTCGCAAAAAGTTCAAATATTCAATATATTCATACAGTAAAATAATCAGATTGTGAGCTCTATAA
Source organism: Enteromius paludinosus (assembly GCA_032361165.1). Lineage (NCBI taxonomy): Eukaryota > Metazoa > Chordata > Actinopteri > Cypriniformes > Cyprinidae > Enteromius > Enteromius paludinosus. The sequence continues at coordinate 11,021,646 of JAUMHQ010000083.1, forward strand.
ACAAACGCCTTGTTTAGAAAACCTGTATGCAAGTATTATCACACTTGTTGTGGTAATTGCAATCTCATGCCAATATTCAGTATGACAGCACTTCTGCATTTGAATGATAATGGATGATAATCTCAGGTAAACACATTCAAACACTAATGAGCCCAGTCAGGTGGATATATCCATCATAAAATATTGAATATTGAATTAAATATATGCACCTTATTCATGAATTTTAAACGGGATAGAAATGCAGTCATATATCACGTTGTTGCCTGGACCAAAAAAAAGTGTCGCACCTCTGCTGTAATAACCGATGGAGTTAACCTGACTGCATCAACACTGCATCACTTCAAATCTACTCGTTTTTCACGTAAGCGGACGTTTTCACGCACAGCCGTCAGAGGTATCAGGTGTTTACATAAAGCTCAATAACTAGCTGCGCCACACACGGGGTCCCGAATGGGGATACTTAGGTGAGCACGTTCAGTGTTTTACCCCACACACATCTAAAACGTCACATCAGAGCGACATTAGTGCTTTTATAAGCGCAGTGTTACCTTGCCGTCTACGTTTTCTCCATCCTGAGCGTCGCTGAGCTCCGCTCCGATGTCCTCTGGCGCATCTTCAGGGCTCTTCGCGTCCCGCTGCACGGATGGTGTCGCTCCCATGATGAATAACGTCGCTGTCTCTCCACTCTTAGTCAAATTATGAGCGTTCAAAAGGAAGTAGGTATCCAACAGCCCGTGGAAATGCGTCCTGTAGTCAGTCCCGAGGGTTGTCTGCTTTGGAAAGTGTTGAAAAGGGTCTGTAGGTTCACTTTTAGAAGCCCTCCTCCCATCAGTATCACATGGAGAGCAGCCAGACACGCCTTTCACACAGCATCAGACCTGGGAGTGCAACAACATCAGTTTGCACAAGTACAAATTGATTATGGCTTACGACTTTTAGGATAATCATAAAATTTCTATAGGATTTAGATGGACAAAATACATTTTTGAAGCTTACAATTCTCTCTGCTGATGTAATTCTTATTCAAATGTAACTAATAAAAATTACTAATTGTTTTCTTGTTAGTTACAACTCAGTACAGTATAACACAATGTCTATAAAACAGTGTTGAGAACAAAAAGTGCTCATTATAAACTGTATGCTTTAAACTGCTCATGAAATTTCATAGAATGCAAAGATATTTATGACAGCACCTGCCTTCCTTAGTAAAATGAAAAGTATGCAGAACCATTAATTTTACAATGGTATGCAGCTGCAGTAATAAAAATATTAAAGCTAAAGCTTCAGCCCTGGTTTTATTTACAGACAGTGGGAATGTCAACATTGGGTGCCGGATGGGACTCCACAGAAAAACAGCCCAATGGAACGTGTCCCGCAGGAAATCTCGAATTAAGAGGGCACTGTAGTTTGCATCCACATGCATGCATCTAAATCAACCGTGCACTGAGGTCCCTCTTTCTCTCTGTTAATTGCATGTTTGGCTGTGCTCCAAGGCATTTTGTTTAGATGCTTTAAAAGCCTAAATTACAGGCCACTTGCGAATCGCAAGCAAGTTTGCACAAGCCACCTCGTGGTGGGCACGATGCACTGGCTCTGTGTGTAGAGATATAAACAACACCTAGCATATAAAGGTAAAGATTAAAATATATAATGCATTCGGCTTTCGTGAGAAAACCAAATGCATTATGCATTAGGTTTAAATCATTTGGTTATATGTTTACGCTATGCAAAATAAATTAATTAATCAATAAAACATTTCTGTAGATGCCGTGCAAGTCAGAAATTGGGTCATTGTTCTAGGGTAACTTGCACTATTATAAAAGAAGAGGGAAAACATTTAAAGAATGGACTGAAGACATGTTTGCCTTTCAGAAATACCCAGACCATATTTAGAGGCAGTAGTTAGTGGTGTTAAGAGAATGGTGGTATGTTTTGAGCACATAATTTAAAAAGACATACACAAAAAAGCTCAGGCTATGACCTGTATTAAGAAGTGTACAGAATTTTCTTTTATTGTTTAGAGCAGTGATTAACTTATATCCAACATTTGCAGTGGTTGTGGACTCCTAATTTCATCAGCAGTCTGTGACTGTGTCAATATACTTTCACACTGTAATTGCATTAAGGAGCACCGGCTTTGCCCAGTGTGACCCCTCGCACATGTACTTCCATTTTGATGTTCAGTAACCATTAGGGACACTTGGTGCAGAATGAGCACCAATGAAATAAGGTGAAATCCAAAGCAGTTAGTAAATAATGACTAATTTGCCTTTTAGCTGATGCTAAACGAGGCAAATAAAATTTTTTTTAAATAACTGGTGCTTGATTTGCCAGATTTTGTCTTAAATGTCACAAAAGAACAGCCTTACAATAATTGAATCAGCATCTTTGCGACCCAGACAACATAACTTAATTGAAAGATGATTGATTTGAGATTCCTGACAAACATGAACCTTATGAATTGCCTCTAAAAAGGACTGACGTTACAGTACAGCTAATTCAGAGTTCCCAGTATTTGTTAAGCTAACAGGCTGATGCTGTAGTAAACAAAATGATGCTGTTGTACAATACCCTTCAAAAGTTTGGGGTCACAATGATTATTTTTAGTAAAAGCAAAGACGTTGATATTCTTACTAAAGTATTTCCATTTCAAATAAATGCTGTTCTTTTAAACTTTCTATTCATCAGACAATCCTTAGTGTATTGTACAATATGTAGCTGCACAACTGTTTATGAACATTGATAATAAATGTTTTAATCAGCATATTGGATCATGCAACACTGTAGTACCGGCTGCTGCAGCTTTGCCATCACAGGAATAAACATTTTAAAAAACTGAAAAAGGTTATTTTAATAATTTTTAGTATTACTATTTTACTGTTTTTTTTTCATCAATTAAACGCAGCATTGGTGTGTGCAAAAAACATTACAAAATCTCACCAACTCCAAACTTTTGAACTGTAGTGGATTGGGTAAAACGCATTAAATAAGCAGTAAAAGGTCAAAAGGGCAGCAGTCACTCTAGCAGCAACACAATCCATCCACTACATAATAAAATAATTACTTTTCACTCTTTTAAAGCACACAGTCTATTTGGGATTTTTTACAACTTGGGGGGAAAAAAGGAACAATACCACCCCGGACTGCTGGCCATTCATTTTGGGTACCTATAAGAAAAGAACTCTATAAGGCAAGAGATTAGAAGTACAAGTTTTTGTGTGCGAGTATTTGCGTAAATGTCAAGCTGAGCTGGTCAGCTAATTATGGGTGTCTTCAATGACAGAAGCAACAGGCCCTTTTCTTTGAAAGGGGTATGAATGATTACTGCCACCTTCGCAGGGTGTCTCTGCTGGGACTGCATCCTGTAGAGGCAGAAGAATGGAAAGACGCTGTGTGGGTCAGTCATCTGCTACTGTTTAATACATCACAGCTCTTTATCCTAATAAAAGACCAAGAAATTTAATCTAGAGGAATTTCATCTTTGTGGACCAACAGTCTGACTTCACAATATGGATTAGTGATTCATTAACTCATTCACACACGTGCACACATCACTAATGCATTCTCTCACACTCATTCACACACACAAACACAATGAATGCTAAACCTATTCAATGTTTGATAAAATGTGGCCCATTGATAAACAAAATTAATGAATTAATGAATTAATGAAAATTGTAAGTATTATTGTTTTATTTTTTGTCTTGTTCTGACTGCCTTTTTCATTGTAGAGTCTGTCATCACTGGGAAAATACAGGGTTTCAAGCATGCATAACTGTTGCAACAGTCAATGGAATTCCTCTTTACTCACGTAGCACACTGTAGTTTAAGACTCAGAATAACAGATAACAGTGGAATGTCTAAAACAAGACTTTCTGGCGTGTACTCACATGCACGCTGAAAATGTGCATTCATAGGTAGCAAGATCAATGCAACACTTGTTCATTTTTCTCATTTATAACAGACAGACAGAGAGAGAGAGAGAGAGAGAGAACAGGTGTCAAACCACTAACCCCACTTGTAATTTTGTTTTCTGTAGTGTCTAAATAAAAGCACCTCAGACTTCAGATTCATGGCATATATGGCTGTAACAAACATCTGAAGCTGTTAAATGTTACAAAAGGAGAATAGTAGCAGTATTCAAATAAAAGAAATGGAGTTTGCTAGGATACTGTAAACATATCCCATAGGTAATATGAAACATTAATGAAATGTTTAGCTACATAGAATGAGTTTAAAAGCTTTTGTGCGTCATCAAATTGTAAACACTAAAACATTATGTAAACAGAAGTGTTTACAGAAAGAAATATGAAATGTAAAAACTAAAAATTCCAAACTCCAAGTCCAACAAAACAACTTTTTTTGGAAAAACATGAAGCTGCTGCTAAGTACAAAATTTATGAATTAGCTTTCATTAAGAACTAAAATTTGGTTTAAAAAAAAAAACCTGTGCAAAACAAATAAGAAGGAATGTCTGTCGATCAAGCTAGAAGGCAGTGGATGAGCTGTAATCGGTGGCAAATGACTGGAGGCCTACACGGTCACTGAGGAACACCTGAGAAAGCAAGAAAGAGGGGAACATTTTTAGGTACTTTTTTTTGTTTAGTGGCATGAGCAAAAAACAAAAAGTCATTGTCCTGTCACGCTTTATTGTGTTCTTACAGGTCAAAACCATGTGTGGGACTGTAGAAATGTCTTCAGAAGAGTCCTTTTATCTCCTCCGTCACAGGATCAAGGTCAATGTCATAGAAACAGGGTCGCGTAGGCAAGCCTGGCATGGTGCTCATCTGAAAAGGATAGTATAATTCAGTGTACAAGAAAAAAAAACATGCATTGGTTATCAAATTGTTTCTAGCTGCAAATAAAATATCAGCACACAATAAATGAGTCTGTCAACTAAAGTTTTTTTTAATGAAGTTTAGGCAGATTATAACTGATACAAAGTTTGTTTTCATTCATAACCGAGTGATTAAATTAGCTTATGTCCTTTAGATTAATTTACTGTACCTTCAAGATCGTAATATCATTCTTAAAGAGCAGCTAGTTTCAAAGATGTTACCGCATGTTTAACAAACCACCTAAACATCTATTGTTGGCAAATCTTGTTATCTCCATATGGCTTCTCTGACATATAAATCTCAATTACAAACAGAACCAAATGCTGGAACCACTAAAACCAGATTTGTCATCTAATAAATGCATTTTATTTTAAAAGAGACAACGGTGGTCCTTAGTAGCCCCCAGTTTTTTTTACTATTGTGATAAAACAAAGATTTAAGCATGGATTTTGCAAACAGGTCAGCATATAAAAGCAATCAATTTTCACCCAGTTTTAAAAAGCATGCAGACTTATTAAAAGTAAAATGTAAAGGTCATCCCTTTAATTCCCTAACAACAAAATCTATAGCCAGTGGTCAAACCAATTGATTATATAAAACAAAAATGAATAACCTTAAAAATACCACAGATTAAAATCAAGTGACTGGCACACATGTGAGACCCAGGCAAAAGAAATGAATTATCTTAATTAAGTTATCATTAAAAAGAGACCAAGACAGAAAAAGAGAGAAAACAGTACATCGTTTATCCAGCAATTTCACCTTGCCCAGAGAATGAAAGCTATCGTTTTCATAGAGGACTCAGATATAAAGATCCAAGAGAGCCATGCACGTTATCAATCTGAAATAATTCATGACTGATACACTTTTGTTTTCATGTACATCTCTGAGAATGAAGACAGATATCATCCATCCCAACCCTGCATGCTTTCTTAGAACAAATCCTCATCACAGCAAGCAGAGCATTAAATATTTTTAAGTGCTCTTGACAACCCAGGAGCTGTTTTATAGCTTATTAGAATAAATTAACTTCCCTACAGAAAGATAAGATGAACCAGCTAAATCTGACTCTTCAGTGTTTTAATTATACATATTATTAGAATACAAGTCAAGATTTAGAAGGAAAACAATTTGGCAAACCGACAAAAGGTATAGTCCACAGCACAACATCCCAATGTGGCTGAACTAATGGGTAAATCTCCACAGATTGGATACATTTTATAAACTTCGAAAGGCATTTGACCCAAGAAACTAAAAACAGACAAGGTTTGGGACTATTCAAATATTGGACATACTCAGCAACTGAACAAACGTCTTACCAATAAATGGCACTTTCTTTTAATTTGCTTAAGTACCCTTATGGCAGAGGGTGGAAATTACTTTGGAGTTTTAATGCAATATGCCAAACTGTTGTTTGCTGTTATAGACTGAAACCAGACTGGTCAGATTGAAGAGCTGACCCTCCCCTATCCCTGAGACAGACTTAACCTTTCCTCAGAAGATGATGAATTCAGAAAAGTCAAATTCAAGGGGTGTTAATGAACCTATGGTGCTTGACCTCTATAAAGAGTAAACCAAATGCAACACTGTCTCAGCAATGTTCCTTAAAAGTGTATGTGGTGTTCAGATGTCTTTTGTGCCAAAAACAAAAAAAGGGATCCGGTTATTGACCGAGATACAAATCTGCACTTCAGCAGTTTGTTTTTTTTCCTTTAGGTTAAAGAGTTCACTTTGTGCCGTCATATGAGCATTGCCATGCAACTAAACTTAAAATCTAGTTGTTATTCTAAATTAAACCAAAAAATTCCCACAATTATTTCCATACACAATACTCCATTATGAAGTCACTGTTCAAGAACAAATGGCAACTTAATTCATTTGAACACTTGGTTCAAATGGGCCATGTTTTCCTTACCGCAGACCATTGTGTCTGTTTATACTTTCTACTGAACATGCTCTTTGGACCAGTCTGCTGTTGACATGTGTTCATGTCAGTGCTTTGGTCAGGTAGCCAAAAAACCATAAGAACCTTCCAGCAAAATCATCAGGAATTCATTGTGCGGCTTACAGCAGACACGGATTCAGGCAATAAATTTCCTGAGCTGAATGGAAGCTAAGATCCGTTGAGTCCCATTGTTCTCTGGCCGACCCCTCCCTCACATATCTGGTGCATGACATCAGTTACTTCCTCCTGTAACCCCCCATGCCTGCTTTGTCCCTCAGGGCCAAGCGTTGAAAGTAACAGGCAGAATAACACACACCTGTTTTGCAGCCTGAGCCACAGTAATGGACAGAAATGAATGGAACAGCTATGACTTGCCTGTATAATGATTAAATGCCATTTAAATGCAAGCTGACTATGACTAAAAGATAGGATACATGTTTATGAAATAATACAATCTTTTTGGTAGCTGCAAAAATGGACTAAAAATACTAATGTTGTTAAAAAGACTGGAATTAAGTTTGCTTAACGTTTTGAACTTTACGATCATATAATAAATAAAATTTTTACAAAATAAAATTTTTAATAACATTTTTACAACAAAAATACTGTTTACAAAATTACTGTTTTATTTGGATCAAATAAATACTAGAGGCTTCTATCATTCTAACTATTTTTTTCTCGTTAATGTACACACAGCACCCCATGTTGACAGAAAAACACAAACTTGTCGACATTTTTGCAGATTTATTAAAAAAGAAAAACTGAAATATCACATGGTCACATGGTAAGTATTCAGACCCTAGAAGCACCCTTTTGATCGAATACAGCCATGAGTCTTTTTGTTTTTCAAACCTGTATTTGGGGATCCTCTGCCATTCCTCCTTGCAGATCCTCTTCAGTTCTGTCAGGTTGGATGGCAAACGTTGGTGGACAGCCATTTTTAGGTCTCTCCAGAGATGCTCAATTGGGTTTA
>JAUMHQ010000083.1:11096241-11126057 GCA_032361165.1 Enteromius paludinosus
GTCACCTACATCTTGGATGCCCTGGGGGTAAGCAAATAAACATCAATTTTTCATTTTTGGGTGAACTATCCCTTTAAACAGCAGTAATACATAAAATATGATTTATTCATTACTGTCACAGTCTCTTTCGGAAATCCAAAACATAAAAGTCTGAACAAGTCTCTGACATTTGTGTTAAGGAAGAAGCATGCATTTGAAGTCTTTTGATCCCTCAAAGTATTTCTTTATTTCTAATGGGGATTTAGAGATTTGTGTTCACGTTCAGAGTTGTTTTCTTAAATCGGCCCACCGTCTTCAATCATGTTTCTTCACTGATCTTCAATTAAGGCTGCTTGTTGTCTTAGATGTTTGCTTATTTCATGTGGAAGAATGTTACAGTAAACAACTGCAGTGCTATAAAAAAAAAAATATAAGTGAGATGAATCCAGATAAATTGGACCACTTTGCTTGTATTCTCAAACTCAAAAGTGGCCTAAATTTAAAATAATAGGACATTTAATTATTATTTTTACATTTTCACGCACACACATAGACAAACATGTAGGTTTTTGTTGATTATGGAAACTATCCATAGGTGGAATGGTTTTTATACTGTATTTTCAATTGCCTTATACCAAGGGTCACCAAGTTCAGTCCTGGAGGGCCGGTGTCCTGCAGAGTTTAGCTCCAACTTGCCTCAGCACCTGCCTGGAAGTTTCAAGTATACCTAGTAAGAGCTTGATTAGCTGCTTCAGGTATGTATTATTAGAGTTGGAGCAAAAATCTGCAGGACACCGGCCCTCCAGGACTGAACTTGGTGACCCCTGCCCTATACCAAGCATATACCCCCTATAGAAAACTTTAAGCAGTTTTAGATTTAAGAGATAAAAGTGCCATCATAAATCCCTTTCACATTGTAACACCTACGCCATTCCTTGTTACACATTACATATATTACTATTATAATAACAGTAAATCATGCATACGTACATGCAAGTAACCCTAAACCATATAGTAAGTACATGTAGTTAAGTAATAGTACTCTGCACTTAAATGTATAGTTGCACTGTAACAAGGACACCTTAAAAATAATGTGTAACCAATTTGTGTCCTCATATATATGTTGTGAAAAGACTATTTTTACGTGGAGAGGTACAGCTACTGTCAATTGATTTTGATGAGTCCACAGCATTCAACATACTTACTATGGTAATCTTTGCAAGTATATGTCAACTTTACTAATGCCTAAACCAAAAATAACAGTCTACTCTGAGAGTTAGCGAGTATCTAATTGCTAATTAATGATAATTTGTTGACATGTAGTTGCAAAATTACTTGTAGTTGGGAGAATGTCGAAAATGGATTATCAAAATAAAGTGTAATCAATTACTTCATATGGCGGCCAACCAAGTTTCAATCTGAAAGGAATGCCAATTAGAGAGCTCTGATTTAGATTTCAGACTTGGTCTGTTTATAAATGAATATGCCGTACTTTAAACCTGATGAGAAGAGTATCTCATGGTTTTTTGCATATATCTGGCCTATATCTGAGCCTTTTGTATATGTGCAAATGTTGTTCTCTCAGCAGAACCTACAGGCCACCTAGGAGTTTTGTTTATGGTAGCACGCGCCAGGGCTGCCGGAACTCAGCATGAGCCCGCCTCGAATTTGTTTAGATGAAGAGGGAATGGAGTGCCTTGTAAGAGGGTCTAAGAGGGAGAGCATTGAATTGAAAACATAATTCGCCGACACAGTGTGCCAGCCCTTGTAATAAAGAAAAGCCCACAAAAAGGACATTTTAAGTCAAAAATGTAGTGCATGCCAGGGAATGTTGTTTTTGATTTTTTCTATGTCTGCCTGAATATTTCCGGCACGAGATGTTTGGAAATTCTGGAGAAAGATGAATCATGGTTTGATTGCTTGATCAACAATGCTACTATAAACCATTGTGACTTCTCTGAGGGTTTCGTGCGACGCCCTTTTGTTCGTCCCTGTGCGCTGTGAAGTGTGTTTGTAAAACAACCTAAATAGTTCTCGCGCAACCACAGAGATCGCAATCTCTCTCCAGGCGTGAGGGTTCTCCTCGCGCTGGCTTTTCTCCTCGGCATGTCTTGATTGGCAAACCAACCCACACCGGAGAGGCAAGGCAGGTCTAGATATAGTGCTATTTCTGTTCATTCCCCAACAACATTTAATAGATCATTGTGTGTGGTTAGATAAAAGGTTAAGGTTTAATTAAATAGGGTTGCCCTAACCTACAGTAGGTGTGTATCTGTGTATGTCTGAGAGAGAGAGAGAGAGAGTGAATGAAGGAAAATGAGATAGAGAACAAAAGAAAGAGAGGTGTTTCTACAGGTGTAAGTGCCTGGTAACCGTCCTCTGTACTCATAATATTACTCTAAAAAAAGATACCACAGGGACATTTTTTTCTCATAAATAACAAAAAGTTATACACTACTACACATTTCCAACATGATAGAGCATTAACTTTCAGCAAAAGTAACTTTCCCCAACATGCACGCAAGATGCTTCGAAGCTAAGTAAGACACTAATTTTCATTTTTTGGGTGAACTAGCCATTTCAAACAAGTAAAAAAAGTACTGTCAGCATAGTACAAGAAAATGCACTTATATTCAAAATTCAGTGCAGTAGCCCTCAGTATTTTTTTTTAAGTGGATTTCTATATTTTGCAGTGTAAGACAGTTAGGTTATCATAACAGGGTGAATATTAGTCTGCTGGCCCTCAGTTACCAGCCAAAAGCACTGAATGAGGTTCTAAGGCTACAATGGAATACAATTGATAAAATAAAACATTTTCTCCTGAGAAATCCCTTTAAACAAGGCCCACGAAGTAGCAATGCAATGAGTTGCATGCTCATACACTGGGTCACGGAGCGCGCCCAAGACAAAACTAAAGACAAGTTCCAAGGGGATACAATCAGCTTGCAGTGATTAGAGTGACGCAAGTGACCTACTTGTTAATACAAATGTTTGGAATTGATACTTCAGTGTCTTTTAAGAACTCTGACTTAGTTTAGTGTAGACATATAAAAGCAGTGCGAGGTAGACAGGACTGCGTGGTGTCAATGTATATCTGTGGCCTTTTAGTCGCCACTTAAGGTGCCTTCAGTGTTATATAAATTGGGCTGATTTACTGGCAAGCATTTTTGATGTCTTAAGACAGATTGAACAGGTGACAAAATATATTCTGTTGGCATTTGATTGTACTGTTATTTATTCTCACCTTTAGCTGAACTGTTTTGTGCAATGAAGTGTTGACGTGAGCCAAGAATTCCACCATCACTCTCTCTGTTCCTCACACGCACATACACAAACGCAGACTATACCTTTTACATAATTGCACAACAAGGATTATGAAGAACCTGGTTTGAGTCGTGATCCCACTATTATACTACTCTCCACTGCAACATCCTATAAAGATATGGCATCTATATCCTTTCAACCTTTCCATTCCACAAAAGGTTCTTCATGGTGTTATTAATGTTCTTCCAACTAAGAAAAAATGGTTCTTTTAAGAACTGTTAACTGAATGGTTCTTTAGGCAACCATAAAGGGTTCTCTGAAAACCCAGTATGGAGTGTAGTGGGCAAAACACTGCTGGTATAACTTGTACTTTAGTCAAAAGTAAAGTGTACACAAAAGCTATGGAAAACATTATTTATAACAAGTAGTTATCTTGCGCTTACTTTATCATTCATGGTGATTACGTTTAGCAGGGCACAAATGCATCTGTGTGTGTGTGTTAATGGATCGATGTTGAATTACCCTGTTCTTTCTGTAATCTGCATCTGGAGATCCGTTTGTTCCAGTGTTACTTCCTCTGATTAATAACCCAGACAAATATTAGTAACACTGGATCAATACAAGACTATACTGACCAACAATAGCATCTGCCACTCAGTCAATGTCTCCAATGAACATTACTTTATTGAGTGCACTTTAAGGGAGAGTTCACAAAAAATACAAATAAATAAATATATATATATATATATATATATATACAAAGAAAGTCTACGGTTTCCAAAAAACAATGCATTCCACTGGCTGCCATTGTGCGTATGGACAAAAAACAAGCAAACTTTGAATTCTTTTGTCAATTCTACAATTTAAATTATTTCTGTTTCATAGTAAGGACTGTTTATCATTCAATCACAGGGCATTTTTTTGCACCTTGAAACTGATTTCAACTATATAACAAAAAACGAATATCAAACACCCACCCTGGTTTCTTTTACAGTAAATCACTGCAGCAGTAAAGCGAGGGCGGGGTGTGTCGTGCGAAGCACAGTGCGTGAGGAGGGCGAGCGTTTGGATCCCCTTTCAAGTTTAGACAAAGACAGCAGAACGGCTACGCTCGCCAGGTAAACACAGATCCACCGGGAGACCATAAGGGTGGAGGGTGGGGGAAGCTTGTTGCTTACATTTCTCTTAAAAATGCCTACTGCGCAGCACCGAGTGCAGTTAAAGCTGTCAACACGTGGCATACAGTGCAACTCACATCAGATAACTCACTATCAGATTTTTTTTCAAGAAAATGCCTTTTGTAATGTTTTCTCTGGGCTGCATGCGAGCAGAGCTGCCGTAGCGTGTGAGGAGCACCGATAAAGAGCTGAGGACCATCTAAATCAGCATGCAACAAAGATCGTCCAAACATGATGTTCTCTTCCGTACCCTAAACTTGTCATCCCACCAATTTGAGACGCAAAATAGTGGACCTAGGACTTCAGTTCAGCCTCGCAAATGTATAACCGCAGTAGCATTAACAGATTTAAGGTCTACTTTCACACACATACATCACCTCTGAATAACCTCACTGTAATAACAGTGCTTGCCTACCTCTGTATGTTTGTTTATTTTGCTTTTACTGGTTTGGCAAGTTAACATCACCTCAGGTGAAAAGCCCTCTGCGAGTGTCTATGAGTTTTAAAAAGTGCAAAGAGAGGACATATACACACACACGCAGTCGCACACTCACAGGCACAAACACTGAACAGACAATGAGGGCAGACGTTTTGTTGTTAAACACATGGCTACTCTCAGCAGACACGGGGAATCACAGAGTTTACATGTTTCAGATTCCACTCACATGAATACACACCCACACTGACACAAGCCCATTTCACACAAGTGAGAAATCAGACTCATATATATTAGAATCAGTTATTTTAAACGTATCGCTTCTTAAACAATAAGAAGCCTAATCTTACAAGACATCAAAAACAACATGTAGGCAATGAAAATGAAATAATCAACAATAACTAATTACATATATGTGTGTGTGTGTGAGTGTATATTTATTATGTACATGCAAATTTAAAAATACAAACACATGCATGTATATATTTAAGAATAATATGTGATGTTTATATTTTAAATGTATTCATATATATTACATAATATAAAATATAAGAATATGCATGTGCAATGCAAAATAGTATATACTGCATGTGTGTCTGTATTTCTATATACGTACATAATAAACACACACAGTACACATACATGTATTATTTAAACAAAACATTTTATTTTGGATACGATTAATCACAATTAAATGTTTAACAGCACTAGTGTATATATATATATACAGTTATTTTAAAAAACAGGTGAGGAGTAACTAGACTCTAGTAACTCAGTATCAGCTCAGATGACGAAGCATTTTTGTCCAGTTTGCTCAGAAAAAAAGTCTGTCAATGCATTTTAATAACAATGCTGCCGTGCTTTCACCTGACTGTGCTTAGATAGACTAAACGCAGGAACAAAACCACAAATTATTTTAATGAAATATTCACTTCAGTCCTATACAGACCTTCAAGTTCATTTAAACAAGCCGCTATATGCCAGCAAGTAAAGACGAATGGTTCAGTTTCTCACTCATAAACTGAAATAAACTGTCTGTGTTTTATTGTCAGGGACTCAAAACCACATTCAGAGACCAGCTTCTAACATGACACCACGCACCTGCAATCCTCGCAGCTCGGTCACGCCAAACACACACACACTTTACTAAACGTTATACACTTGCTGTCACGCAAAGAGTTAGCAACACACTCAAAAACAGAATTAGGTTTCACACTTCGTAGTGATAAAATGCTTTTCGCACTTGCAGATGTAAACACATATCCACTCAACAACAAACACACAACTACTCATTGTATCAAATTACACACTTGGAACAAAGATAACAAAAACAAACCTAAGTGGGAGGAAAGAGAAAATTTAAGGAATTCATTAAGAGAAAAAGAGAGGGAAATGCTGGGTGCCGTGAGTAGCATGAATCAAACAAGGCATAAAACAGGTGCGTGTTCTCTCATGACAGCTCTGTAAAAGGGTGTCTTTGGGATGTAATCAAATATGAAATACTTTTCACACACACTGAAACACGGTGCTGCTATACGAGCCAAAGTCTCTGTGATAATGAGCGCGTAGACTCGGCAGGCTGTATCATTTCTCTCGGCTGTTAGCTCAGCGGTGCGCTAACATCTTACCGGCATTTTCTGTGCCAAAGCTGAAATGGTGTAGTAATCATAGCATCTGGTGGTGGTTAAAGATCTGGGCTATAGAAGTGATGATTTATTAGCTGGAGAGTGGTGTCAATTGCTGACACGACCTCTGTGAACTCTGTGAGACCTTGTCTGGGCACTAAGTCCCATTTATCATTAGTAAAATAAATAGTAAGTGTGCTGTATGTCACTTTGGAAACAGCTAAATAACCAAAACACTATCAAATCCATAACTACTTAATAGCCAGAATTGAAATAATACACTATTTTGTATAAATGAATGAAAAACAATACATGAAAGCACTTTTTTAATGCTTGAAGTGAATTTAGGTAGCACATGATTATAATGTGGTTTCAAAAATAGTTGATTATTGTAAAATAATAGTGCTATTACATTAGTAAATATTAAACTCTGACCTGAACCCTGAGTGAGGTGAACTAAAGAGGAGAACCAACATGGAGCTGGTAATCTAAAGGGTCCGGAGTGACTCTGAATGAAGGAGTGGTCTCTTTTCTCTTATCAGGTGCTCTCCAAACTCTTCAGGCATTACAGGAGAAAACTCAGGAGAGCTGTTGATCATGGGAAAATTACATAGAAATAATTGGGTGACAATAATTGTGTATTGGAGTTTTTTTCTCCCCGTTTTGAATGAAAGACCAATAGGATAATCAATGCAGGTTTATTTTCACAGCCACATTTGCTCAGATTTACCAAGGGTGCCAATATTAGTGGAGGCCACTGTATATATATATGTACTGTATATATATATAAAGTCTTCAAAGGAAAATGTATTTGTATTAAATGGGTTTTTGATAGACATAATAAAATAAATATATAAAACAAATCAATACTGATAAATATAATTCATCTCTATATGTCAGTACTGACACACAGGGCAAAACTAATTTAAAATAGTTGTAATTTAACTCCAAAATGTTTTATTTGCACAATAATACCCAGACGGCCAAACAAATTCTTGAAATACTTGATGGCTTAGTTGGTATTTAAAAGCAAAAAGATAAGCACAATGTTGATCAAGTGCTGGATCCTATCTACACACTAGACAGATGATAAATAGATGACTTTGAACTTCTTGTGTTGAGAAAAAGACCATGACACCTGCATTTAAAAAAAGATAAACCACATGCACACCTGCGCACACACACACACTGTATCACATACAGAAGGCCTGAACTTAACGTTATCAGATGGCCGCTTGGGCTAAACACAGCAGGAGGAGAATAATAACTTCAGCTGTCACAAAGAGAGAGAGAGGTGGCGACTTTTGCAGGCCCAGAAACAAACTGCCAACCATTTAATATTGTCTCTTTCTATTAGCGTTCGATTACACTTTTAAAAAGGAGAAAGCTTGGTTGACATGCCCTTTAAATGTCAGTTTTAGGACTGCTCATATGTTCAGCCTGCTGGAAATCATTTCGTCTTGGAATGGTAGGGAAATGAGTAAGCACAGGGCCGAAACTCTATCTGACTGCAGCGGTTTGGAGCCGCACACAGTGCCAAACTGCTAAATTCATATTTATTTGAGTTTATGACTGTGGAAGCAGTCAAGGTTTTTGAATATATCCAGGGATATTCCAAGACATTTTGGTCTCTTAACAGAAATGTGGTCAGCATCATACATCAGGACATAATTTATTTCAGAACAATTCATCAAAGTAAAAGGTTTTGTTGTTTAAAAATGAAGTAGATCTGTGTTTCGTGTGTGGTTTATTTGAGTGGATTTACCAAGACCTTTTAGTTTTAAAATGGATGGTTTTAAAAAGGTATGGTTTACATAGGCCTGGGACAATGGAGGTTTTTTTAATGCATAGATGAGTTTAGCTGTATAAGACTTTTTATAATGCATAAATATGAACATTTGGTTATTGGCTCATCTTCACGTAGTTCCAAACCTGTATTACTTTCTTTTTTCAAAAGAGGATATGCTGTGTGCTGATAAATAAAACTTTAAATATCGGTACTGATGTGCAAAAAAGAATATTGTCTACTTACCATCATGTTTCTGTGGAACACAAAAGAAGATATTTTGATGCCTCAGCGTTTCTTTGTCCGTACACTAAAAGCCAATGGAGTCCAATGTTGTTTTGGACTCGCATATTCTTCAGAATATCTTATTTGTTGTGAGAATTTAAGTTATGGTTACCAAGAACCCAATAGTAACACATGCCGAGACTGTCTCCATGGAAGACTATATAATCATTTGTGTATGTATGTGTATTTGTGTGCGTGTGTTTATAGGCACACACCACAAGTCGCACAGGCTTGCTTGCCTGCCCCATGAACCCAGAAAATTACACACGCCATCGGTGCACAAGAGAATGTTTTGGATTCACTCAAAGAAAAAATATCCCAAAGGCTTTATGTAGGTGTGGTTCAAAAGACAGTTAAATGATTATCACTCACCTTAGGGCACGTTAGGAACTTACGAAACTTCATGACCTTTCACTGTGCCTTCACCTCTGCTGAGAAGAGATTTGTTCACTTGGATTTTTTAGACAGGTGTTATCTATTTTTTTTTTCCATATACTCTGACCTGTGTGTGATCTCTGTGGTGCTCCTCATCCCTGTTCATACCGTTTTAGGTATACGTGGATGGCCCTCATCCAAGCTCGTCATAAATGCGGTAAACTTCCCCATTCTTTTAAAAGTCAGCAACTGCCACAAGCAAATTGTTTCATTAAAGATGTAAACTCAGTTTACAAAGAGTGATCGTGAGTGACACGTTGATGTCAGGTATTGGGTGCGTCAGAATCAGGTGTGACATTCCACATACCGTGGCGAGGACACCTTGCCAATTTCACAGTTCAAATGAATAAGCAGGCATGTACTCTTTGTCTAGCCGTGTATTTATGTCTGTAAACAATGAATAAGCAGAATGGGGAACTCAACTTAGATGCAAGTCCAGCTATAACTGCTTATCCTATTCATTAAAGAATGTTTTGCTTAGGATTTTCTGAAGGTCATGATACGTTTAAGTTTAACTTACAGCTTTGATTTGTGTTGAGTTACTCAAATGGTAGGCTACATTCAAATATGTAAATATTTGATATATATAGTGTAAAAGATTGAGAACATAAAATATGTCACAAGTCGTTTTTGGTTCTTAAAATTAGTCCCTTATGCAGTATAGGCAAACTTCACACACACACACACACACACACACACACACACAGTGGTTTCACTATAATTGAGATTAGGATTTCACATGCCACTGAGTTTCCATCTACAGGTTGATGATGCACAAGAACCCACCTGAACTTAAACCTCACACCAACCAGTTGAAATGATCACATTTAAAGGAAAGGACTGACTTAATAAATAGTAATTTGCATACTTAGAGCCACTTGAAACATATGCAGAATTTATTTTTACCTTACGACTCCAAACCTCACACAGTTACGGGGGCAGGTGAGCATCTCTAAACCCTTAACTCGCGTGAATGCGCTTGTGATTGATAGGTCTAGACTCTAAGCCCCGCCCTCGTGGGCCGTCCCTACGGAGCGATTATATTAACGGCAGCCGGTGCACTCTGCTCTCCCATGAAGAGTTTTTAACGGATAGGAAGTGATAACTCTTGTTTCTTTAATAGACTTTGACACTGACTAAGACTGAGCACTCCCGAAAGCGTCGCTCAAAATAAATACTCTCTGAGCTAACTTACTCAGCTACTATAAAGTGACAGAGGCGCCTTACAATGAAGTTGGAAGTTTTCTCTGCGAGTCGCCTTGTGGACAAGCCGCTGGACCTGGGCAGTGACATGGATGTGAACGTGGCTTCACCGCTGTCCACGGAGGAGGAATTGGGCTCGGATGGAGACTGTTCAGCCAACAGCCCAGGACCAAGTGCCCCCGTTTCGGACGGGAAGGCGAAACCATATACGCGTAGACCCAAACCACCATACTCCTACATCGCGCTCATTGCTATGGCCATTCGCGATTCCAACACCGGCCGCCTCACACTAGCTGAAATAAACGAGTACTTGATGAAAAAATTCCCGTTCTTTCGGGGCAGCTACACGGGGTGGCGCAACTCCGTACGGCATAACTTGTCATTAAACGACTGCTTTTTAAAAGTGCTGCGAGATCCCTCGCGTCCGTGGGGAAAAGACAACTACTGGATGTTGAACCCACACAGTGAATACACTTTCGCAGACGGCGTTTTCCGCCGGAGAAGGAAGCGCATCAGCAAGAAGATCCTGAGCACTTCGGAATCTCAAGAGCGCGCGCTCTCGGATGACAGCCGGCTCCCGGCGCGCGACGAAACCTCGAAGTTCTCCAGTTCCTTCGCCATTGACAGCATCCTCAGTAAACCGTTTACGCGGAGGGAGCAAAGCACAGAGGACACGTGTTTTGGTACCAGGCTTATGTTGTCAGCGGCTCCGCGCTTTCTGCCAGTCGTCATGGGCTATCCGCCGCAGACAGGATTCCAGGTCAGTTCTGAGGTGTCGAGTGCCTTTCCGGTGTACAGGTGTAATACGGCAGACATTACTAACATCAGTCGAATGCCGGACATACCGAATTCCCTTCCGGGTTTGGCACACTCCCACACTACTATCCAAGAGACTGGATTTCACCCTTTCAGGATAGACTCTCTGCTGTCATGAAATGACAAGCGAACAAGCCAATTTGCTGACATTCGCACGCTTAGGCGCAATTTCGTTGGTGTTTGACACACCAGTCATGTGCACTTTCCTCTGTTAAAAGGTGTGTTTCAGGCCTATGTGTGTGTTCGTGATTTAAGTCCATGCATGCACAATCCTTACTGCAGTGCTGCATGTCTGCTGTTTAGATGTCTTCTTAGATGAATCAATGTCGCGCCAGTGCAGTGTTTACTGATTCCATTTTCATTTCTTGTAAACGATGGCACAACTATGCCAGTAATTATGGACAGATTATGTTTTTAAATGTAGTCTACTTCTTTGCAAAACTGTGTTGGGTTAAACTTGTACCGTGTTTTACGTCTGTGTAAATATGATGGTTTATTTAGAGCTGTGCTCAATTGGACAACATATGCAGTTGTACTTTCGTTAATAAAAGAAAATATGACCGAGAATAAGGTCTCGAGATCCCGTTTCCATCACTGTTTTTTCTTACAATGATTCTGAGATATGTATTGCCAAGGCAAAGGCAGTGACGAAAACACTGAAAATGAAAATGTTGATTGATGTACAACTTCTAAGCATTAAACAGTGACAAAACACATAATCACGATATATACAACAGTCACTTGAGATGGTTACCATAGCAACCGAATAGCCCATTTTAGGGCAAGTAGCCCATAGACAAACCCCAGAGTAATTATTACCATTAGGCATCACTTTTTGATTTACAGACATATATATTATTTACCAAATTCACATAATCACAAACACGTTAATTTAACCAGTCTTGGGGATAGAATTCCTATACAAATTAGCAGTTGACCCCTTGTATAATTCGCAAACTCCTTACATTTATCATTTATCATAACGTGAAATTACAAAGTCTTTTTCACTGACTCTGGAAACTCGTGATTCTAACACTTTTTCTTTCTAAATGATTGCAGAAAATTCAACACATATGCCTTCAAGCATGAGTCACTGAAGCTGCAGCCACGCATGCACGCGCCAAATAAAAGTCGAATGTTGTCAAAGTTGAAATTAATGGAAACGACACTTGGCAGACAAGTCAACTCAATCCAATGAAGCATTCAAGTTCCTAAAAGAAAAAAATCAGTGTCCAATTTATCCAGAAATATATTTCAGTTCATTGTAAGCCTAAAGTTTATGTTATCAGTAATTAATATCGCTAGCCTATATCACTAATATTTATGCAATAGCCTAAAATAATAAATTAATCGGACTATCTATAATTTCGCTACAGGCTCCTATTTTTTATTGAGTGATTGAATTATAAAATGATATAGTCAAAGCAAATGCAAAATAAGCTCTTCGTCATGGCTTATTCTGATAGGCCTATAGCACAAATAACAGAGCATTTCAAAATTGCGTTGAATTTTGCCTTTCAAAATAAAAACTACTCTAATGAATTAATCAGCAAACATATCTACAGTGTTTGCAGACGAATTTACTTCCATTTGAAATCACACACACATATAAAAGCGCATATATGCTCGGTTCCAGCTTACTGCAATCTCACCCCTGCTGAGATCCTCGACTATGACACCCAAGTGGACAGCAAGAAATAAACCATTAGAAAGATTTATAACAATATGAACCGTTTTTAGATTTCTTATTAATGCACATTTTATTTTGTAAATTGTGGGTATTTTTTTTATCACGAATTTTTATTTTTATTTTGCTCGTCTTAAACATGAACATATTTTGCGCTGTCCGCGGTACTGAAGTAGGCCCATCGTTTCCTTTTCAATTATAGTATTTAGTCACGCCATCTCTATGGGTTGACAGCCCTGTGATTTTTAGGTCAGGGAACGGTCCTGATGAAGAGCAAACCATCTCTTTGTGGACTTGTCTTGCATCACTGATATCAATTTTTATGTAAGCTACTCCCCAGTGAATGAATGAAGAAATGTATTTTTATTTAATTAGGCCTAATTAATAAAGAGAACGTTCTTTTATAAAGCGCCAAAACAAATCCACAACCCGCATAAATTCAAACAAATAAAGGTTGAGAGAATTTGGAGCGTTCGAGGATGGTCACATTTTATTGCACAATAACGTTTAAAGGAAGCTCACAAATTGATTTACTTTTTGTCGTTATGGCATGTATAAACAGCAAGCACTGCACTGTCTTGCGGTCAACTTTTAAAAGCTTGCTTTTTTAAAATGCTTGCCATTTAAGTGCGATGCTGCAACCTGCAGGTGAACTCGCGGAATGACACACCTGTGTGCGTAAAAACCGTTAGCTGACAATCCAAGACCTATCACTTCAGCAGCAAACAAGCGCTTATTATAGCGCTTCTTTCGTAACGTGGCTTACGTGGAAACCACGTTAAATAAACATATAGACCAATGGAGTGGTTATCTACAGAGATACAAAGCTTGTTTAAACCAAATTAAGTACAATATACGAAACGAAATATAGAAATGCATTACAATGTAGCCTAAATCAAGTCAAATACATTCCTTCCGGTCAGCAAATTACCAAATAACCGCGCAGTAAAATGCATTCAAACAAGGATTTTGTTTAGGCTACATCAATTTAACTTGCACCAAAAAAAAAAAAAAAACCCCAAAGAAAAAACAGCAAGCATCAAGTTAATATAATCTTGCAAATCGCATGAGTTTAATTTTTATTTGGGTAAAGCTAATGGATTAAATAATAGGCCTAAATTTTTCAACAGAGCAATATGAGACCTGAACGCGTGACTTTGAAACAATAATTAGGAAAATAAAATATCATGCATCATTATAATCTCTAATAACTTGTCAGTTAATTAATATTATTTCAAAATGTTTTCAATCGTAAGCGCCCCTTTTCTCTAACAATTTAAAGTACATTTTACCCTAATATTTCTGTAGCCTATGCTGTAGCTGTGTGTCAGGTGTGAGTCTGCCTTTTTACATTTTTCTAATATAGCCTATACTTCACATCAGGCATAAAATGGCCTCGGATCAAGGGTTGACTGGAGCCTTTGATGCGTACAGTTTGACAATGAATAAGTCATAAATCGTGTTTACAGTGCCTCAATTAGGTCTGTAATGAAAATAGATCAGTGCGTGTATGTGCGCAGGGGAGAGCGATGCTTTCTTACGCACATACACTCATAGCGATGGCCTGTGTTCAAAGTCTCGTGCAGAGCTCGGTTTCCTCTAGAGCAGCCGCGGGTATCCGGGACTCGGCGGGGGTCAGGCGCTCAGCGGGCGGGGGAAACCCGCCGAAATACTGCTTATATAGCGCGGGAACATGTTTTTATCCACATCCTCACGGTAAGCTAAAACTAGGGGATTGTTGATTCGCTTTGTTCAAAAGAACACTTAAAAGAGTTGGGTGATTAAAAAGGGAGGGGAAAAAAGAGAGCGCGAGAGATAACATATCCCGTGCCATTTATGAAAAAAAGCCAGGAGCCATAATGCTCTATTTGTTGTCTATAAATATAACGCTATTTATAATATCATGAATGATAATATAATAAACCGTAAACAAATAATATGAACCATTAAATAACTATGAATTAAAAATAAAAAAGTAAAAAGTTCGAGTAAAAATATTCTGTTGATCGCCTTCAACGTCAGTCAGTGATATATATACATATAATTTATTTATTTATTTTTAGGTCTAGAACATGTAGACCTAGTCAAAACTTTTTGAACAGCAAGATTTTTAATGAATTCTCTTTTGCTCACTAAGCCTGCATTTATTTGATCCAAAACACTGCAAAACAGTAATATTGAGAAATATTTAATATTTAAAATTACTGCTTTCCACTTGAATATATTTTAAAATGTAAATGTAATTCCTGTGATCTCAAAGCAGAATTGTTGCATCATTATTCCAGTCAAATTATCCTTCAGAAATCATTCTAATATTCTGATTTGCTGCTCAAATTTTTTTTTACGATAATTTTTTTTAATGGACAAAACAGCTAAATAGAATTGTTTAGGTTTCTTTGATGAATAGACAATTCAGAAGAACAGCATTTTTAATAAAAATCATTAATCAATTGAATGCATCCTTGCTAACTAAAACGTATTAATTTCTATAATTTCATAATAAATAATGATTTAAACACTGGCTCTAAGCTTTAGAATTATTTCGTGCATAATGTTACGAATGCTTTTTATTTAAGATAAATGCTGATCTTTGGATCAATTTATTAATCAAAGAATCCTGAAAGAAGATACTGAACTTAAACATAATAATAATAATAATAATGCATGTTTCTTGAACAGCAAATCAGCATATTAGAATGATTTATAAAGGATCATGACAGTGAAGACTGGAGTAATGATGCTGAAAATGTATCATTGTCATCATGCACAGAAATGAATTACAATTTAAAATAGAAAGCAGTTCTTTATAGTAAAACATTTCACAATATTAACGCTTTTGCTGTATTTTGGGTAAAAAAATGCAGGCAGAAGAAGAGAAATATTTAAAAACATAAAAAACTTCCTGTTCAGTTTTTTTTTTTTTTACTGGTAGTGCATGTGTCTGGTAAGCAATGTAATTTTCTTTAGTCTCTTTTAAAATAAATGTTCCTTTTTAACTTTAACATTCAAAACAAAAACAATAAGAGTCCGCATAACAATTATGTTTTTAAAAGCAGGCCTACCTTAATCTTTCAATATGTAGTAGCCTAACCAATGTAAGAATATATGCATTAAACTTGTTTACGTTTATATAAATCAATTCATATTGAGGATATATCTAAGACTGCTGTGACCCTTCTTTGCTTGCGGAAGCTGTCGACGTCCAAATGGCTAATTGGCCTTTTCTTTTGTTAATGAACGCCGGACTCAAGGGATGTGCTGTAGCCCGGGGCCTGTAAGCTGATCCTGGAGCGCTGTGTGTGGTATCCAAACCTCTCGACAGAGACAGTCTGCTTCCACTCGAGCCAAAGTCATTCCTCTTTCTCTCTCCCTTGTCCACGTCTGTCTCTCGCTGATCACTGTCTCCCTCATTTGATGGCATGGTTTATTTATTTTAGCCCTGCTGGCTTTATTAAGGCCCCTCGCGCTCATTGAGTTCTTGTTCGTACTGACATCCCTCCAAGTCCATTAGAAGAAACCGTCCAATCAGAATTAGAGTTGCAAATGCGAATTTCACAACGCAAACACTGGGATTAGCCCACTCGATAAACTAAGCTAATCTTTAATAAAAATTATAATAATTCTACTCAACTTTATTTTCATAAAGCGTGCAACTCTGACTCATTCAGGCGAAATGGCCAAAGCGTATTTTATAAACAAGCCAAAAGAATAAGCAAGCTTAAGGCAGAAAGATGATGATAATGATGAGAGACGCGATGTTTGTGGTCTCATAGTGATCGATTGAGGGTCAGTTGATTTTGGTGGACAGTGCGTAAGGCTCTAGAGAGAGAGAAAGAGTTGAGTTTGTAGGGGTCTAGGGGTTTGAGGGGGTGGGTGAGGCGGGAAAGGAGGAGCAATTAGAGGAGAGAAAGCCGGGGAGAGTTATTGAGTGATTGGCTGTCGAGTTTTGTTTAGTTGAGGCGCTGCACGAACTCAGTCTTTCCATTTCTTCCTCAAAAACGGACTACAGCCGCCAGGATCAGAACAGAGCTCGTGGCAGAAAGAGAACCGTTTCAAAACGTTAATAAGGACCACGGTTACGCACGTTGCTTGGATATTTTCCCTAACCAAAAACAGGATTTTGATCTCAACTTTAAATCCAGCAAAAGAAGGGCGTTGAGTCTACACATGAAGCCCTGTTAAATCAGCATAAGAGTGGCGTTTATTCTCGGAACCTGTGTTTTCTTGAACCCCGTTACTGGTTATCGAATATCTCAACCTTTGGGGCTTTGCTTTAGCTTTTTCTTCAGTCAACGTCATCGTCTGTCAGCCAGTTGTGTCCGTACGTCAGCGCGGGACAGATGACGACTGAGAGCTCCCACGGAACGCTGCGCTCGACGCCCCCGATCAGGACCAGTCCGGCGTCCAACGCGCTGCATCCAGAACTGATGAACTCGACAGGTAACTTGGAAGACCATGGCACGGTGTCTAAGACCAAAAAGACGAACTCAGGACTGCGACGCCCGGAGAAGCCGCCCTACTCTTACATTGCACTCATTGTGATGGCAATTCAGAGCGCGCCGACCAAGCGCCTGACACTGAGTGAGATTTACCAATTCTTACAAACACGCTTCCCTTTTTTCCGAGGCTCGTATCAGGGCTGGAAAAACTCTGTTCGTCACAACCTGTCTCTGAATGAGTGCTTCATTAAACTACCAAAAGGTCTTGGGCGGCCGGGGAAAGGACATTACTGGACCATAGACCCCACCAGTGAGTTCATGTTCGAGGAAGGGTCATTTCGGCGAAGACCACGAGGATTTAGGAGAAAATGTCAGGCCATGAAACCCATGTACAGAATGATGAACGGCCTAGGTTTCGGTTCCGCAATTTTACCCCAGAGCTTCGATTACCAAGCTCCCACAGGAGCCCTTGCGTGCCATGGCACTGGCTATAACCTGGACCTCTCTGGTAATGGTTATGAGTCAATAAACAGCGGGCACCATGGCCACATGTCCCCCAGCTCGAGACATGGTTATATGGCTAGCTGTCCAGTGCCTGGGAACGGAGACTATGGCGCGGAGAGCAACACCAGCCCAGTCTCGTCTTCCCCTGCAATAGCGGGCGCGCTTGAGGGTCACTCGCCGTATTCAGAGGGAACAGCACTGTGGGCCTCTTCTTCAAATTCTCCATACCTAAAACAGCAGACTACAGTCTCGAGCAATTCGCCGTCCACGGGACAGCATCCAGGAATATTCACCTACTCCCTGGAACAGGGTTACATACAGCCAAGTGCGAGAGACAACGCAGACATGTCAGGTAAAAAAAAAACGTAGCCTACATATAATCTCTGAAACATTTAGATGACGTTACTTTCAAATACACGTGTTGTAGCTATACGTTGTAAAAAAGTGTAGGCCTATAAACTATTAAGGCTACAGAAAAATTTTATCTAATCTAAAAATAATTAAAAAAAAACCTTTAAAATTCCAAAGTATGATAAAAAAAGAATGCTCAAAATTATAACGTATTAGGCTTAAGGTAACTATAAATTTACATTTTTAATTGAAAGCTGTTAAAATAATCTTATTGCAACTTTGTGAGCATGACTCAAAAGCGTTGACATCTTTTTCAATTGAAAGATTTTTTTAGGCCTCAGTTCGTCCACGAACAGTTTGGGTACGAGACAAATGCATTTATAATGTATACTAATAATAACAATGTCAATAATAAGAGTTAGTATTATTATTATTATCAGAAAGGGGTTAATAATTCAACTTTTATGTAATTGTAAAATATATTCTAATAGCCTAAATACAAAAATGTATGAAGCTCATGCAATAAGGCAAATAAAAAAAATATTTTTTTATTGAATATTGTTGAAAAACATTTTGGATACTTAAAAAGAAAATGTCGAAAGAAATGTATTTTGTTACAAAATGTTTAGGCCTACAAATTTGAATGAAGCGACAGGGATATTTAAGGCTACTCTCAAATATGGGTGTCAGATGTTATAAATGGGTGTACAAATTGTGAGCTGATAAATACATTTAAAAAGCAACAACACAATTTTATGTAATGGTCATGATGTGTATATTTATCTGTGTATATATCTATCCTCAGTGGGTGTATCGCGCTATCCGACACATTCATCCCCAGTCGGAGAACGGAAGGACTTCATGTTGAATTTTAACGGAATTACCTCTTTCCATCCGTCTGCTGGTGGATATTATCATCACCATCATCATCACCATCACCATCATCAGAGTATGCATCAAGACGTCAAACCTTGCGTGATGTAGTCCGCTTGTTGCGGAGCAAGTTGCACAGAGATAAGCACTTGGGATAGCTGTGAGGTAAAGACAATTAATGAAGGATTAATAATTGTGCACTCACGAGATGCTCGGAAAAGTGTTTTTTTGAAAACCAGCGAAAAAGCCCCTGACGACATGACTTGACCTCACCGCACCGAGCGCATATAAACCAGTTAAACTCATGAAGTCAAGGACTTGCCACTTTATGCCTTGTGGTTACATTTCAATAGAGTTTGAATTAAGCACATATAAGTATATTTCACTTAATCTGTACAGTGCAATGATGTTAGCAATAAAACATTTCAAAGGAAAGTAGTGTGTTTTTGTATAAACTATAGGCCAATACCCCTCTATCTATCTATCTATCTATCTATCTATCTATCTATCTATCTATCTATCTATCCATCTATCTATCCAAAGATAAGACCCCCCAAGCTCAGAATTGTTGTGAATTCTGCCGTCCAAACATAAAATGTCATATTATTGTAATACTGTTGTGCAAACAAGGGAACAACATACAAGTCAGTTTATTAATCAAGGTACAGTCTATTTTAACCGAGGTTTAAGGATATTTCTCACATATTCAGGTTGCGGCAAGTTGTTTTAAATAAGTTGTAAACCCATTGCCATTATTATAATTACTAGTCTATTATTTTCATGTACATGTGGCAGTTTCATTAATCGTTTCGTGTTTTATAATTTCATAAAAACCACAATCCAGTCGATGGCAGTTAAAAGTCTGTTTAGCCTATCTTTTAGAAATCGTTATGCCTTTACGGAAATTTGACTATTATAATAATAATATTTACAATAACAATAAATGCATTCCCCTTGAAATAGCCTATTTACTGGAGTAATAAGTGTGTTACAACTAGCCCCGGTCTTCCTAGTTTATTATTAACATTTTTTTTGTTTAGCCTAAAAATTAGAAATGCGTCAAGAAAAAGATCAAATGAAAACAGCAACGATGTAAATAATGAGAAAAGTGAATTATTTCTTCTGTAATTTAAAATAAAGGAGAAAAAATAAACTAGGCAAATGATTATGACACTATTTACATTTAGCATATATTATTTTAAATTTTATTTATTAATTGTCAGTTTGGCCAACATGATAAATTAGACAGTTTATGCTATTGGAACACTTTAAGATGTTTTAGTAACATTGTAAAACCTCTTAAATAACTTCCCAGTAGCAACGCGTCGAACCCAGGCTATTTTATATTTCTAAACTAGGCTATATCCAGCAGCGTCCTTGAAAGATAAAACAAACAAAAAAAAAATTCTTTGTCTTGAAAAGTACGTATGTGTCACTGTAAGAAAAAAAAAAGTTCAGCTTATTGTGGAAAATGATTCGTGATTGTTGGTGGCGCTTTTAGACGGTCATCTACCGCCATCTATTGGCCACTTAATGTCCCTTCACGCGACGCCTGTGAAGTAAACTCGATTATTGCCAGTTTTCCTCCTGATTTTATAAACAAAGCGGCATACCTGAGCGAACATTTGGAAAGTATTACAGTAAGACATTTATAGCTACTAATAAACACGGATTTTATACTCATCTAGCCTACATCAGTCGCACCCGTCTTCAAAACACACAGCTATCTTCCAAAAAACACAAAGCTTTTTTATTGAAGCATATTGAAGGTATTTATATAGACAATTAAAATTACATGGAAGCGACCATATAAACACAGTTCGGAAACTATAGGGCAATAAAATAAAAACGCTCGCATGACAATGTTGCCAATCACAATATTAAATCTTGGGATAAATATTACGACAGCTACCTGGTGCACAAGAATATGGTGGTCTTATTTTTAAAATAGAATCATCATTGTATATTAATAATGAGTATATTTAACAAAAATAAATGGGATGTAGACTCTAGGTGTGAAACATCTCTGGCCACTCGCTAAAAAAAGAAATGCACTGATGCAATATTATTTTTGACCTTAACTGAACTGAAAAAAATGATAGCCTACTGACAGAGACGGCACATTCGGATTGCACAACTATAATTTAAAATGAGAAAAACCAAATGATTGCTGAATTCAATTTGTCTTGAAAAGACAAAAAAAAATCTCTTTTTCCTACATGTCATGAAAACTGTGCACCAGATGTGTTTCTGTATAGAGTTCACTGTTGACTGACTGTTAAACAAAGACACGTTGAAAGCATGTCTTCAACTGAAATCTAAGTAATCAGTTTTCAGTGTTATTTCTAGGCAAACCAGTGCATTTCTAGATGCAGATTTGCATTTCCTAAATTAACAATTAAACAAAAATGTAATATTCTATTAGACATTCTGAGAGGCATGTAGAACATTTGATCTGATGCACAAGATTAAAATGTTGATGAAAAGAAACCATTATCTGGGATCTCTCTCACTGGAGCAACCATAGTTGATTCAAGAGCTGAATGACTTTCATTAAAGAGATGACTTGCAGCATTGTGAGTCAGGGCATGTGTTTTAGCTCTAGGATTGCATATTTTGTTCACTGACCTCATACAAGACACAATCTAGTACTGTAGTGGTGAGCACAAAAAAGCTAAAATTATGTTTTTACTACTATAACCAGGTACCAAAACAACAGTTAGAAATGTATTTATTATCATAACTAGTAATTAATACAAGCCAAATATATTATGAGCTCGGCCTAAAGAATCAGAGTTGAATTAATATTATCTAAACATTTTCAATTAAAAAAAAACATAAAAGTGCTAAAGTAATAGTGAAATCAAGGAAAATCTTGTCCCCTTTATTCAGTGTGTGCTTTTTGTGCTTGGCTTGCCTTCATTAATAAAAGTGAAGCAAGGGTTCCCCCTAGCGGCCAAAGCTTAATTTGTTTTTGTTTTTTTACTTATATACATATATATATATAGTTAAACTATTTCATATCTGATTACTGCAGACACAATTGTCATTTCTCATGAATGGAATGAGTGGGTCGTAATATCAAGGCGTTAGTGTGAATAAAACAAAATACATGCTTTTATTATTACTACTGAAATGTAGCCTCTGACTCTGCCGATTACAGTCTCAAAACTCTGGCAAAAAAAGTTGTCATGGTTCAGCAGTGAAATCTAGTGTGTATCATATTCTCAAGCAAATTAAGAAAATAAAATAAACAATACAGTATTTACCTCACAGTATTAAACAGCCACAATCTATTAGAGGTGGGATGGTCGCCGAGCCAGAACTTCCCCCAAACCTTGCCAACAAATAAAACACACCCCCTCCTTCAAACTGTTGTAACTTTACTTGTCAAGCAGGTACTGTCTGATACTTTTAATGGTCCTCTCTCAGCTTCCGGCTACCCATATATGGACTGCCCTTGTGACAGTGAACGTGCAAAATGATTGAGAGGCAGCAAACCTAGAGGCTTTTTGATTGGCTGAAGGCGTAATTCGAGTTATATTTCAATGACATTCAGGGATAATTTTCTTTCTGTTACAGCACCTTTAATGGAAGTTCTCTCTGACTCCAAACTCTAGTTTTAACTAGGGGCAAAGCTAAGCAGACTTTAGAAAGAATTTCGGACGACAGCTGTGACATCAGCTCGTGACGGGCTTCATGCACCTCTTGCTCATGAATAATGTTACTTCTATGCAGCTGGCGATGGAACATTCCTTTTAGTGCATTAGCTGATTGCATCCCTAACCCATTCGCTGGAGCTAACCACATTGTTTGAAGAAGTTAGTGTGTGGTCTTGCCTGTTCGCGTGCAGTCTGACATCTGTGCACCAGTGCAGCGTCCCATACTATTCTTCAAACGCGAAAGGAACACCAGAGATCCATTTCTTATTGAGAACTTCATTGTCTTCACTGCTGATCATGAAATTATTATTCACAATATAGGCTATAGACATCATAAGCATCATGTGTATATATTTACGTTAAATAATAGCCGTAAGCATGTATATTACAATATGTAATTTACATGTATTTTTTGCAAGTTATATAGGCTATATGGGTAGTTGATATAAAAAAAAAAAACCATTAAATATTGGTTAAAAAAGGTTACATGAACAAGGTATAAAGGTAAAAAATAACATCTGATTAAAATAATAATAATTATAATTATAATAAACAGTTTTAGATTTTAAGAATTTTAAGATAGGCCTACACCTTTTTATTGTAAATTGAAAACCTTGACTTTGGTTTAAAAAAGAAAGAAAAAGTCATTTAAGTTAGAATGTATAGCCAATGCGAAAAGACTGTTATGAGTCAGTCAAAATGAGACGAATTACCCCAAAACGGGTGCTTTAACAAAATGGCCACAAGAGGGCGATCAAACACAGAAACACACATTTAGCAGGTGAATTTGGCCAGCCTACAGACGCGCTCCTCGCTTGCTCCTTACTGCACGCGCTGAATATCAAATAATTAATAGGGCTTTAATCTGCCATGAATAAGGCAAATAAGGGAAGAATACGTCCAAGTGAAAATATGAGCCAGGGCATTGCCACTAATTTGTACATTTTAACCACAATAACAAAGAACAAGGATTTTAATTAACCTAAATGGTTAAATAATAATTTGGGCAAATAATTAAATTTCCAACGTGAATTAGCCTACATTTACGTTTATTTATTTGTCAGTAGCCAATGCTAAGTAAAGCATTTGGTCAATGCAATTATTTGATTAGTCATCTTTTAAAGATATAATAAGCTAATTAACTTAGGGTTTGTAATTTCTAATATAATTTGCTAAAATTATATCGCCATTGGATATAGCTATATTTATCTAAATTAACTTCAATGAATGCAATCTGTCACAAAAAGAAACTAAAATAAAATAAAAAATATATACAGGTACCGCAAATGAATAAAAAACGCTTGTCTTTGAATATTACAATTGTTGTTGATGAAACATAACATATTAATTATTTATCATGGTGTTTCATTTCTATATATTGATGTTATTGTTGTCACTGGTAATAATGAATTGATACTGATGTTTTAGTTTTTCGTGTAATGATTGATTTATTTTTTATAATGTATTTGATTTACCTTCTCTTTTTTTTGCTACAGATTAACAACTTTGCTTGTTTTACTTAACCATTTTACTTTCTATTTTATATTTATGTGCAAATGACAAAATGTAATATTGAATACTTTACTATCCAAAATCATGTTACAAATGGTTAGCAGATATATTGCCCGTTGTCACAAGAATTACCAGTTATCTATAGCAGCTTTCCTTCATTTCCATAATCATGATGAAGACAAATGTCACAAACGGTGCGACCTCTCAACGGAAACCTAAAGCTATTATTAACTCTGAGACGACAAGTCTTAACACTTAAAGAAAATTAAAGCATCACTGAAGTGTAAAGGCACAGTCACGCACCCACAAAAAAAGAGGTGTAAAGCGCAATTTGGGTGGCTTTTCGTCCAATTAGCACTAGAAATGACACATTGCTGCATTGACACCTTTTGGCCAGCACAGATTTTGCTTTGCTCCCGAGCAGTACATTTGTTTCTGTTAAACCACCACCGCTCCACTTCACCCCTCCAGCGCATCTATTAGTGCCAAATGATTGAAATGAATCCTGACACCTGACCGAAAACAGAAAAGGACTCATTCTTGTTCGACAGGCCGGCTAACAACTCAATAAAAATGAGACATTTTACAAACATTATAAATATGCTTTACCTTCTGTTTTTAATATTGATCATGTACTTTTATACAAAGCATGCTATTTTACACCCTGCAGCAGATGTCAGCGATTCTACTGATTCCACCTCTTACGCAGCCAGAGGATGCGAGAAATTTCTCCTTTTCTGTCAGCACTTCGATTCTTTCTGTGTGTTTGCGTCTTCCTTATGCTTAACTCAAGGGTAGACTATGCCTATACCCAGAGGGAAAAGGTCTTCGGGTACAGTCTTTCCACAAACAGCTCTCGAGCGCTTATTGGTCGTGAGATGAGTTTAGGGAGGAGCGCTGAGCTCAGCCAAAAGGCAGAATTGGTTATTCGGTGAAAAAGTCCCTGTGAAGTGACGGATGCGGGAAGTTCACAGGTTTTCCCTATTCACTGCCTTCTCCACGTAAGACATTTGCTTCTCGTTCGCCTGCACAGCGTAGACCTGAAAATCCGCTTGGGAAGAAACTTTGGATGAAAGTTCTGAGACAAGACACTGAAGGAAAAGGTGGAACTGACGAACTTTGGAATGAACTTTCTTTTCGAAGAGAATTAAGACGTCTGGCTAGATTTTAACCTTCTTTATCTCTGTTCGTCCGCAGCAGGAGAGCGTTGGAGAGAGGGGTACGATGCAGGCGCGCTACCCCGTGTCTAGCCAAAGCCCTCTAGGCGTAGTGCCTTATATCACCGGGGATCAAGGCTTTTATCGAGCCGCTGCCGGGGGTGGATATACCGGTATGCCTGCGCCTATGAGCATGTACTCTCACGCAGCGCACGAGCAGTACCCCGGCGGCATGGCGCGCGCATATGGGCCGTACGCCCCTGCGCAGCAGCCCAAGGACATGGTCAAGCCTCCGTACAGCTACATCGCCCTCATCACCATGGCCATCCAGAACTCAGCAGACAAAAAGATCACGCTGAATGGGATCTACCAGTTTATCATGGAGCGCTTTCCATTTTACCGGGACAATAAACAAGGCTGGCAGAACAGCATACGGCATAATTTGTCGCTCAACGAGTGCTTTGTAAAGGTGCCAAGAGATGATAAGAAGCCAGGTAAGGGCAGCTACTGGACTCTAGACCCGGACTCTTATAACATGTTTGAAAACGGCAGCTTCTTGCGACGGAGGCGCCGCTTCAAGAAGAAGGACGTGGTGAAGGACCGAGAGGAGCGGGACCGGCCGGGCAAAGACAGCCAGGGACAAGCGTGCGAGCAAGACGCGCAGCAGCCAGTGAAGCTCCGGGATATAAAGACCGAGAACGGGGCCTGCACGCCCCCGCATGACAGCACTCCACCCCTCAGCACCGTGCCTAAAACGGAGAGTCCAGACAGGAGCGGTGGGAGTGCGTGTAGCGGGAGTCCTCAGTCGCAAACGCCGCAACAGGCCTTTAGTATGGATACAATCATGACCGGACTTCGTGGCTCCCCGCAGCACGCGGCAGAGCTGCCGGCCTCTCGCGCCGCGCTGCCAGGCTCGGTGTCTCTGACCTACTCGCCGTCCCCGCAGCCCGCCCATTACAGTCCACCCTGCGGCCAGCCCGCCACTTACCACTGCAACATGCAAGCGACGAGCCTGTACACAGGGGAGCGCGGCCACGGGGATGACACTTTACCGGAATACACAAACACGACAAGCGCCTCCTCTATCTCTCACCCCCACCAGAGCTCGAACCAGGAGAGCCAGCACTTGCAGCAGAACCGACTCGCGCCCTGGTACCTCAGTCAGTCCGGAGAGCTGGGGCACCTGAGCGCGAGCTACCCCGGCCAGCAGCAGAACTTTCACGCGGTGCGCGAGATGTTCGAGACGCAGCGGATAGCTCTGAACAGCTCTCCGGTGACCGGAAGCAATAGCTGTCAAATGGCTTTCCCGTCCAGTCAGCCGCTCTACCGGGCTTCCGGAGCCTTTGTATACGACTGCAGCAAGTTCTGACCAAACCTTACATGAATTTCAAAATTGTTTAATATATATGTGTATTATTTGCCATGTGTTTGTAATTTAAGGAAGCTTTTAGGTCGATGAACTCGGGCTGATATGCGAGTTTGTGTTGGTAAGTAGGATAATTCCGCTGCACATAAACATTCTCTCCCTGCTCGTCCATCAAGATAGATAAAAAAAAACGTGTTAATTTATTTCATGCAAGAGCAGGTGGACCAACTTTGCAAGAAAATGTCTTAAGTATTTATAATCAATTCAGTATAGAAAGGTAACGAGTGTACAACTGTGTTACAGTTTCTTCTTATACCTTTTGAAAATATCTAAAGTTACTATTTGTTTAATAAATTGTCGTCTTGTTGGAGTTAAACTTTCGAGTGATTTATCGATTTCTAATGCCTGTTGAATCCATTATTTACTGCAATGACTGTCAGAGCTTGTTATTGATTAGCGGCCACAAAAAAAGCAAGTAATATTTTTTTAAACGTTGTTCAAACATAGCTGACTAACAAATATTTACCATTTATTTTTATTTTCCTTTTAAAAATATTTGGCTCTTAATAAGGCATTCCTTGGACATGGGGTGGGGGTAGGGGTCAAAGGTTTAAAAACATCTGGAAATTATTATTTTTTCACTTACGCGTGCAAGGAGTCCTTAAATTGTTTCGAAGCTAAAAATGCATTTACTAACACCAAAAAGCAATGTATAATGTTAACTATTACAAAAACTTTTAATGATAAATTCAGCGTTAAACTCTATTATTTTATGTAAAGTAAGAATAATCGAGCACTCCGTCTGACAGAACCTTGTACCCCGTTTACCTATTTTAAAGTTCGTATTTTGATACCCTGTCCTGAGTTCCTGCGTAATGTGTATCTCAACTAATACTTCAGAGAAATATATATTTATGGGGAATAAATATGTTAATAGTTTGAATATGATAAAAATATTTTACTGAGATATATCTTGCAGTGTTGTTTTATTTATGCCAGACTATTTAGTTAAGCGCTTTTGTCTCTTTTTATAATGTTGGCAAACTGGGGTAAACTGCACTTTTGCAATCTTGCGGAATGTAGACAGCCATTGTCTTTGATAGAAGTTTTCATTTGTAAACACATAATAGATTAAAAAGCAGATAAACAGCAGATGAAAGAATTGCTGTAGGCCAGACATGTTGAGCCAGCCATATAAAATATGGGCTTGATAAATCAAATGATTAATTCAGCCAGAACCTTTAAACAAAAGCATTCTATTCGGTATGTGTCTCGATGCTTTATTGATCTCTGCGTTGCTTATTTAAACATACAGGTTACTTAAAACAAATGCTATATGCGTCGATATGTTGTAACTCAAGATATCTACACGGACACGAACCAAATAACGAATTACACTATTTAACATTTCAGTGAAATTGAAATAAGACGGATTTTATTGATTTAATCTGATCTGTTGCCCCGATACACATTCAGCACTAGCCACCGGCAGCAGAAAGTGTGGGCCTTGCAGTGCAGCACTTGTATTTATTTGGTGTATTATTGGCACCGCAACTGATCTGCTGCTGTTTTGTGATTATATAAACGCTGCGATTAAATAAGGGCAGTGCATGATTCACAGACACGGTTTGAAAAAGCCTCAAGTGTAAATCAAGAGAAACAAATCAGGAGAAACAGGAAGGAAGATGAAAAATCACAGACAGTAAGAAAGAAAGAAAAAAGACTGAATAAGCTTTACAGCCTTAAGTCTCTAAGTATCGTTGCGAGGTCAGCTCGAGGCGATTTGAGTTTGTATGCAGGGCTTAAGTGGCAAATGCATTACAGGTGCGCGCGGGCAGCGTTAGGGCTCGTGCCAGTGAAAAGGTGTCTTTGTTGTGATCAGCTGCGTGTTTCAGGGTTGAGTTGCGCGCGAGGGGAATATGATACAACAGTGAGAGCCTTCTGGTATTAACGTGGCACGTTTTAACCAGATGCAGATCTCATAACATGGCTGAGAAGTCAGTTTGTTTGTTTGTTTATTTTAAATCGATGTGTATCATGCGTGATATCCTGTGTGATAGGTATGTTTTACAATTCCCTGATAACATTTTGCGGCCTCTTTAAAATAGGACAATTACATCCAATACATTTTTTTAATAGTGTTTAGGTGCGAGATGCTGCTAATTTATTGTAATTCAACCGTTCGTATTACAATAAACAGATCGTTGTTTATTACAGTCTAATGATACTAGGCCAAGTAGAAATATTAATGTGTTAGTATTAATAACAACAACAACAACAATAAAATAAAACTGTATGAATTAATAAACAATGAAATATAAGCTACATAATTTAAGAGTCTATTTATATTCAACACTGTAAAAGAAAAAAGTTTAATCGGGCAAACAACACAACTCTTAGGACTGATTTATTGGTATTTAAATTGGTAGTAAACGTATTTGCTAAATATTAGCAATTAAGTTACAGTATATCAATTAACACCTTATGTTTAATTTATCTCACAATCTGCTAAAAATAAAAGAAGCAATAAACGCCCATCATCCATGTAAAGAAGCGCCGTGCTCCCAATTTAAAGACAAAAATCCTTTGTGTTATGATACAAAATATTAGCTACTTAAAATGGCACATTAAAAATATTCTTAATATTTCCTACATATATATATATAGATAGATAGATAGATAGATAGATAGATAGATAGATACAAACGAAATAAATTGTTAACAGTATCTAATTCAAACCTTGTTAACATTGGCTATAATAATAAAACATTGGCTAGCCTACCCCTGATTTTTTGCTTTTAAATATTAAACGTTTACCTTAGACATTATAATAATTATAAACAATTATTTTTCTCACGGGCAAACCCGGAATTGCAAATACATCTTAAATAAACGCAGTGCCGCTGACTGAGAAAAGGTCGCGAGGCTTATCACGGATTACCTGCTTGATGAAAAATAAACACAAGAAAAATAAACACGAATTTACCTTGACAGAGTGGATTTAAACAAAATTATTATTCTGCGTGTCAAAGAGGAAAAGCGTGAGACGGATGTGAGTGAAAGTTCCTTATTAATGAAATCCAAAAGACACTGACAAAACAAATAAACAAAACCGAACCGAGATTAATTAGTTCACTGAAATATAATAGCAATATAAATGTAATATGACATTTAACAGTATAAAATATAACAGTTTTATACATAGCCTATTTGATGCTATCTTTCTAAAAAAAAAAAAAAAAAAAAAAAAGAAAGAAA
>JAUMHQ010000083.1:11162768-11189191 GCA_032361165.1 Enteromius paludinosus
AAACGATGGTCCCAGCTCTCTTCACGGCATTGACCAGCTCCTCCCGTGTAGTTCTGGGCTGATTCTTCACCATTCCTTGCATCATTGATACCACACGAGGAGAGATCTTCCATGGGGCCCCAAGCAAGTGATCAAATACTTATTTGACACAGTAATTCTTTTTAGATTCTGTCTCTCACAGTAGAAATGCACCTATGATGAAAATTGTAGACCCCTTCATGATGAAGTAAGAGAACTTGCAAAATCACAGGGGAGATCAAATATTTCTTGACCTCACTGTATATATATATACACAAATTTTTTTTGAATTTCCTTAACTTTGAGGCAGTTCAAAATAACAGCATTTTTTAAAAATAGAAATCTAGCAAAAATATTACAATTGCAAGTATGTATGCATGTACGCCTGGGTGTGTGGCCCAGGAAAACCTTACATTGTGGGGAGCAAATGTTAACATTTATTTGTTCTAGGTGAGGAAAATTTATTAGAAATCATGCTATTATCTAGAAATCATAAATTATCATTTATTATTGTTATTATTATATTATTTTGAAAATGTAAAAATGTACTATGATTTCCTTAGGTTTAGGGGAAGGGTCAGATTTCATACAAATCATTTTTTTTATGGAAAGTCACCGTAAGACATTAAAACCCAAAGACAGTGTGTGTGCTACAAAGTACAAAATGAGTCCTATTGGTCAAAAAGTTCCAGCTGGTTTCCCAGTCTCCTCTGAAAACAATCTTTCTGGAAAACCCAATGCAGTCTTCACACTAAGCATTACAGCCATGAAATAAGAGTCTCTCGCAGTGACGGGTCACTGCAGGTACAGTTGGTCACCGAGCTAATGAGTGATTTGATTGGCTGTCGGGTTCCCATAAAAACCAGCACGATTCATCTCCAAGCTCTCTTTAGTACGTTATTGTTAGGCGGTGCGGAACGAGGACAAAATCATTTTGTTGCTGGAGAAACAAAGGGATCTGAGGTGAAATCATCTATAAAATAACAAAAACATCAGCAACCTCTAAGACCCCGTTGAGAGTTTTGCGCTATCAGCTCAGCCTGTGTGTTTTCACAGGAATCTTTGAACTTCACTTCATTTGCGCCTTGGTTTTATGTATGTTTTTAGTGGAAAGCCTGAATTCCATAAAACTATAAAGCTTCAAGTTTCAAACAGCTTATTAAGTCATACAAACAGCGAACCAATTAAAACTGTGTGCGGGTTCAAGAGTTTACACAAACATACAGTGTTGATCTCCCACTGCCTCGACTTCATGGAGTCATATCTGTACACTTATAACTAAAAAGGACAGACATGCATAGAAAAGGCTTTGATCTCACATAGACGTTCAAAGGTTTGAGGT
Organism: Enteromius paludinosus; assembly: GCA_032361165.1. NCBI lineage: Eukaryota > Metazoa > Chordata > Actinopteri > Cypriniformes > Cyprinidae > Enteromius > Enteromius paludinosus. The sequence continues at coordinate 11,164,129 of JAUMHQ010000083.1, forward strand.
GTTATTAATGTTTTCGGAAGAAGTCGTTTATGCTCTGCAAGGCTGCATTTATTTGATCAAAAATACAGTAAAAACAGTAATACTCTGAAAATTATGTTATGCCGCTAAAAGTAATACCTTTTTTTAGGATTCAACAGAAAGTTAAAAAGAAGAGGAAACAGTAAAACATTTTAAATTTATTTACTGTAACTTTTGATCAATTTAATGCATTATTGTTAAATTAAGTTATTTATTAAAAAAAAAAAATCCTACTGAGCCCATGATTTTGAACAGTATTGCATACACAAGTTAAAACAGTAATAGTGACTGATGGCGCATGACATGTTCAAAAACACGTCTACATGGCTTACTGCAACAAACCCCGCTTTCAAACATGTCTCTCACTAAAGATTTCACACAGACTGGAATAGCGTGTGTAGTCGTGGAGTTGAGGCCTTCAAGGGGTGCAGGACAGAAATCAACAGCGCGAACAAAAGATGATTGACATACTGTCTGTCTGGAAAAATGTAAGCCTATGGATCCGACAAAGGATTTTTAAATTTTTGTACTTTGCCTGGAGGTAAAATACATGGAGTAGAGTACATGGACTGTTTCTGTAGCGAACCGCACTGATCTACTCCATCTCCACACACACGCACAACTCGCACAAATATACACACGCTCACAGCTTTGGTCCCATTTCCCGAAATCTGCCCCAGTCCTGAGCCACATAAACCTGGCTGCATGATTCAGCCGCCTAGAATACCAGCGTTCCCACAGGAAACCTGGAGCAGCTCACACATGCATGCACACACACACACACACACACACACACACACAAACCTAAAGCTCCCACTCTGGCAAAAAACCTAAAGGAACACAGGTCTCTCTAATCCAGGATAAACACAGCGGCACGGCTGTGCACTCAGAAGGTAATTACAAGCAAATTGAAATGAAAGTGCAAGGTCAAAATACACATATTACATATGGCAGACCAAACTGAATGTATAGTTATAAATAGTTCTTGTAATAGCTGTAAATGAGAACATAGAATTTTATACTCTGGCAAACTAATAAACAAACTTGTTTCTATATTTTATTTAAACAGTAGGCATGCTTTTATAATTATTTAAATTTTATGACATATATATTAACAAATTTAAACCCTTATTTTTCTTTGTATAATACCACTGAGAAACATTTACTGTCTCAATGTAATGCTTTGGGATCCTTGTTGGACTTGATTTAATAGGTGAAAATAATTTTAGGTGACAACAGCATAAACAGACAGCAACAGCGGAAATGCAGTTGCAAATTGCTACTCCACTAGAGAGAAATAATCATTTGTCACTAGGATGCTAATGATGTCATGCACTGTCACTTTCATTCTGGAGTTCAGCTTATTTGAGATCTTCATCATAGTCAGCTGGCTGACAAGATGACATGTTTATGGAGCAATAACATGTGACCAATGGATCCCTTTCTTTAAAAAATAGCAACAGAAGACACTGGAATTGATGTACACTTTGTATCTGCCATTACCACAAATAGAATTGCTTGCAAAAACTAATACCTAAGAACGTAGACGCACCATTAAACAGGAATGCACATTGCATCAACAGTAACAAGATATAAAGAAAGAACAAGAAAGTAATTATGCAATCTAGATGCCCAAATGCAATTTTTAAAGTAGGGCAAGTCAATAAAAAAAAACTACCTCATATTTTAAATAATTGTGTTCCACTAATGTAACTAAAGCCCTATTTGGACAGGACAAGTTTTCCAGATCATTAGAGAATTTATTTTTTTTTTTTTCAAAGACGTACTTGCTGACTTTAATCCCGTCCGAATCTGCCTGTGTTTTGGCCAACGCAATATACCGTAGATCCTCTTACCATATTTATTTTGATATAGAAAAAAATTAATAAATACAAATCATGTAAACTGTTAGGACTGGCTATTGTAATATCAGTATCAGGTAAGATTACTCACATTCATTTCTGCACTCGGTTGCATAGGTTTTAATTATCAAAATTAAACAAGGGTTTACTACAAATATGAAACATAATAGTTAAACTAAAGTAACCACACATTAACATGGTTTTTCTGTACTAGCCATTTAGCTTCACCGTGGTATTTGTGATTATACTAATTGTAATGAAACTGAATGACTATACGCAATGCACGCATACAGAGCACGTGATCTCTGTGATGCCCAGATGTACAAAACAGACCCTCCCACCTCTGTAATAAACATGGAGATGTTCATCCCATCGGAAAGGGTACATGAAAATTGATAAAAATCAAAACTCACACATAGTTTAGAAAACTAGTCCCTTCCGAATAGGGCTTAATACAAAGTTTTCATACAGTACAGATCACTTTATAGAGATTTTAAGATTTTAAATACACCATTACTAATTATGAGTTCATAAAAACAAATGTATTGAATGTATATAATAAAGCTTTTTTATATATATGTAATGCTGAAAGACTATGTTGATCGTTGATATTATGTAAAAAAATTACTTATTTACATCAAAAGTGAGCTTGTAGATGTTTTAGAGCTCTGAAAGTGGCCTGACATATCAAAACAAAATACAGGGCTGAAATGTTGTGTTCACTCTCATAGAGAAAACGTGGCAATGGGTTGGAAGAAAACAGTGTATGTGTACATCCTCTAGAAAAACTGAACCGAAATGTGTGAGTATGTTCACGTACCTCCACGTAATCTTTGGCATGGCCCCAGTCTCTCTTGGAGTCCAGATTGCCCAGGCTGAAGCATTGCAACTGCCCAAGATGGATCTTCGCCACAGAGCGACTGATCTTCCTTGTTACAAAATTAGCACCTGGAAAAACATTTACACAAAGATTTGAAAAATTAGTATGATGCATTAATACTTTGTCATTCGTTTTTTTTGCTCTCATCTCATTTTTTTCTTCCTTTATTCTTTTCTTGTACCTGTCCATTTCATTCATTTTTGATCACTCTCCCCCTCCCATACACATGTCAGGGCAAATTTGCGTTTTGACCAAAGCGAATTGAGAACTATGGCCGTCAATCTGTCCTTCTCGCACACACACAGGCCGAGAAACACACTAACAGTCACACACAGGGATAAAATCAGACTCTTGTCTAGTCACTGGACCACCCCAGAGAATCTGTAAGCCCGTCCAAAGTCCTACTGAGCTGCCAGACACACACGAACACACACACACACACATGCTTCATCTGTGGGAAACCTTGGACGCTCTCATGTCCTGCTGGGTTGTGCTATAGCTTGAATCAGACAGAGGTGGGAGTTCTAGACGAAAACCTCCACCGCCTATAATATCAGGCCCGGGTCAGAGCAAGAACACACTTACTTTAAGTGTATAAGTGAACGACCACTATTACGCTCTTGACTTGGGCTGAAGCCTGCATGTGTGTGCGATTTTGGCCATAAAATCTGTCTGGAGAGAATCAGCAATGCCGGGAAGATCATGCCCTATAATTGCAAAACAAAAGTCAACTACAAAATTGGGGCGGTCTTAAACCTTTCTTAAACTTTTTTTCTGCTTGCCCAGTAAAGCTAGATTTCTACTTGCTCTGTGCCCTTGAATTTTTCATTTCATGTTTATAATTGTAAATATATCAGTAATACACAATTGCTGTAAAGTTTAATATTTAGTTCCCACAGCTTAAACAGCAAATGGTCATGGGTTTGATTCCCAAAGAATACATGCACTGATGGCATGACTATAAGTCACTTTGAATAAAACCGCCTGCCAAATGTACAGTATACGTGTCAATTTATTTGAAAATTGTTGAAACACATTCATAAGCATTCCTGTAGCTCAAACAAGTAGATCACGGCCAAAACACACACATTTGCCAAGGTTCGGTTCCCCAGAAATGCACGAACTGGTATACTTTAAATACAGTAGACAATGGTGTCCGAGTGCTGCCAATGTTAAGAGTTTATTTCTCAAGGAAAGTTTCACTGCAATATATGTCTCTTTGGTTAAAATATAAGTCGTGTTAGATCAGCAAAATGCAGTCCAAAAGCGTCCATTTTTAAAGATTTTATTAACTATTCAACTTTTTTCACGTATATACATGGGTCAAAGACAAAAAAGGGTTTAAATACAAAACCAATTGCTGAATTGTTGTTTTTTCGCTAAAAATAAAAACAGTTTTCACTTTAATTTAATTGCAATTTAGTTTTTCTGAGCAAAAAGTAAATATCACACATTTTTTTGTCCTGATCTATAGAAAACGACCAATAAAATGTCATTCAGTGTAACAAAACCTTTTTCCTGACATACTATAAAAATAGGTGCCGCCATCATATTATTCTTAATTATGAACACACTGGTTTGTGGTGCAAACAATTTTATCATTTACTGCACGTTGTTATTCTCCTCGTTATTTACCTATAGCGTCTAACAAACTAGAAGTCTCACCCATAGGCCTACTTCCGCGTTCAGGAAAAAGGTGGCTATTTACAATAAAAGTCAATTATGACATATTAAAAGACTAATTACTTTCACCCTAAATGATAATTAGATGTAATTTTAGATGTATTTAATTTGCCACTATCCTAGGTTTTGGCCTTTTTTCAATACGTTTTTTACGCAACAAAATTTCATACGCTTCCTTATTCTTTTATGTATTTTAATATATAAAAGAATATTTTCAATTTCAATAAAAGTTTGACATTTTATTCACCGAAAACTTTTTTTGGACATAAAATAACTTAAAAAATTTCTTTTGTTGTGGACATCTTAATATCTTTGACCCACCTTCTATTTAAATCAAGTTATCTTTACCAAAAAATAACAATAACGTATTTACTAATAAGCAGAATTCACAACCACGTCATAGAAAATTCATATATTCAATGCATAAAAATTCTTGCACTTGATTGAAAAAAGAGAAAAGTAAGATGTGCGGTAGCACTAATCCAAAACAGTGGCCTGAGGCCAGCGAGTCATCTTTAATACTAATGCCTGATCTGCAATGTAACCTGTAATGAAATGTAAAAAAAAAAAAAATAATAATAATAATAAATCATAAGTGGACAGACTCTTTCCACTTATAGGATGTCCGTCAGGGGCCCCCCGTGTGCAGGCTTGCTGCTATCACAAAGGGCTCTTTCTAATCCGCACTAAACGCAGCTCACAACCAGGTGCGTGAGCTTGGCACGAGAAGAACAGTTTAAAATACCACACTGTAAACAGCCAGGTCAATCCGTCGTCACAGACAAACCACAGGGGGGAGGGCCCAAGGATCTGATTTCTGTTCACTCGTTTGAAAAAAAGAGGAAAAAAGTAAATCGAAGCCGATTGACCAAACCGTGGTCCACAATAATGGGCCGGCTATGCATCTGTGCGCAAGTGTGTTTAAAAGTCCAAGACAGGCCATTTCCGCACACCGGCTCCTGTTTCCAGTCGGAGTATAATTAGGCCGTCTCTTAGCACACGGTGGGAAGCCGTGACGAGGAGCAGAGTCGCAGGGAGTCGACCGCAGCTCACTCTCATCAAGTCTAAAACAACCCAGTTTAGGCCAGGTTTAGACCGTGATTATGCGGACGGCATCGCGGCAGACCTGCAGGTGTGCGTGTTGGCAGAGGAAGGTGCCCAGGCACTGTCAATGCACATTTTAAAAGTAATGAGCGAGGGCAAAGTTGAGTATCAAGGCAAAATTTCTAATGGATGGAAAGACGCTCAGCCAAACCAGGTGGAAATAAAGTGCAGTCAAGATGTCTGGTCTATCAGTCACTGACACTTTCCAGCACGTGAAAAAAAAAAACGACTGTCAGTACAAGGCCCTGTTCCTGTTTCTTGACACATGTCTGAACACACATTCACGCAGATGTACACGCAACCATCGCATTGCCACGTTCATTTAAATGAATGGCAAAAACACACAGCAGCACACCGCTCACTTTCAGAACTGGCAAAGCTGCAGTGTCAAACCAGAAAAACAGTAAGAGCGTGCAATAAAATGTGATTTTTATACCAGCTGACTAAACTGTCACTTGTCCTATTGGGTCAGTGCTATATCTTACAAGTTTTGAATATAGTTACTATGGATACGCATCTTCACAATTCAAGCCGATGCCTTAAGATACATATGGAGTAGCTACAGATGCACTGCGAAATGTTTCAGAGAGAGAGAGAGAGAGTGATAGATATACATACAATACAAATAATTATGTAGGGCAAGTTAAGTAGAAATCTGAAGTACTGGCCCAACCAGGCAATCAGGAAAATAAAAAACTTTATTGAGCCCTGAGTAACGAACCATGTCAGCTTTTGGGAGCGCATGTGGGAGTGTGTCAGACAGAGAGTGAGAAACAGAGAGCAAGAGAAATACAAGGTGAGGAGTGATGTTTAATTTTGCGACATTAAAGGAGCATCTCATTCACTTCCCTTCTTTGTTGCCGTGACAACATGACAACACAAACACAGGTGTGTGAAGCAGGTAGACGAGGAGTGAAAGAGCAAAACATCTCACGGCTCATCCAGCAGTGTGCGTGTGTGTGTGTGTGTCTGCGATAGGTGAGAGGTCCATCGACACCTTCATACAGGTGCAGCCCTTCTCACCTGGAGAGGTTTAACTTCTTAAAACGCCCGTCTTTCAACAGGAGAGAGGGAACATGAACAAACAAAAAGACGAGAGATGAGCGTGTAATGGAGGAGCCCTCAGATGTCGTCTGATTGACTGGCACTGGCGTTCCTCTCATCTGCAACTGCACACTGTTATTAGACGTTCCAACCTGAATAGGTGTCAAAGTGTAACTGCTTTCACATGCGCGCACACACCCCAGACGTCTCTGTGGAGGATTTGTAACAGATTATTTTTCTCTCCTCATATTTCGTAAACTCTTTCGGAGCAAGTTTGTTTATTGGTGAAAGTGGACACCGGCTGAAATTCCGAAGCGAATTCCAAACCAGATTAACTCATCATCGCCGGCCCGCCCAACGAGAGGAGGCTACCACTGAGATAGGACAGGAAATGAAGTTGGCTTTTTTCACACTATCCCATCCATCTCTCTCACTGTCTAGCTATCTCTAACCCTCCTCCAGCCTTGTACTCCCTTTTTTCTGCATCTTGCATTCAATTTATACACCCGATTAGACCGTCTAGTTGGCTATGTCTGTGTTACTGGCTTAAAAATCCACGTATGACATCACCGCAGTTTCTGTGCTCTGGGATTGTGGGTGGGGGCACAGAACAACACTCTTGTTGTTGAGAAGACGTCATAGCTGCACCCTTTACCAAATGTTGTGTCATGATACTCCCCCGTAAACCAATCACAATGGGTCTGGCCACACACTCTTGCATCACTTCCTTTAGCGTAGTGTGTGGAGCAAGAGAGTAATTGTATGTCTTGTGAGCCATCTTGAAGTCCGGATAAGTTAGAGTCTGTCTGAATAAGAAACTAAATTAAATTTTGTTTAATCATGTGTTACTGTCACTCCCATTACAATCACTGAAAATATCTACACTTTAAGCACTTATAATGGGAGTGATCTGGTTGCTGTGTCACGCCACGCACTTGCAGTGTAAACAGTTTTGTCGCCCCAAGATTGCCATCAAGGCACTGATAGACTGAGGAATATTCACACTCCAGAGGTTCCATCTACACTGTAAAAAATGAGCGTGATTTTAAAAACCTGTTAAATGGTTAATGGTAAAATTTACAGGGAAAAAACATTAATTGACATTCCCAGAATTATTAGGGTTGTATGTTACATCTAATGTTGTTAAATTAATTTTTATTGTATATTTTAGTTTAACGAGTCTCACCATGATGGTGTTTATTGTTTGTGTGAATAACACTGAGCACCTTCTATATATGTTTATATTTAAAAGCTGCTTGGGATGGGCTTTGGTTCATTATGTGACTTTCTCATCACACATGCATTTGGTGGTTTTTAGAGTATTTCAAAAGTAAAAAACTGATTTCAGTACTTCAATAGGTTGGTATATTAACATTATATCAGTTAATGAAATTACAGTATTATGGTACGGTATGGTATTTATACGGTAACTGTAAAATTCACTTATAACTGTAAAACCAAAAACTTTTTTCCAGTAGAATTCCAGCAATCACAGCTGCCAGTTTTTCACCGTAAATTTTATGAATTATTATTATTATTTTTTTTTTTTTTTACAGTGTCCGTCATATTAACTTTTATTTATTTATTTTTTTGCATTGTGTTGAAAAGTTTGGTGTCAGTAAGGTTTTGCTGAGCTTTTGAAAGAATATGATACTTTTATAATGACATTAAACACATTTATATAATATTATGATATATCTGATATGAAAGAAAAAAAAAGACGGTTGCTCTGCATTTAATCTGTTTATCAGAATCTGTTTATCAAAGAAAAAAAAACACTGTATCATGATTTTCACACTTGATTTAGCCGTCTATATATACATTTTTACTAATATTTTTTTTTTCCTGAGCAGCAAATCAGCATTTTCTGAAGGATCATGTGTAGGGCTGTAACGATACACGATATGAAACCGAAATCGTGACACTCAGATCCACGATCCTGTGTCGCGGTGTGATAAGGGGGCATTGCGACACACCCCGTGACTACCTTGATTTGCGTTCAGATGACATTTCATGCGAGTGCGGTTTTGAAATGTGCTCGCGGCTCCCGTTTTTTTGCGTGTAGATCTGTTTTCCTCTGGCGTATGTGATTTCCCGCGCGCGCCAGCATCAGTGGTGTGCTCGCGTATAACTGGCATAGATTTGCCGCCATAGATATGCGACCATTTTCGGTTGTGGATAACGGGGGTTCAAGTATTTACTCAGTGTGCTCGAGCCCCATTATCTATTACCAAACTGGGCACAAATTGTTTTAAAAATCTTTTTTTTCTCCCACCCCCCACGGAAAAAAATCGTGACACGAACCGAATCGTGGGTCAAAAATCGTGACACGAACTGAATCGTGGGTCCAAAATCGTGACACGAACCGAATCGTGTGAATCCTGTATTTACTGTATTTTTTATCAAACAAACAGCCTTGCTGAAAATAAGAGACTTCTTTCAAAAACATAAATAAAAATCCCCACACTTTTCAATCATAAGGGTCAGATAGTAGAATACCTTTTGAAAGGTATCTTAAAATACCTTACTTTGTGCAATAAATTCAAACATTCAACATGAGGGCATGTAACATACACACTTGTATGCATAATTTCCTTGCACTATCCATTACTCTTATTTTGTTATGAAAATTAAAAAGGAGATCAAGTTGTCAAACCTGACGAGACCTAATGATGAGGTCACTTTTGGTTACTGTACCTTATTCAAAACCAAATGAAAATGAAACCCAGAAGGCGCACTTTTACCAGAAAGTGGCCCTGCAAGCAGAATCTCAGTATCTCTGCAGTAAAGAACAGAACACTCAAAAAAAAAAAAAAATAAGAAAGAAATTAAGTTTGTGGTTTGTATCTGACCTCTTCTAGGACTCTCATGATTGAACAAGATCCCATTCACAGCAAAAAGGTTATAGGCTTCCCTGAAGTTTACCACAATCCAGTACGCATACAGTTTAGCAGCACCTGTAATAAAAAAAGATATATATATATATATATATTTGTGTATGCATTTATTATTAATATATTAACATAAAAATATAAAAGCACAGCATGTTTTAAAATTTGCGCATGCTGACCATAAGGAGATCGTGGGTAAAATGGTGTGGTCTCCTTCTGGGGAATTTCCTGTACTTTCCCGTAGAGCTCGCTGGTGGAGGCCTGGTAGAAACGGACGCTGTCAGTTAAACCGCAGGTCTTCACTGCATCCAGCAGACGTAGGGTCCCCACCCCGTCAACGTCTGCGGTGTACTCAGCCAGGTCAAAGGAGATCTGACAAACACAAGGCATTTAGACTTAAGACTTAAATGCAAAAGTACACAAGTAAATGGGTAAATGCAATTCAGTCTCATGACATAACTCAATAACATAAGCCAAGAAGTTGCCAACGTAAACATCATTTAAGGAAATATGAAAACAAGTAACTGCCTGGTAATAAAACTTGTGCAAAACGCTCTAAACTGAGGGAAGCAATCTTCTTTTTGGTTGATATCAAGTGTCTTTGTTTGCACAGAGCTGAATGCTCCGCTGTTACTGGAAAACAGAGCATCAAACGATGTGTCTTCTTGCTCATGTAAACTGGGTCAAACAGCTAAATGTTGTATATGGATAACTTCATTCGGTGCATATAATTTGCAAGCCATCAAAAGAACACCGGAGCAGTATTATCGCTAGTTTAATTTTTGCAGTGTATTTCAAACTGTTATACAGAATATATTTGATTCACTAGAAAGATTAGACTTAAAAGAAATATTTGCTCACAAGTCAGTCATTGTTGCTTATTACGAATGCAGGAAAGAGAACAAGCATTAAAGTCAACATTTTCAGCCTACATCCTACAACTTTAGCGCACAGGCTCATATGAATTTCACTGTGTCTTTGCACCATTCTGAAAACGTTGCATTAATTGCATTTACACTAAAAAAGTACAGTATACAGAATAAAGGTGTTAATTAATTAAATGTTTATTTTTGAATGAACCATTCTTTTAACATTGCAAATAGTTTGAGGTGCTCTATCATGGGAATGAATTACAGCACAGTGTTTTTCATCGAGAAGGTCTCTGCACTAATTTAACGAGTTCAGACATACTCAATTCCTAAACACGAGCGAGCCGGGGAATCCCTGACTGAAACTGAGATGTTAAAGATAGGGAGAGAAAGCAAGAAACAGAAAGACAGACAGGAACCGAGCAGGAGAAAGAGAGGGAGAGACAACTCATCTAACCTGTTCCTCAATTTTGACATACACTTCTCAGAATCGCACCTACACGTTTTTTCCATCGAGACAAACCCTCTGCAACAGGCATGATCTGAATTAGTCCCGAAATACCCTGGTCCACATCTGTAACCACACCTCAGAGAGAAAACAAAAGCGACTGACAGCTGATTATCGTGAGACTGAAACGATATTTCAGTGTCTTCGCAACGCAAATTCGCAGCACTTCCAAAATAATCCTTAAAATGCGGCAACGGATTGACTTTAGTTGTGTTGCTTGGCGCACGGCCAGCAGCTATCATTACCATTGCTGGGATAATTAGTTTGAAGTTTTTTAGACTGTGCAAACACGCTCTTAAATGTGAGCCAAAACATTCAATCATACCAGTTCGAACTTAGAGAGACATGTTTCTGTCAGGTACAAGTAGATTTATGTCTTTAGATTGTGTGGAAAGCCTTCACGGCATCTTGCCACGCCGCAAGCAATTTTCTTTTTTTGGGGCATTGTTTTGTCCAAACAAACAGCCAGGACGCGGATTTCAAATGTCACGAAAATGCCAAAATAGTGCTATTAGAGGAACACCGATACGGTAATTTGCTCTTTCCAGCTGTTACTAGTAGCAGCAGTCGTTGATGCGTTGATGCAAGTAAGTGTGCCCCGAACTCCAAATTGCTCCACATATGCATTCGCAGGCTAAGATAAGACGTGGAAATTACAGGGATTTTGTTGTTTATGTAAGCTTGGCCGCATTTTACACATTATCCGAAGTGAGCAGGAGACTCATCGAATATTGTGTTGCAAAAGCAATTTCGTCGTGTTTCCACAGCAACTTGGAACCGTCAGGGGGGCAGGATTTATGCCTGACATAGGGAAAGTCCCTGTGGCCCAGGGCGACTCGTACACAAGCGAACACCCTCTCTTTTTCAGCTCTACCTAATAGAGCTGGCCTCCTCTGTCGATACTACTCCTACACTCCTCACGGCTTCGGCACGTCAGGATTGGAATTCATCAGCTAATTAAATCTATGCTCAAGATGACACCAACTTCCCTCGCTCTTCTGCCTGCTCAACCAGACACGCTCACCTCATCATTCACTCCTTCCCTCAAACATAAACACACATGTAAACATGGCAACAGCCTGGATCATTATGGGCTGCGGTTGGGGTTGCCCCAGGCGCAAGTTGTCTGTAGCAATCGCAGAGCTCGCACATGCTTGAGTGTGTGAGAGAGTAGGGAGGGGAGAAACCATGACTGCGAATAATTAGGGAATCATTTAGCCTGTTACAGATGTCCTTAAACTGTCTCCATCCTTGTAAAAACAAAGCTCTATTTTTACCACATCTTATGTTTCCAGAAGACAGCGTTTCTCGACATTTTTCGGCTCGTGTAGCCCCACAGCTCCATCAGTAGTTCTCAGGAACCTTCTTTTATGACTCAAACTTAGAGAACTTTATTCTCTTTAATAGATTTAATAAGTAAATGAATAAATACCAGAAAACTAAAGACTTTTATTTTCTAATTACAAAATAAATTAGAAATATTTAAAAAAGGAAATTATAATTAGTGCTGTCAAATGAATAATTACATCCAAAATATTTGTATATATAATATATTTTTGAAAACTATTTTTATTTTTTTTATTTTTATTTATATATATATATATATATATATATATATATATATACATAAACATAAAATAAATACACATAGTAAATAAATATAGTAAATAAATAAATATACACATATACATTACGTAAACAAAACTTTTATTTTGAATGCGATTAATCACAAAAAAATCATTTGACAGCACTAATTATTATTAAATTAATTACAATATATATATATATATATATTTAAAATGTTGTTATATATTTAAAATTAATTTACCTATTTACTACAAAGATAGCTAAACACAAACTAAATATAAAAAAAGAAACAAAACAATAAAAAAAAAAAAAAAACACGCATACAAAACAAAAATTTACAAAAAGCAAAACAATAAAATCTTTACAAAATAAAACTTTACTATTACTTAATTCATTTATTTTATTTCTGAATAAGTACATCTGGTGTGGAAGAGACTGACCAGCAGGCAAAATCTAAATGTGAACCCCTTTTGAAAACCCCTGGGATGAATTGGAAGAGCAGGACAGACCCATCAACAATCATCAGTGACTGACCACACCGATGCTCATGTCATTTAATTTGAAATCTCCTCCAGGAAGTTCTTTCATTATATTTTGGAACACGACTTTAGGATTTGTACCCATTCAGAGAGTGGAGCAGCAGTGAGGTCAGACGCTGACGCTGGGTCTGGCTAACAGTAGGCTTTCAAAATTCATCCCTAAGGTGTTCAGGTCTGGGCTTTGTGCAAACACTTCTAAAGGAAGATATAGTGCAATCCATATAATCCGGCCACACGTTTTTCATCATCCCATTTCATTTGCTTGAGAACAGCGCAGTCACACAAGGTTCTGTTCAGCTCCTGACAGTTGACAGTTAACCTTGTGCTGACAGCAACCAACAACTACCACATGTGATTGGTCTCTGACACACACAGCACGTCATCACAGTTGACAGGTGTTGTCATTTAAGAGCTTGAAAGAATGATGTGAGCTATTGTGAGCGCTTATCTGTACGTCAAGAAGCCTACAGACTGTTGAAACAAGAAAAATGCATAAACTGATATGCCAAGATCTGCATCTCTGAGCATCCACCTCAGTTTTGTTAAAAGCAATGAGCACAATGCGGTTCAGATTAACATAAAAATATCAAATATGAGTGCTTGACCTACTTGTTTATTTTGAGAGATGATGAACGCTTCCAAGCTATAAATACTTTTAATTATATACTCTGGTGTCTAGCAGGTCTCTCTGCAGACCAAATTCATTACCATATAATTTTTTTTGCCACATGTTTGTGTTGACATTATATGCCATTCGCTAACCTGTCTAAAACAATCCAGCTCACAATCTCAGACTGACTGTCACTTGTCCAATTAGTGATCCTTTTTAGCCAATTCTTTTTTTTGGGGTGTAGTACTGAACATTGCACTGAATTAGATGCAATGTTATCTAGATGGCAAACGTAGATGAGTTTTAGGGGAGGATGATGACTTGTGGCAGTCTTGAAACAGCAAATAAATTTAATTTACACAGCACTGTGAAATACTTAATTCTGATTGCTTGAATTGATCCATAATTCTCACGAAACTTACAGATACGTAGTAAATTAGTTGCCTGGACAACATTAAAAGTCTCTTGTATAAGAGGCAATCATAAATAATAACTATATATATAAAAAATTATAACTTTTTCCTGAAAACTGGATTTAAATGTTAATTTATTTGGCAATAAAATAAAATAGATGAAACATATTTAAATCACATATTTCTAATAAATAAATAAATAATAATTTTATATGGTGCTTTGGGCCTATTGGCAGGGCTGCACATATTGTAACTGCTGGCCTGACTGGGAAAAATATATACTTATCATTGGGCCCTACTGGTATATCTCAGACTTACAGAGTACATATCTAAAGGTCAAGCAGACAAATGGCACCAGCATTGACTACAGAGCGTGCAATGACTTCCACAACCAAAAAAGGGAACCAGGGAGGTTTTTGCTTTAAATTAAAAAAACAAAAACGTGGAGATTGAGATTTTTCCACCAAACTGCATGTAACAAAAGACGGAAATACAAACCTGGAGTCTTCATGATATTTCTCTGTATAACCTGATAACTAGAGTCTTACGTTTTTTAACGTAAGTTGTTCTCTTGCATCTTGCTTTGCATTCATCATAATCTTAAACTTCATTAATCATTTTCAGAGTTTACTTTGGAATCAGATACTATGATACTAATCTGCAGCTGAATATTTCCTTATCCTAGTCTTCCAGTTGCATGAGCCAACATCTCTGTTTATGCTACGATCCAAACTACCATCCTTTATTTTCATTCGCAACTTCTGTTCAACATCTTTGCCAAGGTTATTCCCTGATGTAATGGCAATAATAATAATAATGATAATAATAAATAACAATAAAAACTCAAAGCTAATAAAATTAAATACTAAACGCTTCTCTTGACTAATGTTAACTCCCTTAGGGCAGGGCATGAGACAGGAATGTGTCCGTTTACACCGCACAAAGGATGAATTGTTCATTGCAATACCTGCTTTTATTCTGTAAACGGCTATTTTCCACCTCTCAATCAAGCGTCGAGTGCTTTTGCTAGCGAATTCACAAAGACTGGCATATTATTCAGACAAACCATGTCAGTCACATTCCTTCCAAAATTTTAAAGGACCTCGACGTTGATAAGTCAAGCCACCTTAACCCATTTTAAATATTCCCAAAAAAGACAAGGTGTACCAAAGGACACATCTTACTTGTGTTCCTTCGCCTAATGTGGAGCAGTCAAGGCTTATGTAAGGTTAAAACTGCTTTTTTTGACAAGTTTAGTGCCATTTTAATCCCTGGATTAATGCTGTGGCTGCTTGATGCGCTTTTTGTTTAAAAATATATTAAATAAAAAATATATTTAGTGTAAGCCAATGAATAAAGGAATATGAAAAAAAGCACTGATCATAGGAAAGCATAAGAAAGAAAGAAATTAGCAAACATAAGAAAATAATTAACATAATTACATAATTAACTAGTACTGAGGATTTAAAGAAATATGTCCCATTAATAACATAATATAGAAATCTATAATCAAACTAATTCTAAAAAGTATGAACTAAAAACAATAAATTATGATTATAATTGTAAAAAAAGAAAAAAAGACAAGAAAGATGTCCTTTTAATTAAAATAAATAAAGTAGTACATTGTAATTATCTAAATATTTATATACAAACAAAAAATAGTTTAAAACTTTAAATAATGATTATAATGAGTAGTCTACTGAAAAGCAAACAAAAAAGAGATTAAATGTCATTTGACTTTTCTACCACCTCAAGTGTCTGAACGAGCATGTTATACAACATGTCTACCACACATGTAAACATGTTTAAAATGCATCTGCATTCCCATCCTTCAATGAGTGACAGACATGCAGGGCAGAGATTTTTATCTCTCATAATTAATCACTTGCTCTACAGGCTCTGTCATTTAGATAAATCAAAATCATGTTTTTAACGTGATGTAACGCCACTGAATAAAGGCCTGTTTGTTGGCGGTGACGTCAGTTGTTGCAGGTGACAAGAGTGGAATGATTTACACAAGCAATTAACTGTAAGTATCTATGTGAAAGTGAGAGTGTCTGCGTCTTCCAGGCACCTAATTAGCTAAGAAGAAAACTTAGGCTCAGTGTTACACAAAGTCTCCTACACTGCAAACACAACCTTGTTAAAAAAAACTCTGTCGCCATTAGCAGAAAGAATTTCTGTGCTACACTTCACCAGAGTCGAATGATCTTTCAGCGTGTCACTCAATCCTGCATCCTCCTGCATGCTTGCTGTGTCACATCGATCTACAAACACGACGTACACAATGCCAGGACAACAGTTACATTACACATCAAACACGTTGACAAAACGCAACGCATACTGCAACGTTCCAGTCCAACAACTGTGTATCAGTTACAGATCTGTACTAATCCAAACGCAAACACAAAGCTTATGCCACTCACACCCTACTGTACATAACACTATAAGCAAACCCATTCCGCCGGTGCTAAGGGATATCTGTGCAACCACAAAAACGTCCAAGAACAGACTTTCAATGAGTCAAAAAGAAACATACTAAACGCTTGGAAGTAACGGAAATTCAAAGCGGAACAATACTTGCCCAAATACCACAGATGTGTTTTGTGCTCTCTTTCAATTAATTAAAATCTAAACTATTTTAACATTAAAGAAATTAAGTCAAAAGTCAATTTGGAAAGAAGTTAAATGAAGCATCCAGCCCTTCTAATTAAAAAGGGTGTATTAATTTATGGAATTATATTTAGCGTGAAAATTCATTTTGCAACCGTCTGAATGTGTTACTTGGCTCCCAGTTTTAGGTTAAAAAAGTGGCACTTGAACTCTTTTTATCATGTGATCTAAGCTTGATGTGGCCAAACGTGACTAATTGCAGTGTGCTATCCCACAAGGCAGCTCCATTTGATAATAACCGCAAGGTTTAAACTTGTACAAACATCAACACGTAAAGTACACGGTGCTCTTTTTGTAGTAAAGCTGACATTGAACTGACATTATGGTTAACATTATGGTTTTCCTGTCATCGGCAAACAACACACAGGAGGCAAGGTCCTGACATGACAGTTGGAACAACGAACATTAACATGAAAATAGATGCCTTTATCTCTCTATTGTGTTTGCGCACACTGACCTCCTGAAGCTGGTATATCCCACCTGAATAATTCAGTACTTGTATTATTGTCATTATCTTACGCTTCATGCTGTTCTGCATGTCGAACAGGTGTTGCCCTGCAAGTTTTCCATTTTAATATTTTTTACATTTTAAATTAATTATTAGATTAAGAGATATTACTCAGGTACATATCAAAGCAGAATCATTAGTGCGAATTTCTTTTAAAAAGACACTACCGTAAGGTTTGGGGTTGGTGAGATTGTTTTAACGTTTCTGACAGAAGTCTCATTCTCAGTCATTTATTTAATTACAACTTTGTGTACTCACTTTGTGTAACTTATTCCTGTGAGGGCAAATCTGAATATTCAGTAACAATTACTCCACTTTCAGATCCTTCAGAAATCATTGTAATATGCTCATTTGCTGCTTTTGAAACATTTATTGCTTTATTATTATTAATGAAATGTATATAAAGCCTGAAGAACAGCATTTATTAGAATTATACTTTTTGTAACATCATAAATACCTCTGATGTCACTTTTGATCACTTTAATGAACTGTTTATTCATTACTTTATTACTTTTATTGAAAAAAAACCCACTACTGAGCATGCAATTATATAAAAATACTGAAATATGTTTATACTGAAAATGTAAATCTGTCCATAATATTTACTGAAAATAATATTTAAACTTTCTTTAACTTAACAAATAATATTTGTATACGTGTATGTGTGTATACATATATATACATATACATATACATACACACACACACATATATATGTATTTATGTATACACACACACACACACACACATATACATATATATATATATATATATATATATATATAAATACACACACAATCATTCTCATTTTAATTGGCCATAATTACAGAGAATGACTGAGATCTTGCAAAAAACAAAACAGTGTTCAAACATTGTTATGCAACATTAAACCTGAAAGACTTTGTCAACTCAATCACAGTTCATTACAGTCTTTACGCTTGTCGTTCATCTGTCATTTATCTATCTGATTTATTTGAATAACCTATAAACAAGACTATAAATGCTTACAGACAAAAACAGAATGTGCACGAAGAAAAAAAAAAAAAAAAGCACATCACTTTCATCCTGAAACATTCCTTTAAGCATAACCGAATATCCTACAAAAACCGCCAAGCAGCACTCCCAAACAAAACAGCACTTTGCTGACCCCTGTGTGTAAAAACTGGAAACCGAGCATGTGTGTGTATGTATTTTCTCTGCCACTCTTTCTGCCATATCCAAACAAAGTGTGGTGAGTTAAAAATGTAAACTACAATCAGAGAGTAGCAGTGATCTACCACTTCATTACTGCGGGCACTGATTGAAACGCCTATCTTTAATGAACACTCCTGGCAAACGCACACACTTACAAGCCTAAACTGATGGTGTAATTAAATCAAGCTTGTTTATTTTTCCACATAGCAATCCTGATTGCGGCTGTCGTAGCATGACAGCAATCTTAAAATATGAACTGCTCTCCCTTAGTCCGGTGTCTATGCTTAGAAGTACTTTTTTATTCTTTATGTGACACTGAACATCCTGCCGTTTTCTGTCATCACAGCAGATGATGATGGGACACCCAGAACACCTCCCATTCAGTATAATGGATGCCTGTCTGCAGGCCAATGTTTCGCAGTGAGTTTCCACCTGAATTATTTAGTTCCATATTACGGCAGCTGCTGTATTTAACTGTACGTTTTCAGCCCGCAGGTGCAGTCTGGATCTTTCCATCCTACTGACTTACAAACTAACCATTGAGGCTCATGAATCATTTTAAACAAACAGCGGCTCCAAAATCTATTTGAACAGTTAAGCCATATTTAAAAATGTATGAATGCATTGCCATTACATAAAATATAAAATTAAGTTAAAGAAATATAGCTAAAAAACAACTGTTCCACCAAAAGTGGATCATAACAAAAAAGTGGTATCACTTAAAAAGGACTATTTGGACTAATACATAACACAATGACATTGGTACATTTTTAATATACTATTAGTGTCCAAACGTAGCTACTGTTATCAAACACAAGTGGTAGTTAAATTGTATACGAATAACTTGAGGGGCTGATGTGTTTTAAAACGAAAAACGGAGAGGGGTGGAGTTTAAAAAAAAAAGTCTGAAGAAGGATTGAGCGCTGTGTCATGTGAGATATACTGTAAAAGATGTCAAAAGCGCATTGTGTGTGAATGGCCCCTTATGGTTTTGATTGAGCTTGACAACAGGAAATCGAAACTGAATATATTCACTTTCTTAATAAAAATGTCTCTGGTCTTATTAAGGATGATTCATCAGTGCATGTTGTTCTATAAAAGTTTCCATGACCTCTCTTCAGATGCAGTAACTGCTTCCAAAATTACTTTCATTTTTCTTATGTAAAAAATGCCACATGAGTGGGGTAAAATAATATTAACCAAGAATATACTTGCCTGTCTTTTAAAATTCAGTCAAATCCCACTGTCTGTTTCATTTGGAAATACACCATGCAACGGAAGATTAAAAAAAGTATATATATCACCCAAATATTAAACTTCAGTCATCGTTTTCTCACTCTCATGTCGTACCAAAGATGGTGAGTAAACAGTGACAGAATTTATTTTTTGGATGAATAAATGTTTTAATTCCTGGTCAGTGTGATTGTTCCAAAGAACTTGTTTTATGGAGTATGAGTGGTTTTCTTTGTGTGGTTGAAACATAATAAGCTGGAGCAAAAACATGACACTGTTGTTTCTATCTGATACTCAGTTGAACAGATTTTATTGTTTTTCCTGTGACTGAACTCACGAGTAGCTGAAGGAAACAATATCAAGAGAAATGTCTCATCCGTGTCCTTCCAGATTATCTCGTCCCTATTCTGCTTTTGATCTTCTTATTCTATCATCTTCCTCTCTCCCTCACTTTTAACTGCCGTTTGTGCTTGTTTCCCATAAATTACCCTGTGGAGCACCCACACAGAAGTTCACACACACCATGATGGCCAACTCTCTGACTAACATCCCCCTGACCTCATCCCAGATGACTAGACATTAGGGGTGTGGGTAAAGGAACAGAGAGTGAAAGAAAGTCTTCTGTATTTGGTTAAGAGGTTGTTTTTTTTTACTTTTCCGAAGTATTACTTGGATGGGGTCATTTCTTCACCTCACAGACACCGAGAAAGAAACCAAAGTCATTATGAAACAGTTTGTGTCTGTCCAGGAGGAGTAGTTTGAGAGTCGACAGACAAAGAGCATCTGTGTGATTGAGAAATATAGAGAAAGGAAGCTAGAAGTCGGGAAAATGAGAACGTATTACCTTGACGTGACTCTGTGCTCCAAGGTTGTATATTTCAGTGGGTTTGACTTCATTTATAATCTTTACCAAGCATGTGCTGTCAGTCAAGTCACCATAGTGCAACTTCATGTCTGTAAGGCAGAGAATAAAAGAATATCAATCGGTTTTAAGTTTTTCACATTTGTCATCCGCATCGACAGATCAAGGACAGACAACCAGAACCAAAACAAAAGAGGTCATAAATAAAAGCTTCAGGAGGTCATAAATAAAACATCCCATCACCATATCAACCGGAGAGAAATAAGAAATGAAAAAACTATTTGATTGGATTTGATTTTGATTTTAAAACCAGATACAGACTGTTTTATACAGGGACTAAAAAGTGACTTTATTACAAATCCGAATCTTCTTCTCTAACCATCCTAAAAGAAAATTCCCAGTCAAATTAAATTTGGTGAACTTGGCCCAAACTGACACTTTTATAATTAGAATTTAGGTATTTGGCACAAAGGAAGCTGGTTTCCATAAACTACCCAACTAACCTTCTGTAAATACTACAGTAGCCACCTCCAAACCTGTGAAACTTGCAGCATCTTTTAGCTGTAAGTATGTATTGCATTTTCCCATTGTAGGGCACTATAATTGTCTGGCATCTTTTATGCATACATCATAATTTTGGGCAGTGAATTCAGCTGTAGGACACTTTTGTTAGTCCTATGAATAGCTCTTATTTGTACAAAACAGGATTAAGCACTTAAAAAGAAGAGTGACAATCATATTTAGTTGCATTGTGTATATGTCATTCGTTATATGAATAAAAATAGAAAACGTCTTTGTCCTCTCTGTGATTAACTACAGTCCAAAAGCATGAGTTTTATCACAGAGGAGCCAAACCAATGATTTTCTCAGACTTCACCCGAAAGAAATAGTTACAGTCCAAATACTATTTAGGAAGATTTAGACTGTACCCGGTAAGGAAAATAACTTACAGATAAAAAAAAAAAAAAAAAAAGTTTGTTTACAACTTACTAGACCCAGTGGATCCAAAACCTATTGATATATTACACAGATTAGAAGAGATTCATGCAAATATAAACATCATAAAACATGCATATCACAAACAGGTGTGTGGATGTGAAACTCACTTCCTTCTGTGTGTGTTTGGGGGTTATGATAAAGGTGCTCAATCCGGCCCGTGTTAAAAGAACTAGACCTGCGGAGGATACCGTGAACCTGTCCAAAACAACAAAAAGTTCCAGTCTTTTCAGTGCATAGCATTTTAAACTGAGTTTAATGTAAACCACTCTTCAAATGTGTGGCATCACTAAGATTTCAATGACAAATCTAATACTTGTTTTTTTGGCCAAGGATAATTGATTATTAATAGACAGTGAGATATTTGCAGAAGATCAATGTTGGAATGATTTCTGATGAGTTTGTAATATGTCTTTAAAGGTTACATCGGCTTACCCACCTCATAACCTTTAGCCAGCAGAAACTCAGCCAGGTAGGACCCATCCTGAAACCACATAGAGGGAGAATTATTTTGGGTTTTGAGAAACATGCACACATTTACGGCAAGCATTACCCAAGAGAGTATTCAACACAATGACCATTTCTTTCAGAATTTCATGAGCCAGACCGCAGCGAATACACGCCTACATTATACAAATACGCGTTTTTGCACACGTACACACACACACACACGCTTGTGTCGAAACTCACCCTTGTGTCTTTCCAAAGCTGTACGTCTTTATTTCTTTCATCCAACACAGCTCTTTTTGCCCCAATGGATCCAATTATATAGACAAAACAGACATTTTTCTACATATCTTCTTTTGTGTTTAACAGAATAGAGAAAGTCTAACAGGTTTGGAACGACATGAGGCCGAGTATATGATGACAGAATTGTAATTTTTAGGTGAGCTATCCCTTTAACAGCAGAGGACTAAAAATCCCCTCACTAAAAAGAGCTCAGTACATAGTCCGCAAAGAATGCAAAGAAAACAGTCGAAGGAGTGCCTACAGGCTACAACACACACCGTAAGCCAGTGTAATACAAGTTTACTGAATCATACGAGCGCATCACACACAGACAAAAGAGTATAAATCGAGCAAACAAGGCCATCGTGTCAGTCAGTGAAAGCCTGGCAGCTCAGTTTAAGCCTCTGAATCCACCTGACTGTCAAAAAGTGACATGGCCGTACCCTCAAGACACGTTTTAACCTAAGACATAAACAATATTCAAGTCTCTTTCATTCTTATTCTCGTCTCCTTCTCGTTCTCCCTTTTCCCCCTCTCATACTTCCCGACCGCACATTCTAGAACTTTGGAACATTCCGCCCCGGCCATGGCATTCCGCCCCCTACTTCCTGCTGGGGTGATATAGGCACAGTCCCAAAGACCTTTGGGAAAAAATGAGAAGCTCCAGCAGCCATGTGTGTGCCTGTACATAAGTATATATATGTCCGCAGAGGAAAAGATGTGCTTAAAGATACATTTCCGTTTCCTTTTCACAACATTTACTGGCCATTTACATAAAACATGTTCAATGTCCGACCACCTGAGGCTTTCTGTGTGTGTGTGTGTGTGTGACAACCAGTGCCAACTGCAGCACGGACTCATAACGCTGATAAAAAGCAGCTTATCGTCACGCTGAGACTGCTGGGAAACGTTGCCTGTTTCCCGTAGATTATGTTCATAGACAGGAAACCTATACGGACACGACATTCCAACCAGTCTGTTCATACGCAAACACTGGTCTACCTTGTAAGCCACCGATCACTTTCTGTCTGAATGATAAAATCTTTAAAAAACACACTTTTTAGTTCTTAAGAATCTCTTATTTTGAATGCGCCAAAAACATCTCAGAAATGCTGCCTAATTAGGGAGCATTACAATTACAACCACCCTTGAGCACCACATAAAGAAACATCTACAGGCCTTTGGACATCTGCACGAGACATGGCCTGATTGCTAATGGCAAACTGTGGATGCATTTATGCTGAGAAAACCAGAATGGTAAAGGAAAGAATGAAAGCTAATCAAATAAGCCCACTAAACCTACCAAGCAAAACAGGCCGCGTGTCTGTCTCTCTGTCTGTGACGTATTATCACGCACTGCACGTCTGTGTGAAAATAGGTCCCTAACATTTGCTCCTGACCGCAGTAAAGCAGTCTTTTCTATGTTTACCACCTCAAAGCATAAATCCAAACAAACGGCTATGTGTTCCTTAATCAACCACAAGTGGGCGCAACAACTTACCGTCAACAAAAATACACACTATTAATGCCCTTTACTATTCATTTTGGTTAAGGCAACTGCCTTTGAAATATGTGCTAAATTGTGTCAAGTGAGGGTCTTATGGTAACAGACCCATGCAAAATTGTAATCTGATTGCCAAGAGTACTGATATTTTTGCCACTGGCTTGTGTAAACATAGGATATAGTCTATGATGATAAAACTCCAAAAATATCATGGACAGCTTTATAATCTAATATTTCTTAACCTAAAATGTGCTCCGAAAAACCAAAACTGACAATATCACTTGATATGAACTTTTTTCAATGCTTTGCATACTGTAGGAAGCGTCTGCGAAGAGGGTGCTTGTGTGGATGATTTTTGTCATTTGACTGCCCTCTGCTGTTCATTAAGCAAACTGCATCCTGCAAAGTGCATCGTCAAATTATCCTCGCGCTCTGCCCACGTTAAAACAAACCAGGAACTTCGAAACGAATATGATCAAAATCACTAAATGTACAAAAAAAAGAACCAGGAACTTCCTTCAGTCTGCGAATGCTAAACGCCACGCAGCAGCAGCTTACTGCAAACATTTAAGCTACCAAAGAACCTTCTCAAGCAAACTTTATACGTGACAAGCTGGTCTTTCCAGTTAATTTAATAGATTCCAAAAGAATCAAAATAACAATTCATCTCGTGTATGCTGCTCTTGGTATCTGATGTTACACTTCAGCAGTGATGTTCTGATGGCGCACTTCAAAAAATGTGAAATAAAGGGTAACAAAACCCTCTTTAAAACACGACCTACACTTACGTATATGTATGCATGTATGTATGCGTTTGCGTGTGTCATCAAAATGAATACAACACAATTAAAAAGGCAGAAAGGTCTCATTCACCTGCCAACACCACAATAACTGACAATTAAAGGCAAGGCACTTTTATGACTCCATGGCATCATAGCACTATACAGTGGAAGAGACTTTGTACACACCATCTGGACATATTTACAAAGGCTGAAATTCCTTTAAGCAGTATTCAGATCAGAATACAATTCTCATTTCATTAGAGTGAGTTTGTACAGGGGTCAAAGACATTAAGATGTCAGCATGACAAGAAAACAGAAAGCACGTAAAATCTAAGTAAAGTGTCTACTTTAAACATTTTCAAATAAGTTTTTGGAGAGTAAAATGTCAAAATGTGGTTGAAATAATGTTACATTGTCATTCAGTGTAGAAATATTTATGATAATGATTATTCTGAGATTTTACATATTATATATATGGAAGCATATTACATTTTACTTTGATTTAAAGGTGCCATAGAATGCATTGAGAGAATATTTTAAATTGTTCTCTGATATGTACATAGAAGGTATGTAG
>JAUMHQ010000083.1:11198789-11212503 GCA_032361165.1 Enteromius paludinosus
CTCGATTGGACTCCTGTCATGTCAGAAAGAGGTAAGACTTAGTTTTGTGGACGTTGCCATCTTTGATATTAATATTATTATTTCTAACGGGTCACAAGCGCTTATCCTTTGAATTCAAATCTCATTTAAAATAATGTTGTCAGTTAACGGTTAATAATCGGTGAACGAGCGTCGGTTGCCAGTTACGAGAAATAACCGAAATAAGCATCCCTAGTTCCAACTAATGCTTTAAAAGTGATTTTGTGTCAGATATGATAGACAATAAAAACAGCATTGTTTCTGGTCTAATATTTTGCATTCCTTGCTTAGGTCCTTTATACAGATGCAGGAGTGTCTTTCCTTATGGATGAGATGGACACTGTCCTGGCGTATGAAAACAAGGGCAAGTCTACAATGCAGGCCGAACAAGCAGGAGGAGCTGAGGGTCGCGACCCCTTAATGTCTGCCCTAAACAACTTAAATCGGGTTCAGCAGCTGGAGATTATCCATGGTTAGTGCAGTTTAATTGTCTTAACATTCTTATCTGTGTAAAAGCAAAACTAATGAGTTTTCTGACTGACGTGAAATTTCAAACGTAACTGCTCGGCTGTGATGTTGGCATTGAATTATTCCTCAGAATATAATGACATGAAGACAGAACTGAAGGACTACCTGCAGCGATTTGCAGCAGAAGGAAAGGTAGGTTTTTTGTTATGTGTGGTTTAGTTGAATGTAAGCTTGTGGTGCCTACCGTGCATTTCCTTCACCTCATCTTTCTTGTTTAGGTGGTAACACCTGAGGACATCCGTCAGTTCTTCGAACAGCAGCAAAGCCGCAAGAGACGAAGAGCCGACGCAGGCCAGTACTACTGCAGTTAAACCCTGCCACTTCAAGCATACCACTTACATCCAATCCTTCATGGATTCACCCCCACAAACTGGTTTTGTAAAATAAATAAGCAAGTTCAGGCCCTCATAACCTTGTATGATTTTGACCTTGTATGACAGGATCTGTTTCGCCGTCACTGTAATTCTTTTCTTGTAATCCTTCCATTTCAAATCAACATGTCGATTGGCTCTCAGATGCATCATGGAAAGATTAAAAACAACGGATTAATGGAAAAGCACTTCTATACTGTCATATAAGTAGGAATTGCAGTCAATCCTCAGGAGCTCTTTCTTTTAAGCAATTTAAAATGGTGCCCGTATTTACAGAAGGCTATTAGGGAAGTCACAATCACCTGACTGCAGTCAGTATTTATTCTATTCTGATGAGACCGCAAATATTCACATTTATGTATGTCAGGGTAAATAGATCTACAGCCTACTGGGAAAATTCAGTTTAGATGACAAACATACTCAAGCGCTTTTTCAGGTTGTTCAGTTACACTTGTGAATTGTCTAGTAACGCTTTATTGATTTTATCTTGTTTAACCTGTTTTGTTTGTAGATTCTGTTACTTTTTAATGTCCTATCTTTGAGAAATAAACATGGTAATACATTTGGGCCCTGCGATTGTATGACTGTTTGTCCCAAGAACACTCCTTCGGGGAAAATTGTTTCAGTGTTTATATTTTATTAGTTCAGTAACAACTTATTTAAATTGTGTTCTGTTAATAACTGATGAAGCACACCATTGCAGTGAACATAAAAAAACTGACCAAGGCTACTAGACTTGAAGTACAGTATGTTTAGGCATGTCATGAAGCCCACAGCCACTATTTATTTATAACCATACCTTAAATAGTTTAAGAAAATGCTCTAGGCATGTGTGATTTTGCATAGGATTTGTTTCGGTTTGCTTTAAATTCAATTCAAATTTCAGTGGGAACCGAATTTCTGCATGAGTGTTTCTATGCAAATGGTGTGGTTAGTGAGACCCGCTATGTTTTACTCTACCGTCTCCCACTAGTGGCAAGGTGTTACTCACTGCTCATCTGGCACCTTGAATGAGTGAAATCAAACAAAACACACACACAACCATTATAACTCAAAACTATTTATTTCCAAGACATTAGTCACCTAATTGCAGAGTAAAGTTCATAACTACACCGGCCAAAGAAAAAAATAGAAAAATAGACACTTTCCACAACTCCACAAAAGAATGCCTTTTTTTTTTTTTTGTATGTGTGCGTGTATATATACAAATATATGCACACGCACACAAAGTCTCAAATAGATATTTGCATGTTTTATATATATTTATAAAAAAACTTTACATTTTACATACAACAAAACACCATATTTCTGAGGCCTGTGATCAAAGGTACCAAAAATCTCGAAAAATATCTTTTGAAGAAGGAAAAAAAAAAAAAAAAAAAAAAGACAAATTAAAACATTATGCACACTAAGCGTTGGCTACAGTATTACAAACAGACGGTTTAACAGAGGTTTGTAGAAAGGGCTTGCATAAGACAAAAGGGGTGTGGAGGAAGCCCAGCCTCAGGCAGGGAAGGCACTAAATCGTCTCCGTAAGAGAGATAGCACAAGAGAGAACCTGGAGATCGCGACTTAAAAAGTCTGCAAACACAACTTCCCTTGCCCCTCACACATCCAAAACACAAACCTTCAGCTCAGCCTTGCGGCACTTTGGAAAGAACGCAATGCCATGCAAATATACTAAAAGGATTAGGAATGAATGCTCAAGACAAATGACTCAGCTGTGAATCTAGAACTGAATAAACAGACGTTTCGGTCAGTCAAAATAAAGCAATAGAGCCAACAGAGGGCGCTATTCCACAACAAACGTTAACACATATCACCATCAAAAATTTAGTGCAATGGGTACCCTTCATCTGTTCTAGCTTTTACTCCCCGGTTTAAGTGTAGTAGCCAAATTCATTCCCACCCAAAACGAACCCATTATTCCCAAGCAATGAAAAATTAATGTCAAACTACGTGCAGACAGACTAAAGAGCGCATCAAGCTCCTCATCTGGGAGCTCAAATGCATTTCCAATTAATTTCCTAACAGTCTCTCAGGCAAGCAACCCACAAAACCCAAATGACCACAAATGGCATTTGTGATAGAAATGTATTAATTATGAGGTCAGTGTGCATCTCAAATACAAAATAATACCTTCAAACTGTGCATTGACTTTTGCAGCAATCAAAATGATCCGATCTGTGTTTTAGAACAAGAAATAAATGACTTCTTAGCAGTTCAAAATGGCCTGAGTATAGCAGAGGCAAAGGCGATCTAAGGAGTTTTCCTAACCTCCCCCTTAAGTTTTAAGGCATGGCTGGGTCTACATGGGACTAGATCGCTGGGATCGGCATTGACGTCAAGAAATAATGTTCTCCGCTGGCAGGAAAACCTCTGAGTAGCAGCAGTAGGCCTAAATATCCATCTGTCGATTTTGGGTCATGGTTACGCAGCCAGTGCGATTCGCTAGAAATGACATGACAGACCTCAGATCTCCTCTTGGCTGCCTCGAAGGGAAGTGCTGATGCCAATTACTCAAGGCTTAGAGTTACAGGTAACAGGAAAATCTGAAGTAACATGCAACTATTACACAAAAACAGGAAATGTAAAAAAAAAAAAATATATATATATATATATATAGGAAAGGTCTTCGCTCGACAGATGACCCAATTTAAAATGGCGTTGGTAGAGAAGGTTGGACCCACGGCTCAAAAATACTGAGTTACAAAGTCACAACACTGAGAATTTCAACGACTGCGCTTTTGACGAGAGCCTCAGACACATCAAAAGAAGAACATGTGAGCTGGTGGTAAAACAAGTCGTGTGACAGGCGCATTGATGCGTCTTTGTCATGCTGACATGAAACCTGGAGGATCTGCAAGGTAAAAAAAAGACGTTTACAAGTGAAACACCTGCTCTGTGAAACAAAATCTCTTTTTATGCAGAATAAAACGTGGTTAGTAAATAGCTTCACTCGTCCTCTTTTGGCTGCGGAATGAGGTCAGGGAAGGTAGGCTTAAGTAGGCTGCGATGCATTGCATTTTGAAAGAACCACAGATACTCTCACGATGTATTACCAAGTTATATGCCAATGGAAAGGCTGAACCATTCGCACCGGGGACTGAAGATCTTCATGTATCCGATAAGCCTGATGTCCTTGACATTCAGGGGAGACATACAGCCTCCTACCTAACTCATTTGATTCAGATGACTTCAACTCTCTGAGGAGATCACTTGCACCCCAGCTAGGGTCTACGTTGGATCTATTTTTGGATCTGACCCTCTGAAGCTACACGGGATGGCAAACTGGAGCTCTCCCACTCAGGGTTCATGACTCTTTCAGGCTTGACTCAGAGGTGGGCTGTAGTAGGAGTCCAGGAGGATCTGTGACGTTGCATTGCAACTGCATCAGGCAGCTAACAATCCTGAAGAACAACCAAGTGCAGATGAAGAATAACTGTAGGCGGAGTTAATTATCATGCAAGATGGCGCTGTCCTCATATATATCTTAACTGCGCTGTTTAGTTCTAACCGTGTGTACATAAAACTAGGAGAGGAACCTCACGAATATGTGAGGAAGTGGTGAAAATCTGACTTTCCTGCTGTTGGTTGTGCTCCACCAATGATAAATGTTCAAGATGAGGCTAAATAAGTTGGAAAAAAAATATAGAACGGAGGAAAATTGAATCGACTGAAATATGTTGAGAGATGCTGGACAGAGGTAGAGAGTCTCTATGGAAAAGAAGACCTTTAATATGGAGAACCCAAGTCAAGGTCTTATGGCCGTAACTACAGATGCATCAGTACCAACCCTACATCAACTCTTTAAGGCCATCTCTGTAAGTCAAAGTGCCTGGGGAGAGATCGATAACATCAATCGATGATAAATGTTCCTTCCATGGACACGGTCACCAAAGAGTCTTGAGTAACAAACATGAATCTCTACCCAACGGTTTCAGTTTAACTTGCTAGGAGGCGAAGAAACCGGGTATATAAGATAAAATGCTTCCGAGATTTACCAAGCAACACAAACATCCATCTTTGGTCTAACTGTACGGTTCTTAACAGTACAAAAAATATAATAAAATCGACCATCCAACTGAAACTCAAGCCTTTTACCAGCATGCAAATTGTCTGAGCACTTCTATCTGACGAAATGACATTCTTAGTATTTCTCACAACGTTGTGCTTTCAACCAATGAAACGCTTCTTGTGCGCCAAAGAAAGAAGCACTTGAAGTGAAGAATGTGGGATGGATACAGCTGAGGATCGTTCGGATATTCAACAGAGGTCCCATCCGGTCTAATGCAACATGAGATTCTTATATAATAATATTTGAGAGCATGTGAGAAGAATACAGTACCATCATCGCTTGTGGGGAAAGGCTATTGTTGATTATCTTAAAGGGATAGTTCAAACAAAATGCAAATTCATTCACCATCACAATTGTTCTTCAGATCTGTATTATATATTTTCAAGATATTTTGAACAATGTGTCGTTGTATATATATATATATATATATATATATATATAGATAGATTTATATATATATATACACTGAAAGTCAAAGAGATGTTGATGCTGTCAGACCTCAAAGACTTTCATTGTATGGAAAAAAAAACTGTTCAAAATATCTTCATCTCTGTCTCACAGAGAGAGTAAACAACATGACGTTGAGTAAATGAGGGCATAATTTGCATTTCTGAGTGAACTAGCCTGCATATTTGCTGTCTCACTATTATCTGAGAAAGGTTCTTATTGTAAGGAGAAGAAAGCAAAATGAATATTTAAAATGAGAAAGCTGCACTATTGCACAGTTATTTAAGAATAACAGGTATTTCGGATGCTAAAAAAACAAGCTTAAAATAAGTCACTTCATCTATAGGTAAGGTGTGCAGCAGCGTGCATGATATTGTTTCTTTAAGTGTTGTGTAACAAACCAAACGTAAATACTTGTGTCTAAATCCATGACACTTCCAAGAATTCTCTTTTTTGCAAAGCCTGTTCATGACATCATAATTGTTGGTCACCTGCTGACAGAACCATGGACTGCTGTCGTCATACTGAAGCAGAGGACTGAGGATGTGGCGTGAGGTTGGTTTGGTTGAGAGGTCCTGTAGCATTCTGGAGAATGTGGCTGATAATGATCAACCCATATCTGTTGTCTCTCAGGAATGCCACCAACTGTAGCCTAGGAATGAGAATCTGAATCCAAAAGAGGATGCCAAATTTTTGTTTGCGAGAGCAGATCGTTTTTAAAGTTAAATATACTGGAATGAATCTGTAGATCTGGGTTGTGAAACATGCTAAAACAAAGCCCCATTCACATTTAATGGTGCATCTGTGCCATTGTTATGCCTGATAAGTTGCCTCATAGGAGACAGGGGATTTCATTTGTTTTCCCTTTTATGTTCCATCTCGGCTCTTAAATTGCACAGGCTAATGTAAAAGCCGGCGTATGCGGCAGATTACATGAGCTATTACTGCCACTCTGCCCTCAAAAGAAGAAGGAGCCGTTTGTCAAGGACTACACAAAGTAATGAGTTTGCAACTTTTTGTCTTCATAATTTTTTCAATTTGCTCCTAAGAAACTAAATCTGTGCATATAGATGAATGTATATTTTTCCAGTCATCAAAGTCTGTTGTGGAAAATGAGAGTAAAATAAATATGCTGTGATACTTGTACATTAATATCCTGTACATAAATCTCTCAAATTAAAATATTTAGCATTTTTGACCTCTTTACAGGGTGCACACAACCAAACCAAGCTCTCCTCACTGAGTTTCTGACCTTTCCAGAGCATTTTACATGACATATCCCTTTATCCTTCAGAAAAGCAGCCACTCGCGCAGCTTATGGGCGTTTATCACTTCAAGATACTGTCGGCCCTCAAAAGAACACAAAGTGCAGGACTGCTGGTGCCTCACCTGTTAGCTTACATTTAGCATTTAAATCAGTCCTCAGTCTCTTTTTAATCAGGGGTCAGAGAGCAGATTTCCTGTAGTACCCCTCAGGTTTGCTGGGCGACCTGCGGTCTCGGGCACCCAAGCCTCCCTCGTCCCCAGACCCAACGTTCGCCCCTAAACCCAGCCCCATTCCTTCAGGAGCAGGCCGGCGGCCCGTGGGCCATTCCTCATACTGTTCTGTGGAGGGCCCAAGCCCACAGGTGAGGTCCGTCTCATTTATGGGCCATGACCTCTGCACGGCTTGTGCAACGCCCCCTTGTGAGACGATTGCCAAGTCTAGTCTCTGCGGAGGCTGTTCCAGCACATCCAGATGAAGGGATTCTGAAGCCTCGGAGTAGGATGGAGGTGGGGCTCCACCACCTGCCTGACGGCCGTGTATATAGAGGTCCGGTCCGCTGTAGGGAGGGACGTGACGGCCTTGTAACTCGTAGAGATCTGGGAAGTCAGGCTGCGGGCCCTCGGGCTTGGGTTCGGCTGCGTGCCGTTTGCGGGATGAGTGCGGGTGACGACTGGAGTAGCTGAGGGACATGGGAGGAGCTGTAGAAAGGTGAGAGTGGGCTTCGTGACTCTCCACCTCCATGGAGACCTCTGGAAGGCGCCGCTCCTTCAGGCTCATTGCTGAAACACCCATGGCGATGTCTGGCATGAACTCATTGATAACAGGCTCCATGTTCTGCAAGAAAGATGTACATTAGCAAAGCTCAAAATGGAAACACATTTTTCAAACAGTTAATTAAAATGCTGTAATGCCTAAATTCACTTGAATTTATTATATATTATATATATATATATATATAAAATATAATATTTAACATAATATGCAATAACCATAAATAGTTTTTACTTTTACAGTTATTTTAAAATCAAATAGAAAAGAATCATTTAATAATAATAAATAATAACCGTTCATTAATTGCAATTGAAGTCAAATGTTTGATTAAATGAGCTTTTGATTTTAATTAGAAATATATATCGGTATTAAATCACCATTTGCTTGTCAGGATGAAGATTTCTCCCCCCCTGTGCATTAGTGCAGTCTGGAGGCAGGGGCTTGGCTCCTGGTGGGTAGACTGGGCTGCCCATCTTGGAAGAGGGCTGCCTGTGAAGGAGCGCATGATTGCAGGGGTAGGAGAAAGACCTGGAGGGAGGTTGGGTGGGAACCCTAGGTCTCCAGCCTGTTTTATACTGCTGCTGGCTATGGCCCGGGGTGGTCGGGGGATGATAGGGCGGAGGAGGAGGAGGCAGAGGGGGATGGAAGCCCACCAGAGCCTCCAGGTCAGTGAACATGCTCTCCACAGCTGGTGTACTGTTGACCCGGCAGCGACCTGACTGGCGCAAGGCCAGAACGGGACTCTCGTCTCCAAAACGCTCTTCGGGAAAGAATTTGTGCGGATTCTGAAAAACAGCACATGTAACCGTAAAGGCAATGTTTTTGCTACAAATGCTTAAAAAATTTGACTTAATAGACGAGAAGAGGTTTTGATTCGTTCCAAGCTATCCAGCGTAGGTTCACTGGTCATTTAAAGGTGAGAATAAGACACTACAAGAGCTCAGGGAACTAGAGACGTTTTCTAGTCAATACATGAATGCAATTGTTACCATCCAAAATGTGTCAGACTGCAAGTACACATTGCATTCTCAGTAAATTATAGTAAACATTATTGTAAAAGATTTTTTTTTTTGCATGTTAAGTGACAAGTTTGTTTTGACATGCCATGATTATAACAAATGTGTATACTGTATTCCTGCCATCACAAAAATAAATAACTTTTGCAAATCTCTTTTGATATGGACATTGTGACGTCTTTGAACCATATACATATTTACACACACACACACACACACACACTTATTATAAGATAATATTAGCAGGTTAATATTTTTAATTGTACAAATGAATGCAGCCTTACTGAGGCATTAGAGACTGGACCTCTGTATGACAGTATATATAATACACATTTATGCACTGAAGAAGTGCTCAAACCTGAATAACAAAATTCTCCCTTTTTAATGTTGAATTTATTTATAAAAAAAAAAAAAAAAAAAAAATCTGCATGAGTGCCTGCAATCACTGGAAAATAAATTGTATTCATCAGAGGCCAGGCTAATACTAACTGACAGGCAAGTCAGAGAGATATTCATTGTAGCCATAGCAACACATGTCAGTCTCCACGCAAACAGGATGTACTGGGTTACCTGTAGGAGTTCTGCAGCCCCGTCAGGTAGGCCAAACTCTCTGAGCACACGGATCTGCAGCTCGTAGCTGACTGTGGCGCCCTCACCACAATTCAGAGCATACGCTCGCTGCACCTGGTCTGTGTGACGCAGCTCCTGCAGCCTACGGATCATTTCCTTCACTACTGCCAACCTGGGCACTGAAAGACAGGGTGATACAAGAAAAACAGATGACTTATTTAATGTGCAAATACAAATGAAGAGGCTCATCAGTTAACAACATTACACAGCAGATAAACATTTATCAAAGATGGGCATATAAGACCAAAAAAAAAAGTTTTTTTTCTTTTCTCTCTCTCTTTTTTTTTAATGGGTGTTGAATTGTTTTATATAACACCCACAGGATCACAAAGCTTGCCAACATACAAAGCCAATGTTCCCACTCACATTATATATCCCTAAAAAAACACTGAATTGCTTCTTGCAAAAGAATAGCAAAATTAACTTGAGAAAACAACTTCTCATGGTTTGATTTATTGCATTCAAGACTACATCTATATTTGGACATGATCTATTTGGCCTTTGTGAACTTATCTGCAGTCTCTCTAAAACGACTTTATAACACTAGTCACCACAATCATGCACAATTGAGTATTTTATACAGATATATATGGTGGCTAGTTAAGACTGTTTGAAAGAACGCATCATTACAAGGCACGAATGAGTGTTTAACCCACCTGGTATTTCATTAGCAACCACAGATGGCGGAGCTGTCTGGCTGCCAGCCATTTGCTGGTGGTTGATCATGTGACAACACTGGGGGACGGCATTGTTTACCATGTACAGTGTGTCAGGTACATTGGACATCCGAACCATGCGAAGCCTAACCAGGTCGGTCTGCTCAACCATCATCTCCTCCAAAACCGCCTGGAGAAAAACACAAAGATTAATGGAAGTCATATAATGAAATGAGTGTATTTAATAACAACACTAAACTTATTCTATAAACCAACTGCCTTTTTGAAAAGATTTGATTTGAATAAAAATTACATTGGATAAATAATAAAAAAAATTTAAAAAGGTACTTAAAAAATGTATGTTATCTTACACTATTAAAGTTGTATTTTAAACTAATGAGATAGAGATACTTAATAATTTGCTGTACCATTTAATTGCATTTAACTTTTAATTACCTCTATTGCCTCCACTAGTGCACTAGTGTAATGTTACAGTTAACCACCCTGCTGTATGTGAGGTGAGGAAGTGTATCCTACCTTGGCCTCCTCCACATAAGGAGAGAATAACCGTGGGCGGACATAAATGCCAGCACTCTTCTGCCGGAGCCAGGCGTTGGCTTTGCCTCCCTCTGCTGTGGGCAGCATGTCAGAGGGAGGGGTGCTGATCAGACCCCTCTTCATCTGTTAAAAGCAGAGCAGAGGAAAAGTCTTTACTTGAAGGCCGATACTTGAAGAGAGCGGTCAAGAACAACGATGGAAAAATTATGTAATTTGCTGGAGCATTAGCACATTGGGGTATCTGTTTTCTTACTCTCTAGCAAATGACATCCTGAACAGTACTGAGAATTAGAGTATGTACCCATTCATACATCAATCAGCATCACCATTTTTTGTCATTTTTATTCAGCGTTGGCTACCTATTAGTAGTAACGCTACCTATTTTGCTTATGGCAGCATGACAAATTCCTGTGCATATTACAGACTAAAGATAAATGTTTCTTCAAAAATGTTTCTCTATTTAAAATGTAATAATTAATATAAAGATTTAAAATTACTTAATGTATCGGATTACTCTTCTATTTAAAGTTTTCAACTGTTATTCATATTTCTTACATTTAGACTAGGCAGGGTTAACCTTACAGTCAGACTACCAAAATTCTTCACTTAAATTAAGACGATAAAAATTTAAATTCAAAGCACAGCTACCAAAAAAAATCTGACTTTTCTAACACTATTCTTTCCTATGTTCTCTTTGAAAATAAGACATGAAGACAAAGAAAAAAAAGCCTCTTATGCTCATCAAGTCTGCATTAATTTAGCCAAAAATACAGTAAAAAAACAATAACATTGTGAAATACTGTTACATTATAAAACTGTGGGCTTCTATTTTAATATATTTTAAAAAGCATTTTATTCCTGTGATGGGAAAGCTGTATTTTCAGCAGCCATTACTCCAGTATCAGTCACATTATCTTCTAGAAACCATTTTATTATGCTGATTTGCTATTGTAGAAGCATACCAATGCTAATAATAGCCAAGCTGCTTAATATTTGTGCAAGCAAGGATTTTTCAGGATTCTTTGATGTACTGAAATGTCAACAGTTTAATAAAAAAAATAAAAAAAAGTTACATTTTAAATGTTTTACTGTCACTTTTCATTTAATGTGCCCTTGCAGATTAAAACATTTAAAGATAAAATATTTTACCATTAAAAAAAAAAGTCGCACTGACCCAAAATACTTCAAAAGAACTGTAAACTTCAATTAAGTGAAGCTGCATGGAGCTAAAAAGCAATTCTGTGTGCTTAAAATCTAGTGTGACTGCCCCTTAATGCGCCGGTTTAAACTGTATAACCAAAAGACATACACATTAACAGAAGACTCGCAAACACACTCACAGTGTCAGAGAGGACCTCACTGTTGGTTGGTAATATGTGCTCAGTTCTGACGAAAGGCAGCAGCGGAGAGAGTATCTCTTTAAGCTCTTCCAGGTCCAGATCCCTTCTTTTCACGCCACGTTTATTCACACTATGTGCAGTACCACTTAACAGGTTAGGCTCTGGGGAACACACAGAAACAAAGTTTCAAACAGACACACACACAGCAATTTGAGTTGAGGTGGAAACGGTGGCCCAACTTTTCTAGCCCACATTATAGATTAGACAAAGATGGGTGGGAGGGTGTGTGCTTCCAGAGGATTAGTGGTATCGCCATGCAGCTCCACTGACTGCAGCCGTGCCCTTGAGCGAGGAATTTAAGCTCCGCTGCTCTAAGGATGCTGCACTGCATTGAACCCCGAATTACTATCTACACCTTAGACAGCAAACCAGTATCGTGTATAAAGAGTGTTAAATGACAAAAAGGTAAATCAGAGCATTGCTGTTTCCCTTTGGAATGTGTTCTAGGAGAAAAGCAATCAGAGATTGTGTTTGCAGTTTGGCACAAGCTATAAACGTTCAAGATAGTGTTAGTCTGGGTATATTTGATTCTGTTGGGTACACAGAGCAATTGCAGACCCAGGTCTGGAGCCGCTAGCCATATGTTACGCTTCTGTATCGCAGAGCACTTGGCCTGATTTCTCAGAGCTGAGCCAGTCAGAGTCATTACTAGACATTAGGAGGATTGGGGAATAAATCATTAGACTGGCACAGTTCAGACCCCCATCTATAGCAAGAGGTGGAAACAGGGACAAGTTCAGCCACACAGAAAGAAATGTTCAGCCCAGAGAAAGGTATGCGTGGAGGAGATGGAGGAATAGTTCAGGCAAAAATGTAAATCCTAAAATTACTTGGTCACCTTCATGATCAAATAAAGTAAAGCCTCATTAAAATTTTCTTTTGAACGGTAAAATACTTTTGAACGGTATAAACACTTCTTTTTTTGGGGGGGAAAAAATTAACAAGTTTGGAACAACACGAAGGTGAGTAAATAAATAACGCGACTTTTTTTTTTTTTGGATGAACTATTCGTTCAATGTGTATCTAGTAACATCAGTGTATGTGTGATACCTCTATCGGCCATCCTCTTGATGAGCTGGTGTTCGCCCCACTTTACAACATACTTGAGGACGTCCTGTTCACTGGCCTGTGAAGAGGGGAGAAGAAAAGTACCAGTTTGTGTTATAAATTTAGTCAGCGCTGCAAGGCTGCTGTATGCAACAGAATAATATTAAAGGGAAAAACATGATATATAAAACCAATGTATTTCATAACAGCAGGTACAAGGTAAAAAAACCCTGAGAAAAATGATTTCCTTACCAACTTATCTCTTACTGAGAATATTGCACAAACATAATTTCATTCATCGTCAGAAGCTGGTCCAGGTTTAATGGAAATAGATTAACCCTCAGACAAAATTACATTTTTTAATAACAGAGTGGCCACACTTTCTTAAAATGTTTTGGGCTTTTTGCCTTCTACACTACAGCAACAGAGTACAGACTGGAAACTAAGAGCAGAAGAGACTGAACAGGATTTAGACATGACCAACAGCTCTTATCCGTCTTAACCAAGTCCACATCATTTAAACATTTTATTCAAATGAATCATTCTGACCCATTTGTTTACTTACTGAACATGAATGTTGATAAACAAGCTTTACTCTACACAAACTCTAGACAACAGCTAATGAAATGAGCATAAGTAGAAAAAAAGGTAACACTTTATAGTAACTAGTACACACTATGAATCATTAGTTAAGCATTAGTAAATAGTCATTCATCATTTATAAATTCATCATTTATAAAGCATTGTCCCAACATTAATATGCATTAGTAACCAGTTTACAAGTGTGGCCATAATTGCTTTGTTCTTGAGCATATATAATATTTAATAACTGTTTTTTCATACTTTATTAATGACCAGTTTATCATTTCTAAATCATTAGGTTATTTACAAACCAGTTATTTAGGAGTTGATAGTGTTTAATAAAAA
>JAUMHQ010000083.1:11224221-11239503 GCA_032361165.1 Enteromius paludinosus
TGAAAACAGGTGACGGAGATTTAACACTAATCAAAGAACCGGCTTTATTGGCGAGATGTGCATAATATATCGTACGATATTTATCGCCCAGCCCTAGTCCTCAGTAGGGCTGCAACTAATGACTATTTCAACAGTTGACTAGTCATCGACTACCTTAACGACTAGTCATTATGAATTGAAGAAAAAAAAAAAAAAATTGTGGCTATTGTATATTTAATAGGGCTGCACGATTTTGAGAAAAAAACTAATTGCGGTTTTTCTGACAAATATTGCGTTTGCGATGCGATTTTCGCTGTCGGTGGTGATTTTTAAGATGCTGGTAGTGTTTCCTCTGGATCTGGCCACGGCATGTCGACATATTTTAGCATTTAGCACTCTTTTGCTCCATGTCGTTCTTCGCGAATTCAAAGTAAGTCCAAACAGCTGAGGTACCACCCTTTTTGTTAACCAAGTGCTCCCCGGCTTCCTCTCCCATCACCGAAGAAGTGCCTTCGGCCATTTCTGCGCAGTTACAAGCTTTTTCTATTAGCACAATTCGAGGTACACGTTGTGTGTTAGCTTCTTTGCTGCTGGCAGAAAGCCGGTGCACTGCATACAACCTTGTTTTCATTGCCATTTCTAATTGGCCAGCAAGCCAGGAATGCGAGATTCAACCATTTTGATTGGCTAATAGGTTTGTCACTCAAATGTCAGAGGCGGGGGGTTAATCGTGCAGCCCTAATATTTAAAATATTTTGTTTTTAGCATTTTCCTTCAATTAAAAAGATGAAACAAGACATAACATTTATTTCTTCCAAATGCATATTCTGCATAGCAAATATTAATGAAAAGTTTGCAGTAAACAAGTAAACTAAAGAGTTGCAATCAGCAATAAAATAAACTCTGTTCCATAAACTAAAGCGCACTGTGTGTAAATGTTATTGCCGCTCTTCTCCAGGCTCCCGACTGGAGTGGGTGTGAGGAGAGGAGGGGCAAAGGAGTAAATTTATTTGGCGGCGTGTGATGAGGCCCACGTGAACTGAATGAAGCCTCATCACCGCCGCTGTTAAAAGCCAAGCGCGCCTCTCCTCGAGAGACCGGTCTCTTCCCCGTGCATGCACGCTGGCGTCCTCATGGGTCCAGGAAGGGAGCGGAGGGAGAGCGAGCCGGCGGAGACTCGAGCCACTCGAGATAAGTGCCATCAGAGTGCGAGCCGCCAGGAAAGTGAGCCGTTAGAAGGCAAGCCGCCCGAGCAAAGAGCCGCCAAGGACGAAAGCAGCAAGAGGTGTGAGCCGCCGAAAATGAACACAGCTGGACTACAACAGACTCCGCCCCTTTCCTGGACCCTTATCCCTCGAACACTCCCTGACCTTCACGTCCCAGGAGCACAACGAGGACACCAGTTCCCCTTTTATTTTGGACACTTTTTTCCCCTTTGGACACTTTCTTTTGATTATTTGTTAATAAAAACCCTCTCCAAAGCCTGACGCCACGCCCTCTGTGTCTTTTGTTGGTTCCTCGCGTTACATTGGTGACATCACTAACAACCCGTCGACTACTAAATTAGTTGTCAATGAATTTTGCCATCGACTATTAGTCGACTAGTCATGCAGTCCTAGTCCTCACACAGTTCATTTTCTATATAAGCACAGGACCAAAACCATTATTGGAAAAATTATGTGTATTCTATAATTACTATAAATGCATTTCGTGCACTAAATTCGAGTCATACTGAAAAGTTATGCGGAGCAGATCTAAAAGTGAGTCATAATTCAGTGAGGTGCAAACTCAAACTGCAGAAATGAGAGACTATTGAGTCAGTTAGATAAATTTAAGAAATGGATCAGTGAATAAAAGCTGGATGAACTGATTACCCAGTTCACAAATCTAGTTAATCGAGAGGCAACTTTAATTTTCAATCTCTTCCTCTCACAGCAGTATCATACAAAGCATGTCATTGGACGTCTTCTGTGACATTTTTTAGCAGCTGTCACTGATTTCCTTGAATAGCTATTCTTCAAAATAAGTTACAAATGGTTTTGGAATGGTATGAAAGTGAGTAAAAGATGACAGAACTTGCATTTTAAGGTCAACTATCCCTTTAACACAGAACTGCAGCACCATTGCACATAAATCTGACTTAACTGTTGGCACAGGCACATATTGCAGCACAGTAGCAAAGGAAAGGATGGCCTACATCACAGGAAGATGACAAAACAGGGGGAACCCCTACACATCAACCACAGTCACAACACATCTGTACATACTGCAGCAGGACCCAAACCGCACACTGCTCTCTTCACTCGATTGTTTCTTGATGAACAGCAATGGTGCTGATTGAGCTATATTAAGGACGACATTCTCTCAACAGAGCAGCGGCAGATAAAGCAGGACAAAATTGAATTGGTTTGGTTTCACTGAAATATTTGTTTCACATAGGTAGGTGCTATCAGTAAATCACACCGTCTCTAGTCTTGCTTGGGGGACATCTGATAAGCAAGGCACTTGAAATCTCTGAATATTTCCTACAACACCCAATAATTCTCACTGTGACCATCTCCATTATCACAAAGAAAGCAATTTGGGTTGCAAAACAATTCTTCATTAGCACAGTCTCACAACACGTTTGACGGCTCCTGGGAACACGGAGTCAAAAGGCTCTGTGTGGGAAACCAAGAGATACTGTAGAGGTGAATGAACTCGAGGGGGGCAAACAGGATGGGACTTGATGTAAACCAATTTGGTCACCAGCTAAAACTTTGCCTTTAATTAGACCCTGATGACTTCCAGAATTCCAAAGGAAATAAACAGTCAAGACAAAGACAGGGGAAAACGTTCCTGTCCACTAATTTTC
This sequence comes from Enteromius paludinosus, assembly GCA_032361165.1. Lineage (NCBI taxonomy): Eukaryota > Metazoa > Chordata > Actinopteri > Cypriniformes > Cyprinidae > Enteromius > Enteromius paludinosus. The sequence goes on from JAUMHQ010000083.1 coordinate 11,227,055, forward strand.
CTAAACAATACCCTGTCTAATTACAGAGGTCCAAAATAAGGCACAGTGCAAAAGCTTCTTTTTTTAAAATACAAATAAAGGCAGGTCAGTGAGGGAGGACCTGTTAGTTAGATGAAGCAAAATAGCTCTCTCGTGGGGACTATACTAGCTTTTTACAAGCACAAATATCTCTAACATGCCAAGTATGCTTTTGGAACTCATTGGTATCTAAAATGTTATGCTGGCCATCTCGAAGAGTATCTCTTAAATCAAGTCATTCAGATTTTTGAAACTGGTTGTAACATGCTGGTGGCTACTGACAGCTCCCAAAGAACATGCATGTTTAGCTAGGATGAATCTTCCTCTTCATTAAATGACGTGTCCGCATACATGAGGGCATTTCATCTGTGATAACTGCACACTACGCATACTCAGCTCCTGGCTTTATGTGCATTTAGCATTCAGGTGGCTCTTAACTGCTCCTTTGGGTGAAAAAGTTACCAAAATGCGGCACCTCTAGTTGTTTCATCCCCTTTTGTGCACTAAAGTAAAGAACTTACGTGATGTTAATGTTTCCTTTTGGTTTAGCATGCAAGCTAACCATAATAACTAAGCTTTGCTTACTAGTTCTACGTGAAAGAGTGAAATAGGTCACTATTTGAAGTTTACCAGGTTATAATAACCAGCATTACGGTTGAATATTCAAAGGCTGTTGTGGTTTTAATACACAAGGCACAACTGTAAATGTAGCTAATTCAGCAGCTCGCTATGGCAGATTAGCAAGCAAAGCAAAAAAGGAGAAAAAATGCCTTCAACCCTACCTGAGTCAAGTTTACTGCTCTTTTCTTCTCTTCTTGCTCATAAAACGAGCCAAAATCCAAGCCAGCGGCTCCTGATAATTGCTTAGCCGAGCAAAAACCTCTCGTACTTTTCTTTCGTGGAGTGTTATCGAGTAAAAAAAAGCCTCTGCGCGTCCCGGCTTCACACACACATACTCACATACAAACACATATGTGAAGCGCTAGCAGGCTGCTAGTACTTTTACGTTATACCATCCGCCCTACATTAATCGCTTTTAATGTCTCGCTCAACAACAAAACAGCTCAAATAGAGTCTGTGCTCTTCGCTTTCAGTTTGCCGTGAGCAAATATTACATGTACTGTTGTATCCTCCTCTTATTCAGTAAAACAATGAGGGGAGGGCTAAGCGTCAGGATTTTGTTAGCAATGTCGCTACGCCATCTATCTGCTCGAGCTCGGTTGAGGCATAGAGCAAAAAGGTCCAATCAGTTTTCTGTGTCGGTTGGACCTATGTGCCAAATGTAACGAAGAGACGCGTTTATATTTATGTACTTATTTATTTGGTATGCACACTGTCTATCGCTTAACAAACATTTGCGTCAGTGAGAACAGGAATAACTAAAACACGTAATATACATTTTCAAAATAGTTATATTACAAATAAATTAATATCCATTTAAACTACTTAAAACCTTATAATAATGTTATACGGATAAAGAGAAATGTATAATTCTCAATATTTGAAGAATATAATGAATATAAGTAATTCATAATATAATATAATACAGCCTAATAATATAATATAATATAATATAATATAATATAATATAATATAATATAATATAATATAATATAATAGTTTCTTTGTTTTGTTATTAGGCTTTTCCCATAGGAGGGCGACAACACCACATTATTGAACTCTTGTCCACTAGGTGGCTTGAAATGGATGGCCTACAATTTCTCATAAATCTCTATGACGTCATGCATAATCTATGCAAATCTGGATGAAATTGATTTAAACATTAATAATAATAATAATAATACGAAGAAAAAGAAAAAAACTGACTTGTCAATGTCAATAACTTCACACACATTGATCGCTATCAACAAGAAAGATTGGTAAGGGTTCATGCACAAAAACGGATCTGGGTTTCTGGATGGTTTTGTCTTACTTTCATATTTAGTGGCGTTCAAAAAAAATACATCCTCGGGTTATATATCTTCTTCCCACCAAAGATATCAAAAAAGCACAATAACAGGACACACAAAAAAAGTGCTCACACCCAGTACATAAACTAAACAATGAGTAGGGTGTATCCACTGTGGACGCACTGTGGAAGTGTTGAATGGCAAGCGCTGTTCTGACATGAAAGACCAGCCTCTGTAATGTGATCACCAAACATGAATGAAGTGCAGTACCACAGGCCATACTGACAGCTGACAGAACACACAGCCAGCTGCACCTCTTTCTGCACTTTTATCTCCCTTTAATCTGCTCCTCTAATCAGATCCCTTGCAATTTGTACGTCTTTGTACTGGACACGGCCCCGAATGCACACTAAGCAGAGAGCCAGGTGTTTTGTTTTGTTTTTTGGCTACCTGTGTTTCTGTGAACTCGTGTGCTGTCAAGAAACATCTGCAGAGCAGGGTGTAAATCTAACAAGACATTAGTCACAAAAGAAAATGCAGTTACGATCTGTGGGATTATTGCATTATGAGCCAAAATGAGCTTTGCTTTTTCAACACCTGTAAATGTTACCAATTTTATAGATTAGTGGTCCAACATGAGATGAACTTTAAATCTAAATTACACTGAATCTAGGACAATATGCTTCTTCATTAATATCTTGTCCAAAGGGACATTGAAGAAAAGTTGATAGACTGGGTGGGTGGTCAAACTGTCTAGGCCCCTCCCAAAAAATGGGCTGGTTTTGGGAGATAAAGTCCATAATATGACAGGATACATCTATTTTCTCTTCAGCAGTCCTGAGGCAGGAAACCCAGAGGTTGCACCCAGTGAACATCCCCCCTTTCCTTCTCCCTTAGCCTCTCTCTCTCAGACACATCCAGACTTACTGGTGCTTACCCATACAGCTGGTGGGATGCTGACCTTTCTGAGGGGAGCTGTGCAGCCGGTGACTGTCAGCAGAGCAAGGGATATTGTCCAGAAACGCAACTCCAGCATCTACAGCAAACCACCCAAAAGCAAGATCGGACCTGGGGTGAGTGAAAAAATTACAAAATCCTAAAAGGTTGCAAAGATTCATGGGATCAGCCATTAGTTTAACTGGGTCAATGGAGAAAATGGGATTGAGTTGGGTGACTCCTTGTATTGAAGAACATTATCCTTGTGGTTAAACAAGAACAGAATAGCAATGTCAAATCAAGCAAACATCATATTGGCTTACATAGTGGTATAAATGTAGTAATATATATAAATGTTCAAAGCTTTGAGGTTAATGTGATTTTCATTTCTTGATTGAAATTAAATTTTTTAATTTAGCACGGATGTATATATGTATACACACACACACACACACACTCACATACAAAGTTTATTCTTATTTATATATATGTATAAACACACACTCACACACACACAGAGTTTATTTGCAAAAACAGATAACAGATAAAAAAAATCATGTTTCATTATGTTCTCATGTTTTTATTGTTTTTTTGTTGTGTTAATTAGCTGGGGGGCTTTGAAGTTATTTTTTAGTCAAAATAACCCAACTGCAGTTTGACTGAGATTAATTGGAATGCACAAGTGAAATATTTTTTATGCAATTTTTTTTAACACATGTTTCTGTCTTAAAGGAAATAGCAGTGCACATTTTCTTACATCAGCTGTAAAATTTCACCTGTGTTTCCGCAGCAAAGTTTCTTCATCATGTCTGTGTTTGCCGTTGCCCTCCTGGCTCCTGCCGGGTGGATTCTGCACCACATCCCAGAATATCGTCAGAGAGCCAGACCCCCACCATCTTGAAGAATCTTCGTCATGCCCAAGACACCTTACTGGGTGTCTTGTACCACTGACAGACCTGGCTGCCTCTAAAACATTATTCACCTCCAGTAAAAAAAATTAAGACCTTTAAAACACAAGTAAAATAATACAATTATCCAATAATACACTTGTCCAATTAGGAGGGAGAAATTGTCTCCATTTAAATCTAGCAAGAACCGTAATTCCTTGGTGTCTAATGCCTTAGGACTGTGGCCCTTATTATATGCATCACTGTATGCTTTATCCTGTAATAAAGTCTACAATAAAATGTTACAGCATCTGTTTTTGGTTGATAACTTTGTGTTTTCACTCTGCTAATTGTTCTGGCCTTGGGGACACTGCTTAGAAATATACATAAAAATTAGGTTTTGTGAGAAACATCACTTCAATAATGTCTCAGGTTGGAGTAGAGACTGAATAGATGCAGCCATTTCATAGGTACCTGTAAAGGTCATTAGAAGGCCAGTGGGCAGATTTTGCCATGACACCAGGGTTACCTTTGGAATTTTCATGACCACAATGTGTCAGAACCTCAGTTTATCTGAAGCACAGTGCCTTTTTAGTATTTCTTGCAGTGATTGTTCTGCAGAGCGCTGGGACTGGGATGGATCTCAGGGTGAGCACCCTCTGCTGGGCTAAACAACACCAGCAGCTAGCCTTAGTTTATCCAGGAGTCTCTCATCCAGGTATCGATTCAGCTCTGCTTAGCTTCAGGAGAGTTGCAAGGTGATAGCTGCCAGCTAAATGGCAAGCTACCACCCACACTGAGTATCTCAAAAGGTCTGTATACTTCAGGATACACAGAACACTGATGTGCTTGATAATATCCAAAACACAAACATGATATGGTCAATGTTTATCCAATCCTCTTTGGAGAAAAGGAAACCCTATTATGTCATAGGCTAAGGTCATTGCGGCCAAAAATATTTTATGATTCTTTTCTTTGTTTTTTTTTCTTTTCCCAAAATTATGCTGAGCCATTTGAAGTGCCAGGAAAAGAGATTCAACTCTGCAGATTTAACAGTGGTTTACTAATACGTTATTCAAATAAAAATTGGTCTTTGTTAAAGGAATAGTTCACCCAAAAATTAAAACTCTGACATCACTTACTAACCCTCGAGTAGTTCCAGATCTGAATTTCTTTGCTCTGTCGAACACAAAGGAAGACATTTTGAAGAAAGTTTGTAACCAGGCTGTTTAGTGTCACCATTGACTTCCAGAGTATTTTTTTCCCCTGCTACGGAAGTCAAAGGTGACCCAAAACAGTCTTTAATTTTTTGGTGAACTATTCCTTTTACAGTATTTAATACTATAAAACCTGAGCTGAGACGGAGAGTTAATTAACTAACCAATTAACCGCTAACATTAACAAAAATAATAGTAAACACTATAACAAATGTATTGCTCTTTCAGGGTTAGTTCATGCATTGCTCTTCCTGCTAAGGGGAATATTAATCGCCATTTCATGTTAGACGAGCAAGAAACTAATTTTTTATCTGCTGCTAAAGGGATATAAATAAAATGCCCAAATAAAATATTTTCCTTGATATTTCAAATGTTTTTCGGCATAGCAGCATATCTGGGCTTGGAGATCTAGACATGAAACTCAATTAGTATCTAAAATAAGTTGCTAAGGCTAGGAAGATTCGGATACATCCATTTTCCAAAGACTGCAGTGACCCTGCTCTAAAGCACTTTAGAATCCCCATCGTTTGTTTATTTTTCCAGAACAGCAGGAATGCTGAGACTCAGTCACATTGTGGTAACATGAATTTATTTCTGTTCTAACATTGTTTTAAAAAGTTTCCTTAAATCTTAATAAAAGAAACAAGATGCATTCCTAGTCTGAAAAAATGTATATCAGAATAACCTGAACATCTGGTCCATCTTGCTGTTATATTATCATTTTTCACCATCATTTTAAAATCATTACCCTGTGACATATAACTGAACATACTGTAAACAAACTAACTCCTAGTGATGCTTTTACAATTAATTTCATAACGACAGCAGAAAGCTATTACGATAGTATAGCTTTTCCTTGAATTTATAGAAGTACAAGTTAAACACAAAATCAAACACTAGCATTAAAATAGTACTCACATATGTCCATAGCACTGTCTGATTCTTTTGAGTCGGTTCCTTTCCTTCATGAGCGTTCAGCTCTGGAAAGTCTAATTCATTCAAGTGAATCATTTCCTAATAACAGATCCTCTCTTCCACATGTAGCAATAGAAAGTCTAATTTGTTCTAGTGAATCGGTTCGCCCTAAATGGCCAGTTCATTCACATTGCTCTGAAAAGTCTGGCTAATTTGATGATTCATTAAAATGAATGGATTGACAAAATGATTCACCAATTCGAGTCCCAGATTTTTTTGTTGTGGTATAAGCATAGACCTGCTCAAGTTTGATACCGTAACACTAATTGTTGTTAAATCAGCACTATATACTTCTGATTAACGTACAGACCTAAATTTTATAATTTTATTGTTTAGTGGTATGAAAATATTACCCTTTTAATTTGATGTGCTTTTTGTTAGTACCTTGTAATGCATCTAACTTATTGTCAAAGCAGCAGCTTGACTGTAGTTTAACTACTTCAATTGTGATTAGCTTGTAGCCTTCTGCATGAATTTTAGTGATTCCCATGGGTCAAATTTAATAGTGCGTCACTCATCCCAGTGTCTTCAGTTAGAACTTTTTTTTTTTTTTAATCCAGTATAATGAAACTCAAAACGACCCACAGTAAAATGGAACAAGCAGACCCCCCAAGAACTGTGTGACCTGCAGCTAATTGTTCCAGAGAAACAAAATGGTTATTTTGTTAGGCTCTGTTGATTATGGAAAGTCAAGCAGAGTTTTATTATCATTATTGAAAGCAGATTATCCATCGTTAACCCATTGTTTCCTGTTGATATTAAGATAGTGTACAAATATTTCAAAATGTGAAAAGTGATGCTATATATATAGTTAACTTTAACTGTATTTAATCATGTGCACCTGATCTGTATACTGAAAATAAAACAGATTTATGCTCCTTCCATTTCTGGCATGCTGCAGCTGATCTCTCAAAGATTAACATGTAAATAGCTACAATACTGTCTCTAGAGCAAACATTGTTTCCTGATATTCCCATAACTCGGGACAGAATGTTCTTTCCCTCCTGCTCACAGCTACTGTAAATAAGACTGTGCTGGTGTCTTCTCTGCTTCAGCATGTCTGTTTAATAAAGAAGAATTATGAGTGAAAGGTCTGGACTTATTTGATATCTGTGCATTCATGCATTACACTACATCAAATGAGTTCTTAAGCATGTAAATGAACAGTGATTTGGTTTAATGTTACCACAGAGCTCAAAACACACACAGTGCCTTAAGGCGAGGATGAGTAAGATAGAAGATACGTGACCACAGATGTGTGTGTGTGTGTGCGTACAGTATATGTGCATGATAAATAAGTGAGCTCTGGGTGAATTGGTCTCTGGGGGTGTGTGTATGTTTGTATCTGTTTGCTGTGAGGATGTACACACAGTTAAGGTGTCTTAAGGCTCACCCTTTCCCACACACTGTGGGAAATTGAAATGTATTTGAATTTTTGTTTCTTTTTTTTTTGTTTGTTTATGCCTTGGTGAGACCCTATTCACCCTGTTTTAGTTTATATATTGCACTTATCAGTGAAAACAACAACGTTTTAAAATGATTTGAAATGACATAAACACCTAACCAGCTGACGCAGTATTTATGAGCAGAAAAAGATTAAAAAAGCTAATTATTTCATAATTTTGGCAGTGTTCCTTCAAAAACTGGGTTGCATAATTTCAGATCAATGAGGTATATGATCATTCAGTTCTAAAAAGAACTACAAGACCTATGCTAATTTAGAAAAATGAGGTTCATGAAAAGATCGTATTCAATTTTTGGTAATAATATACCATAGAGAGAATACCAGAAACAATCTTGTGTAAGCTGGTTATTTTTAAACGGGAACATCACAAGTGTAACAAGGTGGAAAAAATATTAGAACCTTCAACCTGTATATCTGTATACCATATAACTTATATTTCTTATTATCTTATAACCTGTGAGAGCAAGGTCAGTATGTTTTAGATGTTATAACATAACAGGAAAAAGATAATCTCTCCTGGGTCGAGATGACTGGATCACAACATGAAGGTTAAGTATACTGAAAACTCCAATTATACTAAGTGCACTGATTTAGTGCTCTCTTGTGGCGTAACATTGCTAGTGAATGAAACAATACACACAAAACTTTTAAAGTAAGATTTTATAGTAAATCTACTGCTACGTTTTTTTTTTAAAGTGAATAATTCTAAAATATTAAAAAAAAAACGTTAATATAAACATTAATATATATAGATTGATGTTTCTATATTTTAAGAGACAAAATCAGAATTGCCTGATTTTATAAGAATCTTTTAAGATGACAGTGAATAAATAAATACAAACATTTAAAAGGGTACTAAACTGGTCTTTTAGTCAACTTAATTCTCACTAAGGCTAAAACTAGGTAGCTAGAATGTGAAAAAAAAAAACTTTCTAAAAAGGTTTAAAAAAATGTAAATAATACTTAAAAAGATAATTTGAAGAACGTTTTGAAGAATAGGTATTTTATTATTATTATTTACATGTATTGAAAGGCAGCACATTTTTGAAACGCTGTGTCCAGTAACAGCAGTAAAAAACAACAAAAAACCCCATCAAGAAACATTCATACTGCACACACAGCAAGACAAGCATAGCCCTAAATGAACCGCAGTCTGCATTTAAGGGCTTCCCCAAACACTATCACATCCGAGTGGCAGACTATTAATAGCACAGAGGGCACAGGACTAAATATATGTAACCCTGTCCAACCCAGAACACAGCGCCATCAGACCGTAGTCTGAGTGCCTCGTCTTAATACAGCCCCTCTAAATTTAGCCAGATGAATAATGCATCAAACCGTTTTAACTGTAGGCCTCTACTTTCAAAATAAAACCTAAAAATAGTCATCTAAAAGTTTTGTAAATATAGACACAAATCTAAGATGTGACCAGTACGAAAATAAGTGAGGCCAAGTTTTTTTTTACCCAATCTCTTCCTTTTGTGTTATTCTCATCTTGTCTTCTTCTGTGCATTACATACTTTCTTATAATTCAGTGTCAGCATGACGATTTAGAAGGATTGCTGAAACTACATTGCCATTATCACAGTTTCACAAGAGAGATAAATGCTATTATCAACACTGAACACAGTGCTTGGTTTGCGAAAGGCTGTACGTAGCTTTGTGATATGAAAAAGCTGACAAATCAAACCTATTCAAAGAGGCTCCGAAATTACAGAGTCATCTGTTCTTCATGTTGGAAATGTTAATCAGTCCTGGTGGTCAACATAAATTAGCATAAAGACATGTATGTCCAAAGTACGATATATTTTAAGGGTGCACAGGTCATCTTTAGCATTTGAGAGATGACTTGGTGTTTCAATGCCCCCAGCAGATGGAGCCTTTGTGTAAAAGACAGCAGTGCTAACTTGTTCAAGGCTTAACCACAATGCCACTACAGGATGGTGTGTTATTTTTGGATCAACAGCTTTTATTCGGCAATTACTTTCTGCTTAATGAGAACATCTGTTAAAGAGCAACTAATTTGCCAGAGCTGCATTTATGCGGTTAGCCTGTGACTTGCTGAAAGAAAACTATTGTCCAAAGAATGAACTCAGAAGAAAACGCTTAGACTGTGATTCTTAACAAAGAAAAAGCGAATGGCAACATTTAATATTCACAGATATCCAGACGAATGACTGCGAGTGTGAAACTGCATTTGTACAACTGCTGCATACACCAAAGGTTAATATTAAGTCATTTAGACACAATATTATAATGTATTTTTGGTACACAAATGAAAGCAAACAATGTTAACAAAAAGACCAACATTATACAATCTCAGAAATAAAGGTACAAAGGTTCTTCCTGGGGCGGTACCTTTTCAAAAGGTACACTTTTGTACCTATTAGGTTCAAATATGTACACTGTAAGTACTAATATGCACCTTTAAGATACCAATAGGGACCCTTTAGGTACAAACATGTACCTTTTGAAAAGGTACAGCCCCAGTGACCAATAGTGACAGCTTGTGTACCTTTATTTCAGAGAGTGCAGCTGTGAAATAGTGGTGTTTTGTTCCTGAATTAATGCATTTTTGAAAGGATCAATGACTTATTCAGCGTCTCACTTGAATTATTTTTGGAAAGAATCAGTTGAGGGAACGATTCAAGGACTTCACTATTTCAGGAGGTGGCCATTTAAATTAAAATGATTGGACAGACATTTTCAACTGGTGGCCCAGTAGTGCACAACACGACAATTAAAAAACCCTACAACACAATACCACCTCAGACAAGGCAGGAATTCCAAGTTGTGGCTTGTTTCTATTATGCTGTGTTAATTTTTTTGTGTTGCGACTTATTTATATTGAATATGAATCATATGAATCAGTGAATGAATGATTGACCAACAGTCACTTGACTGTAACAATGCAACCCACATAAATAGTAACTAAAAATGCCTTGAATGTGCCAACACAAATAAACAGACTGGTACAAACAGTAAAAATCCCAGCGCTGTTAGAATGTTACATTCAGCACTCATGGAACGCCGCTAATGAGATTCGAAAACTGGAAGTAACAGTTGTGTAATGCTGTGTTGCTGATGGGCATACGTTCAAAAAGCATTCACATCATGTGTGCAACCACGTTTGCTACATTACATTTCAAGGCTGAGTTCAGTCAATGGCCCTGCCTAACTGGGGTGCTATAGACTGAATCAAAATGACAAACGAGGAATGAAAACTCAGCTTAATTAGATCAAAGACAGCTGGGGATTTATGCATTTGCAATTTTTACTGTTTGGAAATGTCAGATTTCTGCATGCATAAGTAACTATGAAAAGGCTGAATAGGTGAAAGTTGGGTTATGGCTGCATTGTTGAATTAGAAGAAAGCCTGACAGAATCCACTTATCGTGTTGAAAGCAGAAGATCATCTGATACTTCAGTCATATACTTATCTCAGTTGTAGCTTTTGGTTGTTAAACCGTAGACATTCTATAGGTGTATCTTTGACTGTTTCATCCATTTCAAGACATTTGAACCCCCCATATATATTTAGATTATATTATCTCAACCTCATTTATGTGCAGCATCTGCTGGTGACTGCACTTGAGATGATCAGTGATTCAATGCGATGACTTGCAGTGAGTGAGAACAGAAAAAAAGCATGGCTAGGACAAAGTGCCCTTCATGTTAGAAGAGGAGCTGCCTCATACCATTTGGATTTGGGACTGATTCAGTTAGACTGGATGCAATCTATGGTCAGATACACATTACTGGAATATTCAATTAGCCTGTCAGCGTTCATGTGTGGTTTACCAACATGTTCGCTTATTTGTAAAATCAATTAGCTCCGTAATCAAGCTATTTTCGAAGGATTCTAGGCTTAGCTGCGTCTCATTAACTCCAGCTCTGATTTGAAACATCTAGTGTTGTGCATTCATTTGTAACTGAGTGCCAGATTTAGTGCAGAGACATTGAGCCTCACTGTCCAAGATTTAATGTGTCTATGCTGTTCAAACATCTTATTTAATTGATTTTCTTTCACAAAGGATTTATTTTAAATACAGCTAAAAAAACACGTACTTATGGAGAGCTTGTTCTTTTGTCTAGTGTCTAGATGTCATTTTGTAGGAGAACAATGTGTACAATAGATCGCTGATAGAACATTTAACCTTACACCATAGAATCAAAGCTAATAACAAGTATGTACCACCATATGATGGATGCATAGGTCTGCAGTGGCATCTGCCAGACATCAGCACTGCTCTGGGTCATTGACTCTGAGTCATTGTTGATGTGTAGAACATTTGTTTTTTAGTGTTTCTAGGACAAGGGATGTAGAATAAGGTCATGTAGAATAAGGCATTAATATGTGATAATTAGCATTAATAAAAGGCTACTACTTTAGTAACATGCATGCTAATAAGCAACTAATTTATATATATATTTATAATGTTAGAAAAAGATTTGTATTTTAAATTAATGCTGTTCTTTTGAAACTCCTAATCATTGAATAATCTTGGAAAAAATAGCCACGGTTTCCCCAAAAATATTTCACGACAAATAAGAAAATTTTGGAAATACAGTAATTTCCCTCCAAAAATCAAATACATGCAGTCAGTGTTAACATAAGAGATGTCCTTTAAAAACATTTACTGTAAAACCGCATTCTTGGAAAGATGCAGTGGACAGGAGTTAACATTGAAAGTGGTGAACCCCCTCTGGGGGACACTGCATGATTCATGCCCCGTTTTCCACAACCAACTGTGCCGCTGTGATGAGGTAAATCAGCCACATAATTTATCCTGCCAGATGCACCTGGCAGCACAAACCCACTCACTGTCCGCTGTTCGCACCACAATCACGACTTCCCTCTGTCCTCCCCAGGCTTTCCAGTTCTCAGAAACCATTATATTGTAACTCTCGGAAAAGGTGCTTTGCTGACATTTAAAATAATTTCTCTCATCTAGTAAAAAGATCATTAAAGGTGCCATAGAATGGAAAACTGAATTTACCTTGGCATGGTTGAATAATAACAGTTCAGTACATGGACATA
>JAUMHQ010000083.1:11250550-11262301 GCA_032361165.1 Enteromius paludinosus
TACTTCAGCATATGATATATAGCTTAATTATCCACAACTTAGGATACAGTATTTAAAAAGTTATATCATGTAATCATTCGTAAACTGAATTTGACTTGACTTAAAGCACATTATTGGGACCATCTCTGAGGAAGGCTAGGTGAGATTATGATACAGCAAGAGGAAAGACATGATGATTTCAACATGCTTTTCATTTATTTGTCAAAAAAAGAGAACGTGCATTGCCATCTACATGAATGTATGTGCCTTTTTGGCACACAAAGTGTGCCCCATGACTGACAAAAATAACAGTGTTCGCGCAAGCAGGTGAAGAAAGAGTGCAGGAATGATCGCGTGCGAGTGCTTGTATTGCGTGCGGATGACATATCAAGCGTACGCGAGGGTTTGAAATGAGCTCGCTGGCCCCGTTTCTTCGCATGTACATCTGTTTTTCCTCTCGCGGAAATGATTTACCGCGCTCGCAGCATCAGTGGTGCGCTAGCTTATTAAAGGCATAGATTTGCCGCCATAGATTAAGTGTGTTTTTCGCAAGCTGGGGAAAGGGGAACACACTGACGTCACATACGGGGCTCGAGGCTACATTGCGCATGTCATGAACTGTCAAAACGTGCGACGCATGCATGCACCGAACCCAGACAAGCAAACCGAACGGTTGGTTTTTTTTTCATGAACCGTGCCATCCCTAATATATTAATAGATTTCATTTATCCATATAGCAGACATTTTATCCAAAGCTCTCCGAGAATCAAACCACAATCTTGACATTCACTTTTTTCACTTTGTGAATTCTCAGTTAGTATATAGACATCATCAGTTTAGTTGGAGCACCATTGTTTTTGACAAATATCCAAACTATTTCTTATTATGTTTTTTGACCCAAAACTCAGGCACTGATTTTGTCCATCTTTAACCTATAAAACTCTATATTGCTCCTTGCTTGTGCTAATTAAGTGCCGGAGTCGGTCCACAGCTCAACTCCCTCGGGTGGCAAACTAGTTCTGAGAACAATTTAATTGCCCCTGTTCGCTGTCATTTGGCACGTAAAAGCAGGCTGCCAGAGCATCTGTAAGATGACAGGAAAGAGAGTGCTTGTTAAGAAATGGATGAATGGGAAAAAAAGGAGGTGTTTCTGATGTGCAGACACCTCATAGATTATGGTTACGCAAACGTGATGCCATCTTAGCAAGCCATTTTTAGCATCACCTATTCATTTTGTGTTGTATAAACCAATATCATATATCAGTGTATCAACATTGTCAAATTGTTTATTGTCTGTGACAACTTTGTAATTATTCTCAATTATGAAGCTTGATAATCCACATTGATATCAAGTAACCCTTCAGAATGCCAAATTCTCAGGTTTACATGACGGCTTTTGTTATTATCTCACTGTCGTACACTATGCTTTCTATGTTCCCAATGCATTGCATGCCTTGCAAAAATGGTATTTCGGTCCCTTTATCAGTGATCCACATTACATGTCTCATTGGGTTTACACTACATAAATAAGAACTTATACAACTTTGGAATTGTGCATTTCTTATACAGTTTGAGTAGCAGGTAAACACTCACTGCTTCTGATGAAGTAAGACTTGGCCAGAAAAGTTTAGATGAGGCTCAGTGAGAGATTTTGCCATTCTGGTGTGCTGATGTCAGGAACAGCACTGAATGCGTCACTGCACTTGCTGAGAGTCATAGCGATGAGGCTGTAGGGTTTTACTGTAAAGCCCCATTCACATCAAGGAGGATAACTATAAACATAACTATAAAAATAACAATATTAGCGTCCACACCAGTGGATATCATCTGTTTATTCTAAGCGCAGTCGTGTCTGCCATTTAAAATTCTCAAGTTTGTTACAGCAATTGTCATCATTCTGAAAATAATTTCAACAATATTGTTTCTCTGTGCCTTTATTTAAAAATTTTTGGAACTAGTTATTGTGCTTTGTGTCAACGGCCTTAAGACATACTTGTTGTTGTTGGTGTCAGGAGTTGTTTGTTAAATGACTCTGTTAGGGTATTCAGGTGTTTCGTTAGCATGGTTCCCAGTAACCCTGCTGGTAGATGACTGCAACTACATGATCTACACTGATGTTTATTAAAACATAGCCATATATTATTTGAATGATTTTTTGGCTAGCAACGCATCTCACTTTTCACCATTTACATGAATTTGCTAATCTTCGAAACATTGATAATTTAAGAGCATTATGGACTAAAGCATGTGCACAATAGAAGTAAGAGTCATTTAGGAAATGAAATGATTGTTCACAGACAGCCTGCAAACAGCATGTGCTCTACACTTTCTTCCCAGCATCATCATTGGCCCTGTTGGGGTTGGAAGGATTAGAGAGGCTGCCAAATGTAAACTAATTACTAAGTGGGCTTTGTTTAGGTTTCATTACAGTCCTGCTGGCTCAACAATCAACTGCAGACTCATTTCTTTTGGAGGGGGAGAATTCAAACAGTGTGTCACTTTTTGCCACTGCATGTTGCCTACTCCAATTCTCTCTCATTCGTAACTTTGTGTTGAAACTCGAGACCTACTTGAGCTCAGCCTGGGTTTGATGTGAATCGTAATACTGGTCCTTTTCAAAGATTCCAGACCCAGGGTAAAGTGTTTCCAAAATTAGGTTTTCTAAAGATATTTTATTATATAACCTTCCATAGGAGAGAAGATTATGTTTTCTTTAGACAGCACTGAGATATATGGAGAGAAAACAATGCTTTTGCTTTTCATTTTGGCTTTCAGATTATTTCAGAGAAATGGACGAATGTAATCTCGCATTAGTTTCCTCTAGAGAATCAGGTTCAGCGGAATCTGATTTCACCAGATTCTTCCTCAATCAAATGATCTACGTCAGTGTTACCCACCTTCATATTTTTTTCTGTTCATTTAATTTTGTAGCTCCATTTAGTATGTTATTTTATGTTTATAGTCGTTTTTATTTCTCTTCATTTTGCAAGAAACATGTTTGAAATCTCCATGAGGTCTCTTGAGCTATGAAAAAGCAATTTCTAATTGCAATAAAAATGTTCTTCTAGGCTGAGGCCATTGTGTATCATTCATTCACCAGGGAAATCTAATTACAAATGCGAGCGTAGCTCTTTTTACTTTCTGACCACTTTCCAGCCAGGACCTGGCCGGAGCAAACAGAGACTCTAGACTCATAGCAGTGGGATTGTGTTTCCAAACCATTCAGCACCTGGTCTTTAGCTGATTATGGCTTTCGTCTTCGTATAGATGCCAGCTGCTCTTCTTTCTGCATGGTACCTCTGTCATTTAGTGTATAAACACAAGCTTTGCTGAGGTGCTGCACATTAATGACCATATTCAAAAAGTGCACAAAGCATGACCAAATTACTCTCTTCTTAGACGAACTTGGCAGCAAGTCAGGCTGTTTCTTGGTTATTAAATAACCGTCTGCCAACAAAGGACACAAGAGGACAACCAATCCCTGAAAAAGTAATGAATACCTGTTTATGGTTCATTATTTAGAACAACAGCGCACATGAGAGACTGATAGACATGAGAGTGTTCCGAGAGAACGTCTAGGAGGTTTAGCTGCACTAAGCTTTAGAAGGTTCTGCTTCAATGGTAAAAACAACTACAGCACAATGGTTCTATAAATAATCTGAGCATGTAGGCGTTTCCTCACATTTATGGATACTGGCACATTTCATCCAAAATAAAATGGCTAAAATGTTTAAAAAGAAATTTAAAGGTAGTAGTAATTAAAGGTCATGATTGTGTTGTGCTCTATTTTTTTTCTAGTCAACCAAATGTTCTTTTTTTGCTAAAAAAATTGTTTATTAATGCACTAAACTCTAAACGGTATTCTTTAAATGTAGAAAAATTCTGGTCAAGTTGGTGATCACCGTGAGAGACTATTGATATGGCTCGAGTATCCAGCTCATGTGACTCTTTTTTTCTCTTTCAAATATTCTATTAATTTTATGTCTGAAACTTTTAAGTTGCTTTTTTAAGAAGATTTGTGTCAACTACGTTAAAGAACTTTGTAGTGGCTGGATGTTTGTGAATGTAAACATATAGGCATAGATTTGTTCATTTAGAATTTGAGGTGAGGAAATTGTCTCCTAGAGACAAGATTAAGCATCTAAATTGAGTGAAGCTTCAGTGCTCTGCAAAACAGTAGTTAACTGGCAGAGAGCAACTTGTAAAAAGTGCATTGGCTTCAAATAAGAGACCATTGTGATCAACAGATGGCAAACATGCAAGTCAGAGCATCATCTGCTAGAATAGGAAAGAAGTGCTTCCTGACCAAATGCAGAACAAGTATAAAGAAACCTATCATTACATGCAACACAAGTAGTTTTGTTAATTAATTGTTAATTGTTAATCACATTACAACATAAATATAGTACTTGAATGTGGTACATAAATAAAATAAATGTCAGACTTCCAAAAACTGAAATACAGCATGTTATTTATATCACTGGCCGTATTTCTATATTGTTCAGTTCTGGTGAGGATGTCCAACGGGCCAGCGTGATCATCAACCTGCCAATCCTGGTGCGTCAGAACCCAGCGGAGACCTTTCGCAGGGTGGTGCCAAAAGTTAGGGTAGGCAAACCAGTATTTAATTTATTGCTTTTTGTTGTTAAGTTCCTTCTATGACTTCTTGATACATACTGTTTGTGAATGATCATACAGAGCTTCTACCCCAACAGGAAGTTCTCCATGTAGCTGGGGCGGATATGCAGCTTGCAGCAGCAGGATCTTTCCTGACTGTTCTCCAAGATGACATTGTCCTCATCCAGACACACACCCACTCAATCCTGCAGATAGTTCTCCTAAATCTTGACCACAGGGACACAGGTTGCCATTTTTTGAGAAAACTTGTAGAGTAGATACAATAAATTTGATGACAGTCTTGTGAGTGAATTATATTAAACAAACACTACTGTTCAAAACTATGGGGTCAGTACGGTCCTTTTTGGGGGGATTTGTTCAGCAAGGATGCATTACATTGATTAAATGTGACAGTAAAGACATTTCCCTTTTTATTTATTACTGTTTATCAAAGAATCCTTATAAAATATACTATAGTTTTCACAAAAATTGTTTAGATATTAATAAGAAATGTTTCTTCGGCACCAGATTAGCACATTGAAATGATTTCTTAAGAATCATGTGACTGAAGACTACATTTTTGGCTGCTGAAAATTCAGCTTTGCCATAAAATGTTATTGTAAAATATTTTGAAATGGAGAAGGGTTATTGTAAATTGTAATAATTTTTCATAGCACTACAGTTACTGTTGATGTTGAATGGTAGTGTGTGCCAGAGTAAAATATGTACGGACAATATATATATATATATATATATGGACACAATCAGCTACTATATTTTTATTTGTAATAGTGGTCAGCAATGCTTGGTTGGAAACGTTGCTGTCGGCAATTGATGCTTTACCGAAGGAAACTATCAGGCAAGAGGTAATGACAGATGCAGTATTTCTCCTGTCTTTCATTTCTAGACCTGTAGGATATGACGTATAAACCAGCTATTAGTATGAATTAAAATTCAGTTTGCTTTGATTGATTGTTTGCACAGATTCTGAGTCCTTTATTATCGAAACATCAGCTCTCCCAATCTGTCCCGGCACGTCTGGCCAGCTGTCGCATCTTAGGAAAGGTTGTTGGCAAGTTTGAGTCATCAATGTGAGTTCTACAGTGGAAACGCCACTTAACCAATCAATTAAGAAGAGAGGAACAATGCATTATATTATATTTCTAATGTAGTACACATTTCTTCTTATGTAATGACATTTAACATATTTTTCTGACTTAAAATATCTACCATGGCTTCTCCCTGCAGAGTGAAGAAAGACCTTTTGCCACTGATCAGGTCACTGTGCCAGGATGTGGAATATGAGGTGCGCGCATGCATGTGCCGCCAGCTGGAGAACATCACCAGGGGAATTGGGTAAAAAGATATGAAGCAGAACTTACGTTTAAAAAAACACTTTGATATTTGGATATCTAATGCTGCCAAATCTAAATGACTTATCCTATATGGAAGAGTACTGACATTGAAAAATGTAAATAGCATATACTGTATAGTGTTTGTTTTTATATAATTTTTTGATGCTTAAACTTTAGAATAGTCTGTTTGAAATAATTTGTATGAACAGTATCAGTATGGATCATAAGACACTATTGTCTATATTTTCTCTTTACCAGGCTGGATCACACTAAGGTTGAAGTGCTCCCTGAACTGGTTGAGCTGGCCCAAGATGAAGCCAGTACTGTGAGACTGGCAGCTTTCGACACCATCATCAACCTTTTAGAAATGTTTGACAGTGGTAAGCTACGCATAGTGTTTATTGAATTAATTTGATTCTCATGTTAGTTGTTTTAGAAATGGCAACAATTAATTATTAATGTAATAAAATACTTAATGTAAAACCATTGTTGTTGTTTTTTAAACGCTCTGGTTAATTTTAAATTTAGCTTTTCTTCTTCAAGGCTAATGGAAAGAAAACATTTGAATTACAAATTTTGTTATTGATTTTATTAAACTTTATCTATTTGTGTCAGTAGATTTTAAATACAATACATATTTAAAGATATATATATTTTTTAAGTTGTTTATAGGATTTTCTGATTAATGGAGTGAAAACATGTATTCAAAATCTTCTGAATGACCAAATGAAACTTGTATTTTAAACCTGGCTTTATCCAATATTCATATTTCTATTCTGAAATTGTATGCAAATTAATGTATGTTTCCTTAAACAAAGCCTGATTTGCATATTAAAACATAACATTTCCAAAAACTTTTAAAACAAAACAATTATCTTCATTTCTTGCTTTAAGGGATATTAACATGTTAATGTTAGCTTTTTCCTATTATTTCACAAAGTACTGTTTTGAAACACAGCTTCTTTTTATTTCCTTATCTTAAACGCTGTATTCTGTATGCTGGGACATCAGAATCCTTTGTGAAAAGATGCTGAAAGTTGTCTCACACTCTTTCTCTGCCATCTTCTCACCCTCCCTTCTTTTCTGTCACCATTTTTTATAGATGACAGGACTTGTGTTATATTTCCCTTGGTAAAGGCGTTCTGTGAAAAATGCTTCAAAGGGGATGAGGCAGTGCTGGCCTCCTTGTCCTTCCAATATGGAAAGCTTTGTCACGGTCTCTCAGGTGACTATCCAATGCCTTTTTGCATCTTTCTGGAATGTTTTAGAAATACAGTCCATTAGTCATGAAATGGAGTTTTGTATCTCTTGTCTGAACAGAGTCTTTTACTGACGAGCAGCACCTCTGGTTTCTGGAGTTTTATAAGAAGCTGTGCTGTCTGGGTTTGCAGCATGAAAATGGGCATTGCGAGAGCCAGCCCTACCCGCTGGAGCTGGAGAACAAATACGCCCTAGTGCGCAGGAATTGTGCCTACAACTTTCCTGTGAGTTTCCCTGCCTTGCATCTGTATGGGTTTCGGTGTGAAGTCTAAAGTTTGAAGAAAAAAATGGATTTGAAGGTCTTTTGACCAACCAATGTTTTCAGGCACTGTTATCTATTTTTAACATCTGTCAGTGGAGGCAAAGTCGTCTAGAAAAGCTCAACAGCTCATTTGAGGAAATTAGACCTCTGTCTGCTCTATTATCAATGTCTGAAGTGGTCCTTTGTTGTTGGTGTGGTTATATATAGCTGCAGTCGCTCAGAATAAGTTTGCCAACAGTCTGAGATGTAGGTGGATGAACATTATGTCTAAGAAACCAGTCGCTTTTTAAGTGGGACACAAAAGCGTGATGAAAGTGTCATAAAAGTCTTCATGACTTGTATGTTATAATTTATGTACTGATAATGTTTCCTTCTAACTGGCTTCTATCAGTAAATTTTCATGAATGTGGTTCTATCAAAAAACAAAAATTATTCTGTTTCTCTTGTATTTTGGAACATTTAAAATACAGCAAACTGAAATATAGTTAAATGGTCCACTTAAATAATTCTTTATTGTGTTTCTATTTTGTTGTTTTGTTAGCCCTTTTAATATACATATTAGGGATGTTCATTTTAACCGTTTAACCGTTAACTGAGCGATATGAATTTTGACCGATTAATACAATCAGTTAAACGGTTTAAAAGGTCATTTTATTTATTTCTGTATTTTACCTACTCATAGTCTATATAAAATTGTGTTTTATTGGCCACATTCACACAGCAGCAGAACACAGATGTTGAGTCCTAATACAGGGAGTGACACCGCGTTCTGTAACGGAACCCACCACCTCGATTGGACTCCTGTCAAGTCAGAAAGTGACTTTTATGGACCTGTTGGGTCACTGTTGCTAACTTTTTTTCTTTCGTTTCTTGATTTATTATTTATGTAAAATAGCTATATGTTTCTCATACAGGCCTATTTGTCCTTTTATAATGCTTTTTCTCTGGTCGCAAAAGTGCTGCAGGCGTATGATATGAAATAGATAGGATCGCGTGTGAATCTTCGTCTTCTTTTGTTTGCTAGTTTTTGCGCATATACAATGAATCCGCAGAAAACAAATATGACTATTTTTAACGGGTCACATGCGCTTATCCTTTCTAATTGAATGAAATTCTAATTTAAAATAATGTCGTCAGTTAACCGGTAATAATCGGTGAACGAGTGTCAGTTGTCGGTTACGAGAAATAATCGAGATGAGCATCCCTATTTCAGACCGTGTTCGTCTGAAAGAAGTCATTGAACTATTCCTTTAACACCATATATTTTGATTGATATAGTAGAAAAATTTCCTTATGTTCATCAGGCCTGCCTTTTATTTGATCAAAATGAATAATATTCTCTATATATCTCTGTTAGGGATGTCCCGATTGCGATCGGCAGATCTGTTTGCGCGTTTTGTCAGGAGAAACACTCCTGTAATCAGCGATAAATGCAATCAGGTGCGTGATTTGACATTGAGCCGTATATACTACACATACTACACGAGCTGGGCAAATCCAAGCTGATAATGAACATGGTTTTGCGCAGCTCGTCAGTGAACAACGGCCGTGTGTAGTATATACGGCTCAATGTCAAATCACGCACCTGATTGCATTTATCTCTGATTACAGCACCGTGTTTACTGACAAAATGCGTATTACAGATCGGCCGATCGCGATCGGGACATCCCTAATTTAAATATGTTTTATGTAAATGTGTGATGCAAAGCCGAATATTCAGCATCATTACTTCAGTCTTTAGGAAATGTTCTAACTGCTGCACAAAGGCTTAGGCTTCTTGTTATTAATCAAAGATATTCATAGTGTTATTGTATTAGGTCTATTTGATCTGCTGTGTTGCAGATGAATATGGTTGGTTTGTAATACTGTGGGACAGGAACAGGGACCCTCCTCCTGCGGCCTGTCTGAGAAAAGCCCTTTATTTATGATCTCCATGAGCCATAGGCTCTCAGGGAGCAATCAAGCAGAAATGGTGTGAAATGGGTCTCTTTATGGGTCAGTAAAGAAAATTGACTATGATCTCTGGGTGAAATTCTGCTGACGGGAGGCCACGTGAACAAAGACAAGGCAGACTTTTGCTAAAAGTAAATGGAGATTTCATACCTATGTCTGTTTGTGTTAGATCACGCGGCTGTGTGCAGAGGAAGCTGCCGCGCAGGAACAGACGGGTCAAGTGGAGGAGTGTCTGAAGAACAACCTCCTGAAAATTAGACCGGAGGAGTGCAAGACGGTACAGAACACATCCTTAAACATGCTTCACCTGCTACACACTGCTTTCCTCTGCATCTGTTGCTATAGAAACACCATGCTATTCTGATAAGAGGAGATTGCCCAGTTAGACACATGGGAGGATGTTAGATTTATCTATAAAACATCTGCCTCCGGTTTCACAGACTAGGCTTAAGGCTAGTCCAAGACTAAAATGCATGTTTTATTATAGTGATATCTTGTTCTGACAATGCCATTGTTCTGCGTCAGGATGCACACCTGTAACGTTTTCTTCTAAGGCATTTTTATAAAAGCTGCTTAAATGCTTTAATTTAATTAAGGCCTAGTCCTGCCTTGAGAGGGAATCATTTCTTATATATTGAAAAAAGTTTGTAACCAGACTGTTGTGGGACTCTTTTGGGTCGGCTTTGGCGATGATTCGAAAATCAATAACAAACTAATTTCCTTTTCCGTGATGTAATTATTTAAATATTCAGTTAAACAGAACAATCATAGCTTCATCCTCTCCTAAAAGTTAGTCTTTTTTGCTGCTGTCTCTTTAAGAAACACCCTCACATGTGAAATGAGCAACAGCCCTTGCACTCACACTCAGCTATATAAATCTGACATGTACAGGTTGAGTGTCCGCGTTCAACTCTTTGATTTCATCCTCTTGTAGGAGGTGTTGAACATGCTCAAAGAAAGCAAAGCAGACATATTTGTGGATCCTGTCTTACACACGGCCTGTGCTCTTGATCTGAAACACCTCTGTGCAGCCATCAACCCTGGAAGAGGCAGACGTGAGTGTGGCTTTCGTTTGTTTTTTTTTGCATATTACGCAATACATTGACACAAATAAAATATCTTGCTCAACATAGCTGCATATTAAACCTCACATTTCTTCTTTTAATGCCACTTCTTACATTATTTCTCACTGAAGGTTCCATTTCCCAATTCTAATTTGTGTTTAGTTTCCCAGTTATTATATTTGAGAGTTATTTAAGAGGCAAATGGATTATGGGACTGACAGATGGTGTTTACACTATGTGTAACTCTGTAATTTGGAGCTCCTGACTCCCTGTGTTTGAAATTCTTCCCCCAGAGATGTCCTGTTTGATGGAGGCTCTGCAGGACAAGCAGGTGCGTTTACAGCCGGAATGTAAGGGAAGATTACAGGACCGCATAGACATGTGGAGCTATGCAGCGAAGGTCAGTGCACACAAACACAAACACATCATGCAGATTAACAACTATTAAGAATTTTCTTAAATCTGTTTACTACATAACAGCCCAAACTCTGTCTGTAAAAGATATCTTATTGTGAATTGAAAGGATCATATTTTGGTTTTGGGAGTCCCAAACAACAGGTCTGCATGCATGCAAGTTCAAAAAAACTCCGTCAGTTTTAAAACTTTGCAGGATGTTTTCATTCACTTAGAGCTGTGTTACACACTGCGCGAAAGCTCATTTTCAAAAATCTATCATGGAGTACTTTAATACTAGTAATAATAAGAAGAAATTGTTATATTAAGATGAAGTTGTCTTCTAAAGTTGTCTAAAATGTAGTAAATGTAGTAAAAATAAATTATTATTAACAATATTCAGAAATTATTAATATACGTATCTCTGTTATAAATTGATATAAATGATTATTATTATTATTATAAAAGCAATAATAGCAAGAAAAAATATATTATTTAAATAAATGAAACTTTGTTATTGATATTATTTATTATTAAATTAATATTAATGATGACAAAGATGCAATTATATTAAATAAATTACTGTTTTTAATATTATACTGTTAGTTATCGTATTTATATTGTAATGTGTTTCAATTATTGCTGTTACAATTAGATATATTATTATAATTATCAAAATAAAAAATTGTATTAGCATTATTATTGTCATTATGAATATTTAAACAAATTATTACATCAAAATAAATTATTACAATTATTATCACTGTTCTTAAAAATGATGCATGTATGTCCACTAGGGCTGTAACGATACACGATATGAAACCGAAATCGCGACACTCAGATCCACGATCCTGTGTCGCGGTGTGAT
>JAUMHQ010000083.1:11269714-11282493 GCA_032361165.1 Enteromius paludinosus
CGGTCGACTATAGAAAGATTCGAAAATTCTGATTCGACTATGAAAATTCATAGTCGGGGACAGCCCTAATATATATACACACACAAACACACACAACAGTTTTTTGCCAATATTTGTTAAATATGTTAAAAATACATTGACATGAAAATCTTGACAGTTTCCTTGTATTGTTGGAAAGATCTCCCACCTCTGACAGTTTCAGGCCTTCATCGCTGCTGATTCCAGAGAGATCTGCAGTATTCCTGAAGATCTCTTTAATGCCCAGGCTGGGCAGACTCATACTTAGTGAGTTGGACTGCTTCAGTGAAAATTTGGGCAACTGAATCTCCAGCTTCCTGAGGAGAGAGACAAAACAGATCTTTAGAGATCAACAGAAACGTGTCTTGAAATGGCATGTTTCTACAGAGTAACTATAAACTGTTTCAAGCATGTCATAAGACTGCTCACTTTGGCTGCTCGGCATGAGTTTTATGGAGATTTGAGCCATTTAAATAACACACACATTGATTTGCGAAAATGTGAGAGACTGATTACATGACTCACGTCTTTTTCAGCTTTTCAACCCATCCACGAAACACTTGACCAGTCATGGACTCATCAATATAAGTGTAGTCCACATCTTCATCGGGAAGAAGGACAAGCATGGCAATGCCCTCCTCACAAGGCAGTTTCAGAATGCCAACCTTTAACATGGGGTCATAGGCCAGATAGTATTTGCCCAAGTGAAGCATCATGGGCACTTGCACAATCTTATACTTGTTCACATAGAAACGCTCCTCTTGGGTGAAGGTAACGTTGAAGGGTTGCAGCCATTGACCTGTTAAAGATCAAGAGATTATATTTTCACTTTCACTTTTTTAAAACATGTTTCTCTGGAATACCCAGGGGTTAGAAGTTCATCTTATGGATAGGCAAACTGTTTCGTACATTGTTATGGATGTAACTATTTTTCTTAGCGTACATGTTATATTCAAACTCAGATCAATATTTCATATTTACATATTTGTATATTTGGTAAACAGCCATATAACAAGCATGATATCCCTTAAATGTATGATATTAGCATATATTAAATATGAAAATTTATATCAGCAATAGCAACTACTACTTGAAACAGTATGATATAATGTTAATTATGTCATTATTCACTTGTTTTCTGCTCACCTGTGAAAAAAGCCGCACTGATTAACATCGCCATGCTTTGTGGATCTACGTTCTCCACGACATCTTGGACCTTGTTCCCTGTTTGTTCTCTTATGTAAACATCGATGCTTCCTTTGGCCTGCTGTACACTGGTAAAATTCACATTTTTAACATCTGCATTATAAAACTGCTTAACCTGACTGCTGAAGCCGTCATCTGCCTTGACCTCCTGCTTCATGAAGAGGCCAGTGGCCTGGATTTGAGCAGTGGTCTCCCTCAGCTGATTGAGTAAGGTGTGGATCCGTTCTGGTTCTCGGTCTTTATCCACACCTATACCCTCTAGTAGCTCGGTACGAGTAGCCCCACCAGCCCCAGCTGCTAATGTGGCTAGGGCCAAGGTAGTCCCGAGGGTCGAAACGGCTACATTGTCATCATTTGAGCTAGCAATCTTGCTATACAACCGGGTAGCAAAGTCGGCATTCTTAGTGATAAGCTTGTCAACATCTGTGGTTTGCCCGAGCACGGACACAGCAAGGAGAGATGCTCTGACCAAGAGGGAGAAGGTGCCAATCTTCATGATGCTCTGGCAAAAAAAAAAACATTTATAGGCTTATTATTTCTTTTATCATCATGAACCAAATATAGCAAATACAAATATTTGACGATGAAGCCTGGAATGCAATGCAATTACAGACTGATTTACAGATGCTGATCATTTAAATGCCTTAGAAATGCATGTACCCTATCGAACGTGATTCAATAGGTTTTATTAGGATCAAGGCATAATTATTCCTAAATGACAAAATAGAGTACATGAGAGCCCGCAACAGAGAACACACACATTACTGCCTTTGATAAAGAACTGATCCATAAGCATGATTTTGATCTTTGTACTTTTGACAGGTCATCGCTGTAAACAAATAACACGCTTTGCATTGGATTGTTTTATTTATGTCTGTTATGCCAATGGCAAATGTAGCTTGCTTGCTTGCTTGCAGTGCAGAACGTTACGCAATGACTGTTAGAAGAAATAAGTCTGTATTTTGAAATCCCAGCTAGAAATAGGCTAACAGCTAAACAAAAAAGGCGTCTTTGAATTGGGATATAAAGGATAGTGGGATATAAAGAGCCCATGAACAGTCATCATGATGGCCAGACTGCGCTAACATTCAGGGACATTGCCATCAAACATGATAGAAATGTTAAATAATTCAATACAGTGTTAGAATTATTAAGCTGTAGCTAACAGTTACTAGAACCGACACGCACGGAGATTTAAGTAACTGTTACGTTAGGTTGCAAAATATATGGTGAAGGCCAAACTAACAGTTACTTACTTATTTATGATTCGACGTCAGTGCCCAATGTCCTTATTAAACGACAGGTTATAAACAGGAACGTTTCAACAGAATTCAGTGCAAACACAAAGTAAATAAATCGATTAAACTAGGAGTTCACATGTTGTCGCCATCTATAACAAACCAACCATACCTACGGAGATTACGCAACATCCGCCCTTATCGAATTCTTGATGAAGTGCGCAGTTTACGTAATGTCATCGCGCATAAACAACGGTGCTTTGTACGGATATTTTTCATATTTTTTTGCATTTCTCTAATATTTATTTTTGCTTATTTCTTGACAACGATGTGGTTACGAATAATAGTAATAACAGCAAAAAACAGCTCAAATTAAACTTATCATATATATAAGAATATCCAAGATGTCCAAGATAAGAAATTATTGCGCAAAATGTAACAATTGCTAAAAGCTGTAGATTATGTAAACTGAAATACTGAAAGGTTTGAATAAAACGTTCACGTAATCACAAATGGCTGCGATTGGTTAATCCTGTCTTTCTTTTCCAGCGCTGAGAAAAGTAACATGAACCACGGTACCACGTGACATGTGAGTGGGAAGAGTAGTCTATTTGTTTTTAATCCAATGTGGAGAGGTGTCTCGATGACGGACTGCAAGATAAGCGCAGAACAATCTCTTTAGCTCAAGGGATTTACTTTAAAACAGTTCTTGTGCCCAAAAGTTAAGCACTCTTTGGCTTGCTTGCGTGGGTAACAAAAACAAACTTGAAACGCTGCAGATTTGAATTATTTCTTAAATGTTGGCAATTAACTTCTCAAATATAATAATTTGAACCCCAATATGACCAGCCTTTCCGGAGGACGCTCTTGTCTCCCAAAACATTTTTATCACGCGGTTAAATTAAAATACAAATTAAATCTCTTAATTTTAATTTGCTGACAACCTTTATGCCTTTAATTTCTCAGATGTTTGACTTTATTTTTGAATTTGAGAAATGCCTGATAAAAACTTGACAAAACATTTTGAACTTTGAATAGTAAACAAATAGAAAAAAGTAGCAATTGTGAGAATTAAATGTACAATTCAAAGAACAAACACACAATGGATTTAGGCTTATATAAAACAGTAGTGCTGCAATAATTAATAGAAGCCACAGTTAGTATTAATTAGTTGTCTGGTGGAGAAAAAAACAAAAAACAACACTTTAGCCATCAAGTCAAAATTCATCCTTGTCAGATACTGCAAGTCTCCAAAGGAATATGTGAATGGGGTAAAGAAGAAAAACTGAATACGGACTTACAATGAAAAAGATAAAGCAAGTGAGTGAGAGAGAAAAAGGCATTTGAGACAGATGGTAATAGCTCCTTAGTAATGGAACAAAGGCCTATAATTTGAACCCTTTTCAGATTAACTTAAAATGCACTTATCGTTAATATTAGGGTGGACAAAATAATCTTCATTACAGGGTAGAGGCACAGGGAAGCTTGTCTTCCATTACTATCTTTCTTTACAGCAATGTTAACCAGTGTTACAAATCAGTCCTGTTGCCCAGCATCTTAAAATGCATTTCACATTTCGTTATCTTTTTCTTTTGTATGGCACAAGGATTACATTGCAATGCAGTGCCTTTCAGCTAAGAGCTCCTTTACATTATGTTTCATTGTTTCAGGCCATTCTTAATGTCCATTCCCCTTTGCGTGCATCAAGTAAGGAGTCAAAGGCTGCAGAGTTAATGCAGATCTTGATCTTCCTCTCCAAGGCTGCCATTGTGGAATGGCTGGGTAAGTGTCAATGTCCAATATCTCTTGTACTACCGGGCCACGGGAATTTGCTTTACAGGCACGTTCTCCTGTGCTTGCTGGCTGCTGCTTGGTACGTCTATGTTGGGATCGTCATCTACCTGGTAGCACTTTCCCAGGTTCTTGATAATGTTGAAGTTGTAACGTGCAGTGTCCGCAATGCTGTTCTCCAAAAGCCAGCCATCAGACTCGGAGTCAGGATCTCCTAACCTCAGCACATTCTCCATGGCTGTCTGAAGATAACGTACTCCTGTTAACACTGACACCTAGAGGAAGGAGAAATGGTTTAAGAAAATGAGGAGGCTATGAGTGTTTCTTGCTTTTGCGTGA
Source organism: Enteromius paludinosus (assembly GCA_032361165.1). NCBI lineage: Eukaryota > Metazoa > Chordata > Actinopteri > Cypriniformes > Cyprinidae > Enteromius > Enteromius paludinosus. The sequence goes on from JAUMHQ010000083.1 coordinate 11,274,307, forward strand.
TGGGTTGCAGTTTCAAATCTCTCTCAACTGACTTATTTATTTATGGTTTACATTAAACCAGTTAAAATTGCATTTTTATGTCAGTAGATGTTTGCAAACCTTTGCATTTGCCTGGAACTTTTTAATAATAAAAAAATAATTTAATTGAAATACATTGATAGATCATAGAGTAAACTGCCTATTAGGTTTCTGAAGGATCATGTGACTTTGAAGACTGGAGTAATGGCTGTGGAAAAATCGGCCATGCCATCGCAGAAATATAAATGATATTTAAAATATATTAAAACAGAAAACAGGCTCTATATCGCACCTCAAAAAGCCAGATGATGAGAACGATTAAGCCGATAGACTGCATTATCTGTGTGTAGTGCTCCAGCAGGGCCTGTCTGCAGCCCCTCCGGCTCAGGTTCAGCTCCTCCTTTTGGTAGTCATAATTATAGTGTGCTGAGTTGTTAGTGATTTGATGTTGGATGCAGGGTCGAGGAGAATGCAGGCCACAGCAGCTAAATGGCACTCTGTCGATCAGATACTTCCCCTCCACATTACTCCGAAGTCGCCTGTGGAAGAGTAGCGTGCGTTAAAGTACAGTGTTAGTAATAAACCAAAACGATTAGACAAAATTAAGAGAGCACTGGTATTTCCACCACATTAAAAAATGGTTGTAGGTCAGTTATTTCTAGCTTTTGCTGTACTGTGTCAGTAGGAAATCAATCAATCATCAGTCACACTTAATTTATAAAGTACTGTAAAAACACTGAAGAGGGCCAAAGTGATGCACAGAACAGAAAAATACAATTAATACTATTAATTCAGAGACATTTGACAACAGCCAGCTCTCCAGACAGTTTTTTTTTTTGCCCTCTGTGCACTTGCACATTGTTTTTAAGGTAGTTTGGTATGTCTCTTGAAGCATCTTGGAGACGTTGCCACAGTTCTTCTGGATTTAGTTTGTCTCAGTTTGTTCTGTTACTTCATGTCATTGAACAAAAGATGGTGCAGTTTTTATTGTTTGGTGAACAACGGCATAGTGAATAGAAATGGACTTACTCTACAACTTCGCTATCGGTCATATCCAGGTAGCGGTTGCTAATCCACTGAATGTGAAACCAGTCTCGATAGCCTCCGTTGCCACAGCACTGAAACTGCATTTGCAGCATGTCCATTGTGCGCTTGATGTAGCAGCGGCCTGGCATGTCCGTGTCCTTATAATAATGCATGGCATCACGCAAGCCCAAGAACAGTGACTCCTCCAGATCGTTACGCATGCTATAGCACATCAGGGCTCCCACGAGGATACAAAATGTAAAGAAAAAGGTACATATAATGTAAGGCAGCATGAGGAGCTTCCATCGCAGGAACTTGGTAGTGTCCACACAGTCATAGCAGATCTTTCCCCCCAGAAAGTTAATTGCACAGGCAGTCAGGCCAACACAGATAAGCATGTTTGGCACTGACACAATCTCTTTTGACATTAGCTCCCGTCTCTTCACAATCTCCACCTTTAAGAACAGACCCAGGCTGAAGAGCGTGACTCCAGTTATTACAGACACCCAGTTTAGGACCCATAAAACCTGGGCCAGTTTGTCTCTGTTTGTCTTCGTAAATGTCACTTTTAAGACCGCCATTGTTGATGGGAAATGTTGCTTTTACCGTCTCAGCGGTAAATTGTTTTATGTCCAGGTGTTTAGCTCATTTTATTTTAGGGTGATATAACACACTGGGTTAATGGAAGAAAATAGGGAACATGTTCCATTGGGGAGAGCAGGCCAAGAGGACCACATAAGCAGCTTAGGTTAGGTATTTTTACACTCCCGGATGACAGCCTTAGCTTCATAATAGCACAGGTACTGAAATCAAGAGGAAAACGTAACAAAATGATTACATAGATAGTTTACAATGAATGGCTATTTAATTTATACTATATATGTTTATATATTTCTATAACTATATGTATACATACTGAAGGATTAGTTGAATGTGCAAGTTTATTTTAGTTCAGCAAGTATAGAAATGTCAATAATGTTTTTTTTTATATGTTTATGCCTTACTGTGGCTCATAGTTGTATTCAATTATTTACAGTTTGAATACTTATTGAGTGTGAGTATGAAGTTAGGGTGCAAGTAATCAAGACATGTGTCAGCTTGTCAAATGTGAAATGAATTCCATGTACACACTCTAAAAACAGGTTATAAATGATAATTTAATAAATGATGTATAACATATATTTTTTACAATTAGATGTTACAGAAGGACATTAGATGTTATTGTAGGCACTGTTATACTTTAATACCTTTCTAAGTTGTGTTCCCACAACCCCACCACATAACTTACCTACCCAGATCTCAAATATCCTCTATGGGCTTGTAATCCATGGACCTTGATTGAAGATGCTGTCATATTCCATTTTTTGCATATTTCGGGTAAAGGACCACAGAAGAGGCGAGGAGCAGGTTTAGAGTGAATTGTGTCCAGACTCACTGTGACCTCCACCTAATCCATTTATCCTCAGGATTTAACAGAACACTTCCAAGCCATCTGGGCCAATCTCAAGCGAATAACATCAGTGTGTGAAATAAACCCCACCCACCCAAAACATGAACAATTCTTATACATAGGCCCATAAGATGCTTAGATATGAGGGTGAAACCTTTAGAGATTTAAACCAACAGATTTACTGTACAAATTTACATATTTTCACACTGGAATTTGTCAGCACTGGACCATTTTGTTTAGATTTTTGACATATACAGCAATAGTAATTTAGAGAAAACATGAGAATGATGCTTGATGTCTCTGACAGGTCATTTTTATTTTTTTCCCTAAATGTCTATAAACTATTCCTAAAACATGTTCAGTAAGACGTCAAATACTGAACTGAACATGAAAGATTTCTCAGAATGTGATTTTATTCATTTTGTTAATATTTAATATTTTCAGCAGTTTACGATTTAAGTCAAAACGTACGAAATGTTCAAGCATGCTGTGCATACAGTGGTGACATTTTTCGTCGTCGTCTAATAACATGATGCAGGCATTTCCAGTCATGCGCAGTATCCAAATGCAGTCGCCGGAGAGATGGCCGTCGATAATTTTCTCTTTGGTCAGTGCATCCTTTATTTTGTAGCATTTCTTTTCGGTTTTATCGCCGTTGTACCGCTTTCTGAAAACAGCGATGACTTCCAGGGGAAATGCTTGCTGTTTACTGAGGGAATGTGGCAGAATGAGAACATGACGATGGGGAAACAACGCTTTATAGTTGAAGAATGGGGACCAGAGTCATCCTGCCGCTTCATCACTTTCGTTGGCATCGTGTCTCTCATCCTGTCCGCTGTACAGGCGTGGCGGACCTTTTTCTTCCTCTGTAAAGGCCACGACGAGTAGGCAACCATTCACTTGTACCACATTGCATATTAAAAATCAGTATTCAGTAAATCAGTAAATGATGTTATCATACATGTTTTTTTCGTGCTTATACGTTTCTTGCAGCTCTCTTTTCCATGCCTTCTTGAATCTGCTCCTGTGCCTGTTGGTGGTATTTGTGGTGTTTGTGGCCGGTACTATCTCCAGTGTTGGCTTCAGTGCATGGTGTGATGCTGTCACTGAAAATGGTGCCATGCCAAGCAGGTAAACTGTTTTAACTATTTTAAATCAGTAAGAATCAAGCAGTATCACAGTGCTGCACTCTATCACGTGCAATGAAGGACAGTCATGCTGATATTTAGTGAACTTTAGTGAGCTTTTTTATTGAAATTGTTATGCTTATAGTAATGTTAATCATAGTAATGATGCAAGTAGTTAATGTATTGGCGTAAAAAAAAATCTCTTAAATTTCCACCATTGTAAATTTCCATAAATGTATAATTTTCAAATGACTTGTGCTTTAGGACAAACGTATTTCCTCTTTTTTTTTATCGCAACTCTGGAGCCCCCTAGAAAAGTATCTCTTGTAAAACTTTGGCCTGGAATAAGCTTTCCCTTTTTTTTAATTTTGAAATGCTGCAAATTACTCCCAAAACAGATATTTAGAGATAGTTCTAAATATTTCATGGTAAAAAAAACAACAACTTATGGTTGCTTTAAATTCAGTTTATTTTATTTTGGCAGTTGTGAGGATCTACAGGACACCGATTTAGAGCTTGGTGTTGACAACAACTCCTTTTATGACCAGTTTGCCATTGCACAGGTAAACACTCATCCATAAAACCTACATTCACAAGCAGAGATTTTCCTTTATATATTAAAAGAGTCTCGTGTACATAATATCTCTGTGGTATTAATATGTAAATATGTTCTTTGTTTCCCAGTTTGGCCTGTGGACAGCCTGGTTATGCTGGTTGGGTCTAACAGTACTAGCCTTCTTAAAGGTTTACCATAACCACCGACAACAGGAGCTGCTAGACAGTCTTGTTCAAGAGAAGGAGCTCCTGCTAGGTCATCCTTTACAGAGGAGTTCTTACAACCGAAATGCCATGATTTAAACAAATGTCTCTCATGTAGTCCATTTACACTGCATTAAACAGTGACCCTAAACCCTCAGAATAAACATATTTTTATACATCATGATCATATAGGCTTCATATCCTAAACAGATGGCAAAGTTAGTTTCCATTGTTGTTCAGAGACAGCATCCTTACAGAAATCTCATCAAAATCCTCATATTCACTCTTATTTTTACATATAAAGACACTGTCTGTGAGATATTGCATTGTACCTCATTCTCTTGAGAAGGCAGCTGTGCATTTAGTAGACTCTGTAAAGTGTAAATGAGGATGCTTTGAGCAGATGTCACAGCATCAAAGTTCACTCAGACATGAAATGCAAAGCCAGCTTCACTTAAAGACTAATACTGCTTTTTATTGTACATATAGCAAAATATAACCAAAAATAAAACTCAGTAATTACTCTTATGCAGTCTTTGTTCTTTTGTTTATCCAAATATATGTAAAACCTTTTGCTTTTCGACAACAATTGATTGACAAAATATTTGACTGCTTTTTGCTTATGGTTAACCAGGCTACTTTGTTGTTGTTAAAGAAAAAAGCTCTTTCATTTTGTTGAGGTACTTTTATGGAAAGGCAACTAGAATTCTATTTTTGGTGACATTATAGCACCTCATACATCTAAAATAATAATGAGCACTTGCATCCCCATTGTTTTCACATATTTCTAGCGGTTTCATTGTCTCGATCACCACCAAGTGGCAGAAAAAAATATTACTAGACATACAACTCTGGTCATTTTCTTGACCAGTTTGTGACATAATGCGACTGTTATAATTGTTGTAATGTGATTGTGACTGCGGATACCATAATGTTCCTTTGGTGATAATCCCACTCCAAAAATGTACAAGCATAAAACACATAGAAAACAAAACGTATTCAATATAACTGCATTACCCTGACCACATTATGAGGTAAATTAATTTATATAATGGAGGTAAATAATGGAGGTTGATTAAATAGTTTATTCAGCAATAAATGCAGCAGAAAATATATTGCATTAAATTAGCCTACACATTTTTCAAAAAGCACATTTGTACACTTTACACTTACGATTCCATTTACCAGTTAGGAGACTGATTTATAAGTGAAAAATATATTTAAATCCACTCACTCACACACACACACACACACACACACACATATATATATCCATTTTCATATTGCAAGTATCACATAATGTGGAAGTAGGTATCATTTTAGCAATCTAATAACTTAAAAAATATATATTTATACAAGGGGAAAATATTTTTCAGTTTTCAGCTCTTTTCTACTTACTGGAACTTAATTCAAAATGGTTATAAACTTTTCACTATGATTTGAAGCAGATTAACATAGGGTAGATTATTGTCTCTGGATTTATGGTTTCTCTGATGTCTTAATTTCTTCGTTGAGCAAATTAATTCTGTGTGGATGAAAGAAAAACAGAGGAGAATGAGCAGAGAGTAATAATTACCATTACCCCTTCAAATTAACTCACGACCTTAAGGATTTCACGTGTCAGTCACCTTCTTGTGCATTGAGGAAAGAACTTGTACCAACCGATGCGCCACACAACAGTGCGTAACGCTGGACTGCCCCAAACGTACAGCCCCGAAGTTGACAGGGCATTGAATCGAGCAAGGATTAAAAACGGGTTCAAGCCGTCGTTTTTAGAATAAACACCGTATTTAGAAACTTCCTTTACGACTATGTTTACAAAAGCGGGGTACCAGAAAATTAAAAAAGTAATAACGACGACAATTAAAATCTTTAAAGACTCTGCCTTGCTGTCCTTCTCCGCGCTCGGCGGGTCTCGTGCAATTTGATATTTGGCAACGAAGAACAGTTTAATCATCATCACCACATTGGTCAACACGACAATTTGTAAAGTAGCGATGCTGAAGGCATACAGCTTGTTAGCTTGAATAGCTGGGATCAAAATCGTCACAAGCCTGAACAGAACGGTAGCGTGGAACCAGCAGTACGAACACACGCCAATCACCAGAGAGCGCGAGACGAAGCGCTCGTAGTAGAAAGGATAACACACGGCGCAGTATCTGTCAAACTGAGCAAACATGAACGTTAAAAGATTTACACCCAGAAAAGACGGTAGAATATTGTATGTTCCGTTTCTGGATGGGAATCCCTCTTGAACGTCGAAAAGACCAGAGTAATAAGCGGACAGGCCCGAGATAACGTCACACATGCTTGTGCTCAGCATAAACACAAATCTATTTTGAATTCGAAGATGCTTCGTTTTTAGGATTCCGACGACTACAGATCCTGACAGCAGTACCGCACTTGTGGCGAATATGATGTGGTAAGCATATATTACATAATGCCAAGGTTCGGAGAAGTCGACGGAGAGTTGAATGCCAGAAACGGTGACGTTTGCGGAGAGAGCCTGCGCGTTCATGCTAAGTCAACAACTGAAATCTGACTTATAAAGTGGAAAGAAGTTAAAAGCCAGATAAATCATGTCAGACCCCCTAGAGAGCCATGTGTGACAGCACTTGAGCAGCCTTGTCTAGGGACAAATCTTGGCTTCTATTTGTTTACTGATCCGAACTGATGTCAAACACCTTGGGGTTTTTTGTTTTTTTTTACAACAGGTTTGTTTCTTAGTTAAGTTTTGGCTCTTGTCGGGCCTATGGCGAGCGATGGTTGGGCTTGTAAGTTTGGTGTCTTCAAGTCGGCCTGATTCAGAATTCTGATATCATTCACTCATTCACCAAATGAGTCAGTGCCAGAGTGATGAAAACCAGTAAGTAAATGGAGCAAGCCAACAGAAGACTGTTATGATATTACATGACCTTACACAAGCATTTAAATATATCAAGCAAGTTATCAAAGCTACTAATATTCAAAATGGTCACACGCTGCTTTGTTTACATTTCATATATCTGCATTTATCTAGTATATTTTTGTTCTCCGTATGAATGATGAATATTTACTGTTGATAACTGCTGATATAGACAATTAACTCATCTCATATACAGTAGTTCAGTTGTGCGTTGTGTTCAAGTGCATTCGTTGCCTTTACTTAGTTGCCGTCTGCTTGGTGTGTCCAGGGCTTTACTCACAGCACTGTGTGCTCCATCAGCCCCTCACCTGTTACTTGTTTCCCCTTCCTATTTATTCACGTGTATGCCTCCTCTCTGTGTTGGTATGTCTTTTTGAGTTATGCGTTACTGTACCTTGCATGTGTGGAGATATCCTCTATTGTAATCCATTGTTTGTGCCCAGGATGCTCAGGGGAGGACGGGGGTTTCTTTTTTGTTTTGGACCGATCTGTAGCGCGTGACACTCTGGGGTTTGTGATGGCCTGCCCAGTGTGCAGACTGGGTAAGGGTTCTAATTGACCCCAAGTAGGGCTTCTCCAATCACTGCCTGATCCCTTCGAGATAAAAAAAAAAATATATATGTTGAGATTATAAGGTGTGTGGGGAGGACAAATGTACAAGGTTACTTATCCTGCAGTACATAGACCACATCCATCTAAATATAAAAATTGTAGTTATAGTGTAGTTGTAGTTTATAAAATGATTATTTTGGGTGAATTCAATTAAATTGAACATTTCCAGTTTCTTTTTATAGCACAGCTGTAATATCATAATCATAGCTTTGAACATGTCAAGTCAAGTCAAGTCACTTTTATTTATATAGCGCTTTTAACAATACAGATTGTAGCAAAGCACTGAACAT
>JAUMHQ010000083.1:11282593-11314482 GCA_032361165.1 Enteromius paludinosus
GCTTTGTTTTTTGTTAATCTAGTCACTATATTGAATAGATAACGAGGGTTATGTTTGTTTTCTTCTAATAGAGACGATAGTGTTTTAAGAATTTTTACATATTCCAAAACATAATTTAAATATTATTTGAAAACAACACAATTCTGATCATTCACAACAAGTCTAGTTTTTAGTGTTTATTGTGATGTTTTTCAGACAAAATGGAATTTTAATTAACATTTGTACTGGTTTTAACTTTTGATGTCACAACACAATTTCACAATAAAACTGCTTGCTGAGTATAACATAATATTATGGCAATGTTTTTACATAGAATGTTACAGAAAAACTGACACCCAATTTGAACCATTTGCTTAAATGGAGTTATATTCGTAAAACATCCTGATGATTCATGATTCATGATGATTATACAGAATGGTAATACACTGTGCAGTTGTCCAGTTGTGTTTTAAACTAAAGCGGTTGAATGAGTCCAGATCATTCTCAAAGGGAGCTGAATACACCAGACTCTCTTTTCTGAACCTCATCAACAACCTCTCATCCGTCCAAACAAATTAGTCAAGTACCACTGGGAAAATAATTTGTTTAAATGCTCTTTACAAGTGTGTGTTTATTTTGCTGTTGTCAGATCACATCAGGGCACACAAGTGGTAAAGTGCATACAAAAACAAAAAGATGACTAATTATACCCAAGGCACAGTCACATCTCTGCCCCCTGATAGCAACTTTCTTTAAGATATAGAAAAACAGACCAATTCAGCCTACAGAGAGTTAGTGCAACCCTAAACTTGTTTGTTACTAGTTGTTAAGGGATGTATTTACAATGGAGAAATATATACTTATATATAATATTTACTTATATATATTAAAACTTACTGTGTGAGGTTTATAGTCTGTGTTTGGGAGAGCTTAATAATGGCTCTCTAACATGAGTTTGTGATCTATGATTAGCTTGTCACAATGAGTTATGGGTTAGTCAGGAAACAGTTTTTTCCTCTGCCGTGAAACAAATGAATGTGAGTTCTCATGTCCAATTTGCAGCAATTTGTAACTACATTGTAAGAACATGGGTTATGTCAGTAACAATCCAGACCTTTACGTTTACACATAAAAGATCGATTTTGTTACAGATCTGTTACAGAGGCTTAAAATGTCACAGAGCCTCTCAGAGAAGAAGAATGCAGAGGAGCTATTGTTGAGTTCAGTACAGACAACATTCCAACATTTCATCTCCCTCCCATTTCTCTACTGGCCTAATGATGATTTCATAGATACAGCATTTGTGTCATTTGCGATTCGTTTTTTCCAGTTTTCTAATATTTTAAGGTTGCTTAAAATTAACTAGCTTAAAGATAACTATTTATTTTTAGAAATGAAAATTGTAGACTGTTATTCATGTTTCTATTTTATGAGCAAGTTAACCTGGGTTTGTCAGGACACTGAGAGAGGAGATATGCTTTATTGGGTTATTTGTTTTGTGTATTAAGGGTTGATCTCATAGAAGAGGCACACATTGTAGGTGACTTCTTGGCCTGCAAACACTCTCTGTTTCTCTGTGTGCATCTCAAAAAACAAACAAAGAAATTTGATCTGATACTACCACCGGAACTAGCTCTACCGCACAAGCAAGTTTAGCCAAAACTTGGACATCACTGTGAGCTTTAGTCACATTCAGACACACACACACACACACAACAAACAATGTTTGATCGAGCATTAAAAGTTTTTTAACCGTAAGATGTTTAATCTTCTGCTAACCAAGCCTGCATTTATTTTATGCAAAATACAGTAAAATAAAGTAAAATAGTTTTACCATTTAAAATAACTGCTTTCTACTTGAATATATGCTAAAATGTTATTTATTTCTGTGGTCAAAGCTACATTTTTAGCATCATTACTATAGTCTTTAGTGTCACGTAATACTTTAGAAATCATTCTAAATAGCTGATTTTCTCTTCAAGAAATAATAATTATTATTAATATTTAAAACTGCATATATTTATTTCAGAATTCTTTGGCGAATAGAAGGATCCAAAAATCTATAAATAATTATATAAATTATTATAAATAGTTATCTGAAATAAAAAGCTTTTGTGACATTATTCACTATAGCACTATGGAAGGATTTCTAAGGGATCGTGTGACGTATGCCACTAATTCAGATTTGAAATTAAAGGAATAAATTACATTTTAAAATATATTCAAATAGAGGTCAGTTATTTAAGTATATAGTTACATATATATATAATTTTTTATTTTGCTGTTTTTGCTATATTTTGGATCAGATAAATGCATTATATTTTCAGTTTGTGTTAAACAGTTCAATTGTGTCAGCACAACACAATGTCTTGAAAATAGTTTTTTTGTCTATTTTTAAACAACCATTTTTGCTTCCCAAAGAAAAATATAAATATAAAATATATATGAAAATAATTCAAAATATGTATAACATATATAAAAACATCACACCTATCTATATATAGTAGATAGCTAGATAGATAGATAGACAGACAGACAGATAGACACACACAATACAATAAAAAATTAGGCCATATGTCAGTTTATATGCATATTATAAAAAGAGTATAGCCTAGACTGAAAAATGATATAATTTTATTGAAGTAAATCACTAAATTTAAAAAATAGCATTAATTTAATATAAATGAAAGAACTTTGCTTGACAAATGCAGTTAATCATATAATGAATAAGAGATAAAATTCCATCAGAGCCTACAAATACTGCATATTGACAAACATGAATGAGCTTAAAATAACAATCACCTTAATGTTCAGCTTTAAGAGTTTAAAGCTGATGTCACTGTATTCTTCAGAAAAGGATTCACTCTGAATTTAAAAAGGCAGATGAATGCCATTCTACAGGATATACTTGTAAAGATGCCATCCTGTAACACGCAAAGTGTGATCAGATTTGTCTACATGGCAGACCTGTTCTTTGAGGTCACAGTGAAACTAACTGCTAGCATTCCTCTGCTTTCAGAAAAAAAAATAGATGGGACGGAAGGCCATAGCATACGAGGGAATTTCTAAGAAATAGCTCAAAACCATACTTGTCAGACTTGTATAAATATGTTTCACCAAAATAAATAATTATAAAAGAGCCATATACAATTTATGATTTTCTGATTTAGGTACAAAACTACAGTGGCCTCCTAAAAATGATACTGAAATAAATTGAACCATATAAAAGATCTAAAAAATAAAGTGAAAAAAAAATAAAATGTGTTTGGTCCCAGTGTTCCCTAAATTATTGGGACCAAATTTCCCCACAAGGATATAATACTAGTACATTCTCAGCTTATGGAGGACATGGTCCCAAGAATTATTTATTTTTATTTTTTTTGACAAGGTAAAATAGCAAAAGGTTTTGTGCGAGGGATAGCTTTAGGTGCTGGTTGGGTAAGGGGTTAGAAAAAGCTGTACAACAACATTATGTCTACACTATAGATATATTGATAGATACACGGACAATACAAGACAATAAAGTTACAGTTTATATATATATTAAAAGACGTGGTTTCATATTCAGATTCATAATATAGGCTATATAATATTGTAAGTGTGTAAAATTGAGACACTTCAATCATTTCAATCGTTTGAGTAAACTCGAAACGTGAGCTAAAAAGTGGGGTTTTCTTATAAGGAAAGGTGTGCTCGCTCTCTCACTCATAACCGGTCCAGCAGGGAGGTTAGGTGAACTAACCCACGCATCGGTAAGAACCTCTCTGACGAGTCCAACCGGCAGGATCATCATTCCTCGCCGCCCGGAGTGAGATCCCATCCGTTCGCTCTCTATAAAAGCACCGCGCTTTTGGAAAGAGAGGAGCAATTCGTCTGTGTGTAAATATGTCCTTAAAAAGCGAACCGTCTCGCTTTAAATGTTTCTTTTTCCAAGCAGGTTTTGAAAGAGGATCCCGGATCGATGGCGTTCTCTCTACACTGCTTTTCTTCGGCAACCTGTGGCTTCCTATTTGGCCGAGTGGTTCTCAACAGTTCAACAGTTCTTTTGAAAATTGTGAAATGTTCAGGACCACTTGATCAGACGATGGAAAATTTCGCAGCTGAGTTGGGCTTGTTACTTTTTTAAAATCAGGTTTGTTGAATTGACTGTATGATGACTGCCTTGTTGGCCTGTTTGCGCACGCGCTCTGTGTCGTTGATGTGTGTTAAATGTTTTGTTGTATGACTGAATTTGATGTATTTGATTTTCGTATTTTGTTTGGAAAAAAAAAAATGAATAAACATTAAAAATTAAAAACAAACATAACTATTTTTTCATTTTTTTTGTTACAAAACCGGTCATTTTAGTGATTGTTTTTGGTTACAGACTGTAGATTGTTTATACCAACATTAGCTGCATAGGCCTACTACTATTTAATCTTCGCATTTAACACAACTTTAATGTTCTTCAGCACATCTTTGCATTGTGTGGTTTGCATGCGATGACAGGTTGTTTTACGTTTAAACAATCTTTTAGAATGACAGGTTAAACAATAACTATTTAAAAAGTTATTATCTGGCCCACACTTCATACATTTTGGTGGAAAATGTTGGGTGGGTAAATAAAAGTAACTTTTTTTTGCACAGTTTTTGTGTTCACTCAGAATTGTTGAATTTCATGGTTAAGACGTTTAGAAACAACTTGAAGAGTTTCGAGTAGATATACATCAGTGGTGATGATGTTTCCATTAATGGGAACGTGGACAGATTACACCGGCATGAAAACAGCTGAGGAGGACCCCTGGGACACTGTGTTTAGGATGCAGGGCATGTCTGTGAGACTCTAGAGACCATTGGGCATGATACAAATCGACATGGATTAAAAGGATCGGACCAATAATCTCATATATGTACATTTAATCCCCACTGTACTCATGCCTTTTTTTTTAACTAGTTGCCGGGAGGCATGACATAAAGGCATGCAAAGGTGTGATATTATTTCGTAAATAGTAAATAATTACACCGTGTGTTAAAATGCCAATAAAATAAGACAATTAAGTAAAATATGATTTATGAGACATATAATTGCTGCACTAAAACTGACTAGCTGAAGGTTGCACTGCGGTGTTAATTTAATTAAATAATGGTAACAGTTGAAGTTACCATCATGACAGTAACTCATACAAGTATTTTAAACAAGAAGAGAGAGCGCGAGGGAGAGAGAGAGAGAGAGAGAGAGAGAGAGAGGCGGAGACACCAGCGAAGCTTTGAATCGATCCACATGGTTTTCTTTCGGACTACCAGGTGTGCTTTCGAGCAAAGGATAGAGATGGTTAAACATACGCCGAAGCTCCCGAAGGACAATTGTCCTTTAAAAAGTCACAAGTGTTTCTTTTTTCTTTCACGTGGTTACATTAAGCGGCGTGCCTTGGTAATAAGAAACTGGCTGTAACACCCAGATGACAACACAGCTCAAACAAGAGGTTTCCCATGGCTTTACATGATGCAACACAAGATTCAAGGAATATACAGCAGAGGGAAGCACCTGTGGAACTTGACACTCTCATTTTGAATGCCGATATAATATTTGGACTGACCAGTCATTATCTGAAGAGAAAACAGAAGGTAGTAACTCCTTGTCCGTTTGCATGCGTTATTAACTTCATATAGCTGTTAAAAATGGCACGTTTGATGCTTAGTTCATCTGTTAAATAAAAAAAGTGCAAAAGATAAAGAATATTTCAGCACCACGAACAGCTCCTTCGACAAAAAAACATGAATGTGTGTCTACTGTAACCACAGCACATCCCAGTGTCTGCACATCGTGTTTTAGATCTGCTCGGAGCGTCTAATACTTAAGTTCGTTGAAACGAAAACACGACAGCACGCTGTCACAATGTAGTCTAAAATGCATCCAAACATTTCTATATCACATTTCTGAAGAGTAAAATGTTTATATGCTAGCTCCACTAATGCATAAACTTCATTATGGGGTTTTTATGCAAATGCAATAGCAGATTGTGACCATGTGGTGGCGCTATAGGAATAGTAAATGGCTGACTGGACGACTGAAAATACTTTGTCTCGCAGAGCACTTTAGAAGCGTGTATATTTTACACTCTTTTTAAATAATACTTTACTAGCCTATACAAAAATAACCATTGACAAAATGAACTATAGGCCTATAACATGTAATCTGAATAAAATTATAATTGTAATAGAATATAAAAAAAAATGCTGAGCTTGTTGCAATGCTTTTTGTGCGTGTTGTCTTTTCTGTGCGTGGTTTTCCTTCTTTCCCCACGGTGCTCCGGTTTCCACAACAATCCAAAGCATGTGAATTGGACACAAATTAACTACCCGCAGGTGTGAGTTTTATATGTTTCTGACAGAAAAAATAGGAATGGCTGCATGGTAGTAAATGATAAGGTGCGCCTCGATACGTTTACATACGTCTATCCTGCCTACACCACTGTACTGTCAAATAAAAAAAAGGTTATATTTCTCCCTTGTTCAAAAGAGAACGATGCGCCTTCAGTGTGAATCAGAGTCAGGAGCGCGCTGTGAGCAGTGATTCCGCTCCGCCCCTCAGCGATTCAATATCAGTGTAACTTTGAGAGCTGATTTAAATTCATTTATCTTCAACATGGGAATGAGAAGCGCAACAACTCGCAAGACTGGAAAAACGGAACTTCAGACGCTTGCGTAAAGTTATCTTCCCTAATTTCAAATGGATAATGTTGGAATCTCGCAGTGAGTCGGAGTACATCAGTGTCTGACGCGCGCGGACATTTAAAACAGAAACATGCGCTCTCACTATTGGGTTCAAGGTGCAGGACGCAGCCCAGATTTCAGGAGGTTCACGGTGAGATATAGTATGATTAAAGTTGTTAAATTATTGTTTTTATTCTGCTATTAACTAAAATAGTTATCATTTGATTCATGTAAGCACTTATTGATTCATTAACACTTTATCATACTGAAAAAGGCTTAAACTAGGAAAAGTTGCTTTGGAGGTCTTAGCTGTTTTTTTAAGCCTGGTCAGGTTGGTGTGGCTGGTTTACAAAGGCTTTGAGCTGATCAGGATGAGAGAATAGTTAGACTATCTGTAGACCAGCTTAGCAAGGCTTGGAGAACATCTTACCTCCTGCTAAAACCAGCAAAAAATTTGCACTGAGTCAAACTGTTTAGCAGTACAGTGTTGTTTTTGTGAGGACCACCATCTAATGAGAGTCTTAAAGTAAAGTTTAGTGTCAACAATCTATATTTTACTCCAGCAGTCACTTTTCATTCACTCTCAGTTTTAATTATCTTCTGCCCTTCTCTCACTTAAGGTCGTTGAAGTATCAAGAAGCAGTGAATCAGTGCAGAGTCCTGCACTCAATCCTAGGAAAAGGCTTCATTCTGCAGAGGAAGTGCAATGCGGCAGCCGGCCAAACCCGGAGGGTGCCGGTTCAGTGTCCGTAACGGAGTTAAGATATTCTGAGAACAAGCATGGGAGGGAAAGCCTGTGTCAGCGATGTCAAATCATTGCAAAGCAACTGAACAGGCAGGCGCGCGAGCTGGCCGAGCCAGGAACTCTAAAGGTTTGTGCATTCAACTAAGCCATTAAATCAATTTATCTCAGGCCCTGTTACACCAAGAAGAAAACTAAACTCTAATTAAAAGCTTTAAAATTCATTTCTAACAATACCCATAACATAACAATAAAGAATTAAGGAGAGTTCTAAAACCTTATAAAGCGTAGTTCACTTAAAAATGAAAGTTCAATCTCTTTTTATTTTTTTCTCGCGCTCATGTTTTTCCACACCTGTCTCACCTTTTTTCTTTATGAATATAAGTGACATTGAAGGCTGTAGTTATGGCCTCTGAAAATGACTTTTAATTAGTTTTTATTAAACACGTATTAATATTAGCAGTTAATACACATCTAAAATTTACAAGCCGCATATGAATTTGACGTGGTGCGAGTTCAAAACACCATTTGACTTGAACACTTTTGGACACATCGCTGTCTCTAAAGATAATGCCTATTGCCTACTCTATGATGTTGAAATGGCAGTATTTTGACCTGGCTGCCTCTTTAGCCCACCATGCATCTAAAAACCCTTCAACAATGTTCGGAAATATGAGGTGGGCTGCTTCTTTTTGACACTTCTGCCAGCATCTACCCTGTCCACAATGATTATTTTAGCCCTAGTAAGATGTATTGCAGGTAAAACACATTTCAATGACCAGTAGAACCGTCCAGCTCAGCAGGATTTTATGGTCCCATTAATCGTGTGCGATGTCACACTTTGAGCGGCTATATTCAAGAGAAAATCTGCTGAGATGAATGCAAGCATCCATGCCTATCATTGGTGATGAGAGATCTGATTGTATTAACTGCCCTGGCAGTGCGTAAAGAGAAGGCTGCGACCCACCTTAGTCTTTCACTTAAGAATCAGCTCAAACTAAACTGCATCTGTAGATGGTAGAAGCATGACTTTTCATGTAAATCTCCACTTCCCTACTTACAAAAACTTTTGTTATAAATGTATAAAGATTTCTTCTTAAATTAACAGCTATTTAGAGTTGGCCCACCTGTTTCCTTTGTTATTGCTTGTATTTATTATTCAGCGACGTCATTATTTATTAGTGTCAATATTGTCTTGTTTCCATGCTTGTATACAGCAGCACTTGGCAGTTATTGTTCTTAGCAACAATGCATGTAAAAGGGAAGTGGTGAAGTGATACCATCTAAAAAGGAAGTTAAAGCCACCTAACTTTTACCACTCAATGAAAGTGTGATCCTGTTGGCTTGGTATTGCATTTCCTCTAATGACCAGAGGCTGTGCATTCCTTCACGTTGACTGGGATTATAAGGAGCTGGACCTGACTGTAACCTCCTGTTTTGATGTTTTGTCTTTTAAAGTGACCTAGCCACTGAGATTAATAGTTTATAGAAAGCATATTTTCAGATACTTAGTATTAAAAATAAAAATCATAAAGATTTTTGAATTGATGCTGTTGTAGGAGAATCATTTTGGGTTCCCCAAAGAACCTTTTAGTGAGCAACTAGGTTTTAAAAATAACCTAAAGAACAATTTCACACTGTAAAGAATCTTTTTTGCAATTATTCTTTTCGGAAGGAATATTTGTTGCGTCCTTTTGATAGGTAGGATTAATTTGATAAAAAACACAATTAATACTAAACACCATATTTAGCTAACACTTTAAGGCAGTACCATAATGCAGCAGTGCTGGGCTAAGAGATACATTGTCTGGTGCAGTCACACACTTAGAAATTACAACAGATATCAAGGTTTGTTTGGGGGATAGTTGTACATTTCACTCATTTGTTTTGGGAAAGTCCAGCTCTGCCAGTTGGCTTACAAAAATGTGATTTCCAGTCCCTCCCTTATGCAATGGAACATAACAATTCCATCCCAATACTGTAGATCATCCAGTCTGAGGCCATTTTAGAGGAATTTATTAAAGGAAACATATTATGCCCATTTTCTGCTAAATGTAATGTAAGTTTGTGAGGTTCCAGCTCAACATACCCTACAGATCATTTTGAAATTGCCTATTTTGAGTGGAAGCAGAAACACTCTGATTCTTGTGCATGTTTCTTTAAATGGAAATTAGCTTTTGTGCCCCACCCCCTTTTCCAGAGCCATTACATTTGGTACCTGCTAAAAACAACTGATTTGGTTTGGATTATCATGTTTATCACGCTGAAATCATGCATTTTAAATTGTGCAAGGTTTGATTCAGTTTTATGAAGGGTTTACTTAAAAAAAACAAACAAACAAAGATACTACAATCTAATCTTGTTTTTCTCATAAAGTATTTGGAAGACCAGCAAAGCTAGCCTTTAACACGTTGACAGAATAAATAGTTGCTTTCCTAGGCTCTGGTTACAAGCTTGGAGATAAAATGAGGTAAAGCTTTAAAATGTGCAGAGACATGGTGTCAGACTCCATAAGTTTGCCTCATGGAGTCGTATCTCACAGAAAGATTTTTTAATTAAAAAGCAGTCTAAATCCATTCAGACTCGTCAATAAAAAGCAAATTGGAGTGTAGAATGGAGAGATTTATCTCAGTTTCAAATCATTATGATCACATAACAGTGGGTAACCCCATGAATTAAAAACAAAACCTTATGTAGCAGATCTGCAGAAGGAATATTAACTTCAAAGGTATTTTTCCCACAGCTTATATATATATATATAGGTTTAGTCTAAAAAATAGATAGATAGATAGATAGATAGATAGATATCATCTAAAGATGCTATCTATCTATCTATCTATCTATCTATCTATCTATCTATTTTTTTCCCCCTATATGGGACTGGGGCAGATGAAGCTATAGAGACTTGATATTTGGGTTGAAATATATTTTTCTAAAGGTCTGAAATGTAAATGTTATAACATTCAGTGACATTAGCATACATCCTAGCAAAAGCAAATTAAGGGTCTGAATTACTCCAGGCCATCACAATATAGTATGTGAGGTTACTACATTTACAGCCATATTATAATCTCTGCACAGTGTTGGGGGTAACGCATTACAAATAACGCGAGTTACGTAATAATAACCGGGACCGACGGGAAGTGACACGACCCCTTGTATCGTGCTACGGGAATAGAACCCGTTACTGAATGGCTAGGAATCGTGAGGGCCTTCGACAGCTCGGTAGGCTGTGTAACTGGGGCTGGTTGAGCTGAACACGACCCCTCTCGTCGTGCTGTGATGTTAGAACCCGTCACTAGCTTTTCAGGGATCGCTAGGACGGGTATCGGCTCCTTAATCCGGAAGACCTGAACCGACTGGGCATGAAACAGCACCATAGGCTGTAACCCCGGGACCAACTGGGCTGAACCTGGCACTGACGGGGGTTAAACACGGCCCCTGTCGCCGTGAAACAGGACTGTAACCCGTTTTTTGCAGTTTGAGAACCGCAGGGGATTTTCTTGGGAGGATTAGTCTCAGCAGACTCGGCCGCCATTGTGAAAGCCAGTGCGAATATAGAAGCGTTCTTCCTTGCATCGTCCAATGAAGTGATCGCAGGTGGCGGATTGTACCAGCTGGCGTGACGAGGCGATGAATGTACTCGGCGTGAGCCCTGAAAAATCTCATTGCTGATCTCTCTGTGACGGATCATTCTGTCATGAAAGGGCGTGAAACGTTCAAGTTTAAATCCAAATGAGAGTTTATTGGGCTCAGGGTCAGGCAGACAAAGTCGAACACCGGCAATCAGTATCAGTAGAGGCATAGACAAAAGAGTAAACGATAATCCAGGCGAGAGTCAAACGTGAGTCCTAAGGGCAAGACGAAAACGTAGATCCAAGGGAAGCAGAGTTCGACAACGACAAATCCAGAATATGAAGACAAGAACACGCATGAAAACACTAGGTTGACGGCAATACATTGGACATACATCAACAATGATCCGTGCCTAGGCAGACAAACAGACTGGTATATATACACAGGTGAAACTGATTGAATGATTGAACCAAACTAACAAAAGCTGTGAGGAGAGGTGCATTCTGGGGAATGGAGTCCAGGAATGAAAACAGACACAAAACACAGAGTACATAGAAAGCTGGAGTGCCAAACACAGTCTTTAGCTGGCAGCTCCAGCTGGGCGTGACAGCTTTATTGTTTTTTTTATTGCTGTAGAGTATTGAACTTTCTCCTGTATTCTGATTTACAGATGTGAATTTACTTTTTCTTCAGCCTGAGGTTTATAGGTGACACTTTTTGGTGTGCTTTTACATTTGCTATAAATAGAATGACTTATATTAAAAACAAAGATGGCCCATATTTAAAAAGTAACGCAAAAGTAATATAACGCATTACTTTCAATAAAAAGTAACTAAGTAACGTAATTAGTTAGCCTACTTTCTTTTAGGGAGTAACGCAATATTGTTATGTATTACTTTTAAAACTAACTTTCCCCAACACTGGTAATAAATATTTGTTGGTAAGACTAGCAATAGCATATTTTAGTCAGCTGTGTATTTTTCATTTTGGACAAATACTTTACTTTTAAGTATATGTGGGTTTAGTCACTATAGACATTTAACATTTAAAAGAAAACACGATGTGTGCACAGCAAATTACTCGTTCTTAACCTTTTTTCCATCTTCTGCAAAGGTATTCTTATATTCCTGCTATTCCAAGCGATAGTGCTGTTTTACATGTAATCTTGTGCTTTTGGTTTTCTCAATTTACTGTCATCATCCACTTGAGTGGTTTTCTTTAATCAGTCTTGAGGCATGTTGGGACATTTCTTAGTGCTGGCCCTAAAATGCCAGAGTAAAGAACCTAAAGGCTCATATATTTTGCTTGTACGTTTACTGAGAAAATCACCCCTGAACATTTTCCTATCTGTGAGCTATAAATGACACAGTAAGCATCTGACTGCCCCCCTGTGTTCAACACTAGTACAAACAGAGCTCTAAAAATATTTACTGAAGGTATTGAGAAGACTACTTACCAAATGGTGCGTTCTAGGTAAAAAGGATGATTACTACAATCAGCCAGGACCATCCTACGGAGAATCACCTGACCGTAAATTCAAGGGAAAGTCTCAGAGTCCGGCTGTGGTCTCACTGGAGGGGGTGAAGCAATCTCAAAGAAATAAACTGGGATGGAATGATGTGCCGGTCCATGTGATGAAAATTTAAACCTGTACATGTCCCTGCTGTCTCAGCAGTCAGTCTGCCAGGCATGACCGCAGTTTATAGGGAAAAGCAAGTGGGGTACTTTCCCAAGGGGATTATGGCTTCCTTTTTTACAGGTCTGTACCTATAGCAAAGGTCTCTGCCTCCCTCTGTGAGATTATTCTTCCAGTCGTCTTGTCCTTGGCTTGCTAGCAGGTGACCTTTTGGCACTGCAAGCACTCTTTACAGTTTTCTAACTGCGTGATACACTGTGGAGGGCAAAAGGCTAAGGCAGAGGTGGTTCCTGAGGATCACACTCTCTCTTCCTGTGTATGCTTTTGCTCATAGTGTGCGGCAGTTTCAAAAATCATCTGTGAACTGTAATCTGCTATGTAATCAAAGCCTCGTTTATCTGCATCAGTGAAGCGGTTCATTATTTAGGTCCATTTCCTTCCATATATATCTCCTTCTTAACACTGGACATGGAAAGAGCGTGATTTACTGTAGTGAATAGGCAATCTTAAGAACATTTGTGGCTAGATGACATATCATCACTGTGCTCTTCTCTGTCACACTCCCCTTTCCATCCTGTGCTGATTATATCAAGCCCTGAGGGGTCACAACTTGTCCATCGCAGATCAATCCATCACACTGATGGGACCTGGTTGTCATAGCAACCTGTTTGAAAGGTGGAATAAGAATCACAAAGCTTCCGTGCATGCTTAGTCATTCATTTATCCTTGTCTGTCTGTATGCGTGTCCACTTATTGAATGAACCAAAATATAAAAAATTGTAATGCATATTTAGAGGTGTCAGTTAATTAAAATAGTCGATTTATTAATCTGAACAACTGCAAAAATCTGATACCGTATGCTGATTTGCTGCTGAAAAACTTTTATCACTTTTATCAGTTGAAAACAGTTGTGCTGCTTAATATTTCTGTGGATTGCAAATGAAACAATTAATATAAAAAAAATTGCTTAAAGGTTTACTCCACCATAAAAAAAAAAAAAGCTTTTACTTTGTCTTCATAACACAATGTAAGATATTGATGAAGATCGGGAGGTTTTTGACTGCCCCACTGACTGCCAAGTAATGAAGACTCTCAAGGTCCAGAAGAATATAAAAGACTTAATCAGAATAGTCCATTCGCCATCAGTGGTTCAATCTGAATTTTATAAAGCAACTAGAATACTTCTTGTAAGCAAAGAAAATAAAAATAACAGTATTTTTTCAACAATTCATCTCATCTGTGTCTCTCTGCGTTACCGTAGCATAATTTTGGAGAATATCCACTGAACGCAAAGTATGTACGCTCTTCTGAGTCAGCTGTTATATAAGGATGCATATGAGACTAATTGTTGAATACATTTGATTTTCTTTGTGTAAAAATTATTCTTTTCACTTTATAAAATTCAAATTGAACTGCTGATAGCAGATGGACTATTCTGACTATGTCTTTCATGCTTTTCGGTACCTTGACAATGTAATTTACTTGGAAGTCAATGGGACAGTCACAAGCACTTAGGTTTGGAACGACATTGGGGTAAGTGATTAATGACAAAATCATTTCTGGGGTGGAGTAACCCTTTAACATTATTTTATCTCAAAAACAAAATTTTTATCTCTTTTCACAAATCATACAGAACAGTATTAATCACATAAATGCATTAATTGTGTGAACAAAAATATAATAAACTTTTTACAGATACTATAAAACAGTTTTAACTCTTTTTTTTTACTTTGCATGTCCATTAATCACATTAATGAAATGTTAGCATATGTGGCCACCATTGCACTTTTGCTTATCCGGCCACTGTAGAGTTTTGTCTCTGGTGAGTCCAAACTAATGAGAGTGACCTTTGATTCTCTCCGGAGTCTCAGAGGCCGGGTGAGTCGTTCTGCAGGTAAAGAGCGGCTGCACTTCTGTAGCTGCGCGCAGAGCTCAGATCAATGCTGCATTTGCATTAATCACTCCAGAGTGCTCTTTCACAGCCAACACATGATGACTGATGAATGTGTGAGTGGGAACATGTGTGAGGAGTGGGTTATGAAGCGGCTGGGCTGTGGAACAGAGCCAGGAGCTAATCAGGGTATTGCACTATGTACGGAGACCCTACAAATCAGCACCTGTGTGGGAGAAACACCAGCATAGATAACCCCATAGTATTTTACCAAAGTTTGTTATTCTAGTTCCCCACAGGGGAAAAAAAAGATCACATACCCAGCTCATCTGGCATGAAAAGGCAAAATGATCATGAGCAGACCCAGATTGAATTGCATGCCTTTCTCTCAGATCAAAATTTCTTTTTTTTAAATGGGTGTTAAACATTTTAAGGAAATTTTGTGGGCGCAGATTCATTGAACCTGGTCAGAAAATAGAAATAAAAATGGAAAAATATCTTGAGTACGGTTTGGAAATGCTAAATTACTTAGAAAATCGGCATCATGATGTCTGGCACTTTTAAGTAGGCCACAAGATTTCTTAAAAATATAACAAAATATGACAAAACTATATATTTATAATGTCTATGTAATTAATATGTTTATTTTTTTAAATCATTAAGAGCATTTTTTCCCCCTATTCCTTTCATGATCCAGAAATCTGAAATATAAAAACCTAGTTAAAAAAACTTTCTTTAGCTGGAAAAGTTATCTTAGTTATAACTTTATGGAATCTTTTTTCTATTTTTAGAATAAACATTTTATATATATTTTTTTCTAGTCATATAAGAGTACATTGTAAAAAATATACTTTGCAAAGAAGTTGAATCCAGTAAACTGTAAAAATCTGTAAAAGTCATGAACCAAAACTCTAGGCGTTATGTTCTTAATGAAAATACATCACAAAACTGCTAATTTGAACTGTTTTGATGTATCATATACCTCTCTATCCATCCAAAATGGAACTGAATTCAAGTCTAGTGTGACCATACCTTGAGAAAAAGAAATAGTTTAAAAGACGGTGAGAAGGTATAGAGAAAAAGGTGACAAATCCAACTTAAGAAAGACAGTTGAAGCAAGAGTTATAGAGGTTTGTCATTGCATCCTTCAGAGTCCGTCATTAACCTGAGGCAATGGGGGTCTGACAGTGCGGTGGGCCGGATCAGCTCGAGTATATGGGATCGGTAAGCTGATAGAAGCACACTGGAACAGATTGAATAACAGGCTAAGTGAGCTGTGAAACAGATCAATGCAGTAGTTTGGTAGCCGTAATTCAGTTCTGTCCCTGAACCTGCACCTCAATCTACTTTCATCGTTTGGCACTGAGATAAGTGTATCATATAAGTCATAGTGAAAGCCTGAGTCACACACGCAAAAAAAGGCTTCTCTTCATTGACAAATATCCTAAAATCTTAGCACAAAGCAGGTAGTAGCTTAGTCACGTTATCCTTTCTCTGTGCTGCACTGTCAGAGGATGCTCAAGAGAACGCTTCGGTACTGCAGCTCCACAGTTTTATGCACCAGTTTGCCCAAAGAGGCCCCATACGCCTTGTCAGAGCTGGAATATTTAAGTTCACACCGGCTTTATAACTCTCACCACACTCATTTTCAGTAGCCACCGGAGCAATAAAGCTACAGGGTTACGGCTCTCTCCTGACGAGTCCTGGATGCCACTACTTTAGCAGAGATGGGATACAAGCGGTCCAGTGAAGCAAATACAGGACAAGATATTACAAGCTCCGGTGTTTTTTGGGCTACTTTGAACTTGTGATTACTGCTATGGGTGTGGTAACTCATCTTTGATTAAGTCCCTTCTATCGTCCGTTTGTCCTTGTTGTCACTTCATGCAACCAGGTAGTCTCTGTCTTACTTTCAACTTCCTTATCTCCTTTCAGCCATAGCCTGCCTGGCGGTCACATTTTCAGATTAGTTGTCATTAGTGATGGCTCAAAGATTAGAATGTGAGATTTTGGTGTTTCAGGAGACACACAGCAGCTGTGTTGAGGAGATAGCTGCGTTCTCACACCTGAGACTGAGTTTAAGCTTAGAGTACAAAGTCTGAATGTCATCAAAAGGAAGCTGTCTGGAATAATTAAAAAGTTTTATAGCTTTCGTACTTTTTCTGTTAAAGGAAAAAGCCATGCGTTGAGATTCTGCTGGTGTATTGATTTCTAGATTTATATCTTGTAAATAATGTCCACACACCACCTTTTTTAGTGTTTAAAAACACAAAAAGGCTGAAAATGGGACTCAAGAGGCGTGTTCAGTGGCGATCAACATTTCATTGTACTGCATTAGATACAGAATATCAAAACAAGCAACATTATCAAAGAAAAAAAATCAACAACTACGAAGCAATTTAATCAGCATCTGGATTTGAATTGATTTTAATCAACTTTAAAGTTTTTAAGCATTTAAAAAAGCATTTAAAAAAGCATAAAAAAAAAACATGTTTTCCTTCCTTCCTTTAAAAGTGTTTCTATACTTGGGAAAATTCATGTAAATTAATACAATCTTAGCAATAACTATAATAAAATATATAAAATATAATAAAAAATATTCTAATCAAATTACCTAGTCATGTGAAGATTGCAGTTACTTTAATTTTGTAAGAAATTCCTATTCAAAAAAAAAATCATGAGATTAAATATTTTCTTTTGTGCGCTGGGAGGCCCTGGAGTGAAAAAAGGTTGAGAACCACCGCTCTAGGGCGTGTTTTGTTAATAAATAATGCATTGCAACAAATAAATGAAAAAACGAATAACTTTACAATGACCTCTAAGATAATGAGCTCATAAAACAACATTTGAGGTGTATTTAGGAATGTTAGCCCACATAACGTTGAGCTCCTGTTGTTATCAACAAAGGGTTTCCTCTAGTTTGGTGGTTGTCAATCTTTTTGACTCAAAGACCCCCCATTGTCCAACACAATATCTGAAGGCCCCTGCCACTTTACTTAAAAAAACTAGGAGCATTTAAAAATGTATTGAATTATGATTCACTTCACACCTTAAATGTTATATAAAGGGGGAAATCCCTGTGGTTTCTTGATTTTGTGCTAGTTTTTGTACTATTTTAGTATTTTAAATAACTTTGAAAAGTCATTCTTCATCCCCTGTTACTAAGGCCCCCTAGCGGGCCATGATACCTGGTGGAGAACTAGACACCAGTCTAATTGTGAGTCTCATGACTTCCTGTGAATACTTCCAATGGCCATTCTTTGAAAAGTTGCCTATATAGAGGTCAATCTCACTTTCCTGTGGTCGAGTATTTCCCCACTTATCTATTACTGCACCTGCAAGAGTATCTTTTAATGTATAAATGCAGCTTGCAGCCTGTCCATTTAATTTGACTGGGCCTAGTGTGACATTTTCATTCAGCAAATAAATTAACTGAATCCTTGAAGTTCATTATCTCACTGACATTTCTAAACAGCTTTCTTGTGTGTGTGTGCAGTGCTTTATAGGTGGTCTGCTGCATTATTGTCGATGTAGCAGAGAAGTGCGTAAAGTTATCATTTGTGATAAGAAGTTAGTGTTTTTGAAGGCAGACATATTTGAATGTGCGTCCAGCAGAGTGCACACAGATAATGTGAGAGAGGAAACTCAGCTGGGGGCCTGCTGAAAAACAGAGGACACAACAACAGTGCTTCAAAATAGTGAAGCATAACTGTTTTCTTTAAAAGGTGGTGCCATCACTGTGCATGCCCTGTAAAAACAGGAAACTACAAGGAGGACACAGGGAGGAGTGGAACTGTTCATTTGATCTCTGTTGACTGGAGGCCTGACATGTTCAGCTTTGACCTTCTTGGCTCAAAAACAAGTTCATAAAAGATGAAACCTGTGGGGAGGTACCTAAACTTTGACTGCTCTGTTGACATGGAACATTGAATTGTATCTCCCGCTGTTGTGGAAAACTCTTAGGTTACCCATCCTCCTCATTTTTTGGCATGGACCAGAGCAGATATGGATATGGTGCTCACTATGTATCAGGCCATCTATGCTGTGACAACATTTCTGAAGAAAAACTGTTTTCCCCTCAACGTTGTGAGGGTCTGTTTGCAATAAGTACCTACCTGGTCTTATGGCATGAATGTACCTTGTGCACTTTTTAGTGAGACACAAAATATGTACCAAAAAGTACATATCACTGTTTCCAAAAGAAATGAACACCAGAGGCAGTCAAATTTGGGAGATTTGAAAACTGATGCTTTGAACGTTAGCATCACACATACTGTGTCAAGCTTCATATCTATGGGTTTTTATAGCTGTTTGGTTTGTTAGCTAATGGAGTTACAAAGATGTACTTGAGAGGCGAGGAGCTCTGGTTCGAATGCTTTGTAACTACGTTTCGACACAACAGTTCAAATCTGTGTAAAAGGAAGTAAAACAGGCATGGTTGCATCAACAAAAAATGCGTTTTATATAAATTTTGCATTTGTTTACACTAGGTTTAGGCTTGGATTTGGTGTAGGGCATATTTCCACCTTTTAAATGTATGTAAATTAGGAATGTTTATGTAATAAATGTGCCACGTATTGAACCTGTGTTTTAGTGCCACTCAGTGGATATTTCTCTTTCTAAGACAAGAAAAAAAAACCCTGAAATGCACAGAGGTACATATTTTTACTGTATGAGACCAAGTTGGTAAGTACTGTATATCCAGTACTGTATATACATGTATATACATACTGTATATATCAGAAATATTAAGTGCAAGACAAGGTCATAAAGCAGTTTATAAGAAAATATATCATGGAGACATTTGACCATGCAATTCACCAAGCAGGTTTTCTATAGAACTAAGCAGAAGAACTAAACATAGAAGTCTGGAGAAGATTTTCCATCAAAGAGTGACTTGCAATATTCTGAATAATGTAAAGTAATTTCCCAATTATCTTTGATACATCATCATTCTAGAGCATATGGCAATTGAAAATAATGAATTCTATATTACAGACAGTACATTCTGGCAGTCAAATATAATTTGCAGTGCTCTGTTTGGGTTAGAAGTGTTTGACTCTGTTTGAAGCCGGGTCAACATTTCCTTTGTAACTGGCATCAAAAGAAGTCTTTTTGACCAAAAGCACACTTAAAACTATCACAGATTAAATCTTTGTAGCCACATTCATCCTTCCTTTATTTCATCTCCTTGTCCCTAATACAGAAAACTGCTTTTGTGACCAGCAGATACATGGAAATAGGATAATATTTATGTTGAAAGTAGGAAATTATTTCAGCACTCTCTGAAAAATTCATTTATTGCATTCATTTATTATGACTCATTCTGCTGAATGATTGTATTAATCATCTGGCTAATTGGCTTGGCTGATATGCATCAGTGGGACACTAATGATTCTTATGAGAGTGCTATATTTTTCAATACGGGATGACATACTTGCTCCATAATCACTGCTGGAAGGATCGCATGTAATGTTAATTAAGCCCTCTAAAGTCGCTTTATTTGACCACGGAGCTGAACCAGGGCGAAACAAATCTTTCTATCACCATTCAGGTTTGTTAGAAACAATCAAAGTGGCACAGAGGGTGCTTCTGTTTTTGCTTGTAGATTTGCTTTGGCAGCTCTTACCTAATCTTTCTTGCGTTTGTGTTTTACCTGAGTATATATCCACCAACACATTATGCAATAACCTACACAGAGGCAGCGTTGCTTTGAATGCATCAGTGATGTATGTGGATGTCATTTCAGTTACGTAAGTGTCTCATTAAAGTGACAGGAACTCGGCTTTGATACGGATGACTTGGAATGCAAGAGAAACCCAGGATAAACAAGTCTTTGCTAAGTCACTGTCGTGGGAGAGTGGCTGTTTTTTTATTTGCTTCAAGTAAATCCCCACTCTGGTATTCTGTGACACACTGTCCAACAATGTACAGTGAACCTTTTCATGACTTTTCTCAAAAACAGTTGCAGGCTTGTAATTCCGTTCCCCTTCTTAAGGAACTTTCCTTGCCACACAATTTGTAAACACTGCAGTAATTTTCGTAATATTGTCAGGGAAGCATTTGTGAGTGACAATATAATACTAATTAAGAAAAATCTTTGGCATAAATTGTACTCGCTAGGGAGACAATAAATGCAACCAAATTACTCAAGTAGCGTGCTGTAATTTGTCTGTCTGGCATAACCTGTTTGTTTATGAATCTTGACAAAATTAGTCTTCTAAATGTAAATTAGACAACATGGTTTGTGTAAATGTTTTGGGAGTCATAAAAAAGTGCGTTTCTATAGACGGTCACTTGAACGTGTAATATAGGCCCACCCACAGGTAATCAAATGCTGTCATCATCTTTGCGCTTGCTTATGATAATGGGAGCTTATTGGGTGAGATGTTATCCTAATGGGGCATAATTGCTCTATTAAGTGCCATCATTACAATTTCTCCCTGCATCTCTTAGTCAATTATGCCTGTTCCGTTAATGTCGTTATCTTTGTTATCATTGGTGCCTTATGACCAATCAGCAACTGATGACTGACTGGGAAAGAAGCAATTTTTTATAAATGCTTTCACTGTCAAAGAGAATAACTGTACTCTGAAGAAGTAATAAAAGGGCCCTTGATGCGAATCTGCACTTTGAAGGCTTCTGAAATGTATATAAGTTGCAGAATTGGAGAATAGAAGTGAAGCAATTGTTTTAAAACTATAACGTTTACTGTGGGTTTGTGGAGTTGTGTCAGTATCAAGTTGCCATTGATTGAAGTAGCAACATACTCTTTTATGAGTACTGTGAATGTGAACATACTTCCTTTGTTGAATGCTGTTTTTTGCCTATGTGATTTTGGATCCAGCTATAGACATATAAAATACCGGGAAGGCAGAGCAGGTCTATATACAGGTCAAGAGCGGCCTTTAGAGGCAGAATTACTGACGCCTCGTGCTTGTTTGTTTTGACACATGCTGAGCGCTGCACAGAGCAGCATGGTATATATACAGTAGTAAACAGCATGATATGTCATGATAATTACCATCTACTGTATTTGGATTAGTTCAAGTCCAGATGGTCACTTTCATGCAATGGTTATCATAGATGCATCATCTAATTGATATGTTCATACTTTATTCATTCTTTAGGTGAACTTGTGACTGTTTATTAATTAAACAAACTTGTTTTTTAATTGAATTCAACACCTATGTCATATTTCTTGTCTTGTGTGACTGCCATACTTTGCCATTTTGACTAGATAATCATCAAATGGAAGCAAATGAAGTGTCAGAGTAAACATGTTTTATGCAATTTTATTGCTATGGACTATGAGTAAATATGTTAAGATGACCATGTTGTCATCTTTGTTCATTGCGGTGAAATAAACAGTTATTATACAGGATGACTGTATCATGCATCCAGGTGATCAAAGTGATTTATTCTAGGAGGGATTCTTTGAACACTGACGAACATGAGACTAAATACGTTATTTCATTGCTGAGATGCTTTCATGTGTCACAGAAAGAGTGTTAAGGCGCATTTTGTAGGAAAGGAGAATATTCTTACGAGGCTCAGTTATGTTTTTTATGTTTATCTGTTTAAAATTCTTCTCACAAACTTTTGCATTCTTGATCTTCTGTCTATGTGTGTCATTTTTTTTAGGGAACATGGTTGTTTGTTTTGCCTTTTTATTCATGACACATTTTTACACCGAGTACACCAGTTCAGACGTCTAATGTTAATGTAGCTTGTATTGAGCCAGTTCATCTTTTAATGTGAACAGGATTCATTTGCATTACTAATTAGAGTTTCTTATTTGAAAGTATTTTGTGACACATGCATAATTTGTTTTTAATGAGGTTTCTTTTAAGTGAAGTACACTTACACTGAGAGACGGAACAGGTTTCATAGGGATGGGATGTACACAGGTGTTTTGATGAGTACATGTAGCATGAATATGCAAATAGATTAATAAATGAGGCTTTTCCTGAAGGTAGCGTTGAGGGCAGCCCTTGTGTGGATGAGACATGCTGATGGTAAATGAGGTAGAGACCTAACAGAGGTGATGCACTTTTTAAACTCTGTGTGGGTATCATATTTGTTTTGTTTCTGGAGAAACAGAATTGTGTCATAGCTGTCAAGTTGTTCTCATTAAGTTCACACATTTTTACTGTCACATGAATAATAAAAATACAGTTTGTACACTGATTATGTGAAAATTCAGTTTTGACATCACAGGAATAAATTATATTTTAAAATATAAAAACTAGAAAACAGTTTTTTAAACATTAAAGGACTAGTTTACCCAAAAATAAAAATTGAGAGTTAAAACAGCGGATAAAAAACATCACAATAATCAACATGCCTCCAGCCAATCAATGAATGTCCTGTCAAGCAAAAAGCTGCATTATTGTAAGAAACAAATCAATCATAATGGCATTTTAATGTTACTGTATATAATGTTGGTATTTAATCTATAATAAAGCTTCCTCCAGTGAAAAAGTCAATCACTTTTTGTCCTCTCGCACCAAAAACCACCAACATATTAAAACAGTTTAGCATATTTTTCAGCTGCAAACATTAATCCATTCATTTTTCTCTCCTCATTTAGACAAAATGATACACTAAATGGTTTTAGTGATACATTTCTTTCTTACAAGCATTCAGCTTTCCAATTCATGAGATGTTAATTGATTGACTGGAGCCGTGTGGATTGCTTGTGAATTATTGTGATGTTTTATCAGCTATTCCAATAAAGACACATCATCAACAACTCTGAGGTTGAGTAACATGCATTTGTTTGATGACAATCTGCACAACATTTTAAAGATCTTCTTACCTGTCTTTAATGTCTTAAGCATTTTATCCTTTTAAAGTTTCGTCATCAGGACTTGTTGGCATTTCTGAAATAAGCTCCTCATTCCTAGACTTCTGATAGGATATCCAGTTCCCCCCCTGACCTCCAGCACACAAAGCACTCCGTCTGTTGCTATGCTTATGAGGATGAATCGCAATTGTTTGTGTGAAGTGATTTACAACACTGCTCTGCGACTAAGAAGAGTTGTTTCTGAGTTGAGTCAGTTGCGGTCTGACTTCATACCAGAATCCTTGGCTGGAGGGTTATGAGAACGTAAAGTGATCAAGTGACAGGATCGGTCAAATTTGATCATTTTCGATTGCTGAGAAAAGCAGGTAATTAATTTTATTTTTTAATTACACAAATTTCCTAAAACTTATACTAGGATTGAATTGTAGATAAAAGTAAAAAGATCTTGTGCTATTGAGATCATCCTGTTACTAGTAAACAAGGCTGTTGAATGTCCCAGGGTTCTGTTTTGTCCCATAATATAATATAAATCCTACTTTTATTCACATCATCAAATATTTCACAATATTTTGGCAAATGCATTTCATGAAATACATTAAAATCAATGTGGAGGTTGTTTTTATATTAATGTGCATGTAGTAGAATAGATAAGTGGAGGTCTTTTTTTGTAAAGAATGTGACAATGTTTAAAAGCCTAAAAGTGCTGAAGGTTTGGAAGTTGGTTTTTGAAGGAAGAATAGATGGATTCATTGCTTACTGAATGATGACCCACAATTCTGTGTGTGGGCCTTGGCGGTTGGTCAAAAAAGAAAAGTGTTCTATTCCAAAACGCAAGGGTCTAATGTGTTCAGAACTTGTATTCATATGAATCTTTTCAAACTTCCTGTGTTCTGTCACTCTAGTCACTGGTATGTGCCCTCTTACTGTGCTCTGTCATGCACACTGTATTTCATTCAACCTTTGTGACAGTCCTTACTTATTCCATGCCTATCTTCCTTCCATTTCCTGTAGCTCTCCTTTTTCCTTCAGTACCTCCATCATCTGTCTGTTACCTAACAGAACAGAAAATTGCAATTCGCCAGCAATTTTCCCCTCTGCGGAGCATGGATTAAGTGTTCGAAGGAAGGCCTCAATTCACAGCTTTATATCTAGCACTGCATCGTAGTCGACACTGTCCATGATCCAATATTTTATTTATCTGTGTCAGTATGTCACTCTCCTCTTTGTTTAAGCTACTCCTTTATTTATTCATTTGTCGATTTATCGCTGGTGTACTTATAGCAGATCCTTCTATTTTCGTCCATTTCATTCTCCCCGTTGTGCCTTTTAGGGTCACTGTTGGTGGAGGGGTGCAAATCTGTAATGTTGTTTTCATCCAAAAGTGTGCCTGCTCATCCTCACCGCTTTGTCCCATTTATCAGAATGCAGTGGCTCCTCCGAGCACATGTGGGGTGAGACTCAGAGGGCACGGGCTCATAGAAAGCCATTGACTCGTGAATGACCTCTATGCGTTTGCTTAGGAAGACACCAGAAGCCACAGACACAATAAAGGATGCAGACGGCAGCCTGGCTTTAAATCTCTATACAAAGGATAGCTCCAATAGCACTGTGGTGTCACTAGCACTTAACAAGTGCAGCTTGTGTCTGTTGAGTGGGTGGATGTACTGCAAACACGCCACGTTTGTGCCTGCGTTCGTGTCATCTGGTTATTTTGCATTCTGCAGCTGTCATTCTGCATTTTTATGATTCACAGTGCTTAAATGTACGTGCATAAAGGATGCTGAGGACACATGTTGACTGAGCTGCTCCAAAAGCCATTAATGACTAGACTCGTGTTTCTAATAAAGATGCAGAATAAAATCATTAACAGAAAATACAAACATCCATAGTCAAATTATATTAACTGTATGTGAGCTGACTCTGAATTCTGATGGGATGAGTAGCTTTCAAAGCAGCTGAAAAAGGAAGCTAAACCTGTAATCACAGATTTTTTTCATTATTATTATTACTATTATTATTTTTATTATGTAGACTGATTGTGTGTATTCGTGTATGAATGCAAGAGGATGGTGTACATCATATATTTGTTGGAATAATTTGATTTGATTTTTATTTAAATGTATTATTTTTATTTTACTATTTAATTTATTTTATTCCATTTCTGTTTTATTTGATATACCTTTTTAACAAGCATTTCAGTGATTTTACTGTGTCACTGCAATTAATTTTTCAATGCTTCTTGCTTCATTTTAACATCTTTGAGATTTGAACTAATTCATGTAGCTCTATCAGTATCATTTTCTTCTTCCATCAGTATTTCTTCTTCATTCTCAGTCTTGATCCTAATATTATAGGTTTTCTAAGCTACTTCCCCTATAGCACTTATATAGATGTTAGCCTAGTTCTTAAATGAATAAATGTAAAGTCTTATGCCCACAGGCAGCTCTAACAGGTTGCATGCAGACTGAAGCTGAAGCAGATTGCAGGCATCTGGCATGCCAATGTTGTGCAGTGTCCCCCCTTAGTGAGTAAACCTGCTGTAGAAGTCCTCCAGTCCCAGACAAAAGCACTTAATCATTGTATAGTGTTGTGCTGAGGTTGGGGTTTTGGCCCCTGACCTTCAATATACACTTGGGGTGTTAGCAGCATAAGTTTATTACAATCCTTAAATCAAGCTACACACAATGTTGCAATGCGTGAAGTGAGAGCTTTGATTTTGTGTTTTTTAAATAGAGCAGCTGTTAGGAGTGACAGTTATATGCCCAGGTTCACCAGAAGTTTACCATAATTTATATATTTTCATCTAAAAAAATTTCAGTGGCCCCAAAAAGCATCTGGACTACAAACTGGTTTCAAAATGTTTTTTGAGGATATTCAGTTTAACACAGAACAGTAACCACAAGTGCATTTCAACACATAACTATAAGATCCAGCACAATTTTTGGACCACTGCAGTGTTTATAGTTACATATGCATATGTGTATATATATATATATATATATATACATATATGTGTGTGTGTGTGTGTGTTTTTGAATAGTTATTTTGTTGTGAGATTTTGTAACACTGGAGTGGTCCCAAAAGTGTACTGGACAATAGTGCTAAAATATAGTATGTATTTAAAAACACTTATATTCGTAATAACGAATTTCAGTTTCAACTATGTTAGTTATAAAAATATGTCATCAGTATTGTATATGTGTCAAAGAAATCAGTTTTTTTTCTTGTGAAACATTTAATTTATATAGCTTAGAAGATGTTAAATGCTGGTAATTATAATGTGCCAACATGTGGCCTGTGTCGCCTCGGGTTGTTACTTGTATCACACTGTGTTGCTTATGATTGACAAGCTAATCAACTATAAATTAAACCCAGCTTTTGCCTTGTATGTGGAGAATTTTTCTCTTTTATCTCTTACAATATAATCAGTGTGTTCATTAAACCAGAATGCGTGAACAAAATGCAAAACCAAGACGTTATCAGCAGCTGTGCTGTAAAAACCGTAAAAAACTTGTCATGTTGCTGACTTCCCTTGCAGGACCCGAGCTTTGCGGCCTTCCTCCTTGACAAGCTCCAGACTGTGGAATGGCCTCCGAGGGGCTGCGGTGCTCAGAGCAGCTGTGAAGTGTGCGGAACCCCCCTTCACCACCTGAGGCGCCTGGCACTCCACTCTGCCCTGGGGCTGGCATTTGACGACATGCCTGACCTGCAGCCCGGACCCCTTTCTGGCCTGCTGCCGCCACGCGTGGCTTCTCACAGTTCCATCTCACCTTCTGCTTCCTGGGAATGGCCTGCACAGTGTTCTCCAGTTTCTAGCAGTCAAAAACTCACCAGGCATCCATGTGGCCCACAGTCCAGGGAGAAAATGCTGGAAATGGGTTGGAATCAAGAAGGATCAGCTGTGGGTGGTAAACGAACCTGTTTGGCCACGGTCACTCCACTTCCTCTACATGTACAACACAACCTGGAGGGAGTGTGGCGTGTTACAAGCACCTCAGAACATCTTCGCACATTGGTAAGAGTAGTTGTAAAGCTATATGTTATGTTTACAATCTGAAGTTTTGAAGTTAAAAACTGTTTACAGTGAAATTGCTAGTTGGAAAGTATTTAATAGACAGACACACTAGTCATATATTTGGCAGGAATATTATATTTTCATTGAAAGCAGTTGCTTCATTTATTTTTTGGACACAATTATCTTTTAAGGCTTTTTTGATTATTTGAAAGTTTAAAAACATCTAATTTTTTTTTTATATTTTGCAGCATCATAAATATCTTTATAATATCTTTCCCAAATTTCTTAAAGTGTGCTTTTATATCCAAATCTGAGTAAAGTTAGTAGTACAAGCTGTACTCCTGTACAACTCCTGTAAAAAGTTTACAGAGAATGTCTCTAGTGGTCCTGGAGTCCAATTTGGACACCAAGGCCAATGTCTGGACTGTTTGTGCTAAGGGCCTTTTGGGCCACAAAGCACATCATGGTTGCATTGCAAATACACAAGTCTTTGTGATTATGGCCCAGTGATTTGGTTTATGGTTTTACCTTGAGCAGAATTATTTATTAGCTTTCATAAAGGAGTCCCTCATTGCAGGGTGACTATATTTATGCCATTATGGAGCTCAAGTCCAGTTCAGGGCTGAGGATCAGGCTGTTATGACAGAACTCAAGCACCTTTCTCAGTGAGAATAAGATATTTGCTTTTTGAATATGCCTGTCTGAATCAGATGACAGCGTTCAGGCTTAAGGTGGCTTAAACAGAATGGTTTAAAGGTAAACATAATGTATTATAGATATTTTTTTCAAATATGAGATGCCTTTTTAGGAGTCTCTTCTAGGTTATCATTGACATATTAACTTGTTTTGGCCTGCTTGGAAAACATTTGTGGCAAATCAGTAATTCAAAAAGCACAAATTTCTACTACCACAGATGAAAAGTCTCATTAAAGCCGAAAAGAAACAATAACACATTTGAATATTTCACCTTTTGGTATGTTTTTGTGCTGAGTGACTTAGTATTAGCCAGACATTATAATCAGGTAGACTAGCCACTGCATGTCTCGTATTGGCCTTCTCTGTTCTACTTGACCTTCCCATCAGGAGATTGAGCATTAAGTCATCTTGATATGGAATGCAATTTGATAGACATTTGGATGGCTCGCGGTGACCCTATTGTCACAGATGAGCCATTTGTCATGGCTGATGCTTAGAGAGATGAATAAGATTAAAAAACCTAAGCACTGTGAATGTGAGTTACCTCCAGTTTTATGCACTTTATGAAGGACGGAGACATCTTTAAGAGTTATGTTTAAAGGATGCAGATGTGCTCGTGAGTTCACATCTTTCTCTTGCCAATTGTAACTTAAAATATGTCAAGGTTTCCATGGAAATGCAGCATTCAAGCCATAAAGTGTTGATTGGAGAGAGTGACCTTGATTGCATAGTAAGCATAGAATTTGACCGGTCATTGCTCAATAAAAAATGAGTACTGAATATTCAGACTAGGAAAACCATATATACCTGTCATCATATGTTGAGATTTACATAGAAGATTTACTATAGCAAATCAGTAAATTTACGTACAGTATATGGAAACTATATGTTAGAAGTGTAACTATAGCAAGCCAATATAATAAACATATAAAATATTATTTTTAAATATATTTTTAGGGGTTCGAGCGCGTAGCAATTGTAATTGTTACGATTTTTAAACCTAAAGGTCCATAAGAATTTTGAAAGAAATTGGCCACTAGTTGGCGCTAACACGTTTTTTTGCTCTGTAAACTCATGGTGTCTGTTTTTTTGCTCGATCAAACCACTGCAGTAATAATCTGAGGACTCTCTAGATCAATAATTATCAAAAAAAAAAATGTTGATTTTTGTTCTTTGGTTAGCTGTAATTGGCTCATTTATAAAAGGGGAGTGGTCAAGTAAACCAATTAGCCTATAGAACCTAAACAAAAATACAAAACTTAATGAAGCGGGGTTAAAACATGTGTCAGATGAGTCTTAGCAAGCATTCAAAGTTTCATAGAGCTCAGACTATAGGTAGCACCATAACCATTAAATAAGGCCTTAAAAACACAATATTTCAATAGAGTAAATGACCTTAACTCCCTCATACATTTACATATAGACCATATCTTCATAATAATATAACAGATCTAATCGTTCTGAACAAGTTTGCCTCTGGGATTAATAATGTCAACCAAACAGTTCTGACAAAAACACTATAATAGTTATAACACTTAAACACAGTGTTGTGTAAGAAGTTGCAGTTAATCACATTCAGTTAAAGTTGACCATTTTGCTCATACACTTTTTTTTTTACAATTTTTCCAGATAATCATTACAGTGAAACCTGAAAAAAAAATCAACTTTTTAAAAGAGAATACTTGTAATAACTGTCACCTATCATTTATTTCAAACATCTAATACTGCAACATGTATGTGTGTTTGTGCTAATATAATAGTTTATCCATTTAATTTCTGTGTCTGTGTGTGTGTGTGTGTGCGTAAACATTCATACTGAACATTTATTAAATTGTATTTTGTAAAATGGTTTCATATCTGTTAGCAATTAGTTTTCCCTTGAGCTTTATGTATTACTACATCATAAATCTTTATAATGAGTTATGCAAGTTCATCAAGCTTAGTAACAATCCCCTAAAGTCCTTTGATAACAATGACTGGTCACTGGACCCTCAGGATGAAAAATCCTGGAAATAAAGTGTGTGTAAAATGTTGTTAGTATAACACACAATTCTTGACCAAAGAGGAGCTCACTGCCATCATCTTTGTTGGAATGAATGATTTGTGTACTTTTTCCATTGTCAACAAGTTAGCATTTTGTAGTCCTCCTGTAACACCTCTGCATAACAGAATATTGTAGTAAAGAAAAGCTGACTGGCCCTGTGTCAAAGAAGCACAATGGATGCTGTCTTCCCCCTCAACTCACGGGGTATGAAAAGCAATTAGACCTTGAAAGTCACAGCACATCCAAACCACACAAACACAAGGCTGTTGGTACCCTGGAGAACGTTTCCACCCTTGAAGACAAAGACATTGCGCCATGAATTTCAATAGAGCCATATTTGACAAAGTGTTTTGTCCTTTTTTTTTATTCATAAAGGTATTTTTTCATGTTTCTTTTGTATACTTCAGCATTGTGCAGACCACTTCAGCAGACTGCAAAGCTGCGTCAAGAAAGCAGGGAAGGATATATCTTTCATCCATACATCCCACTTAGTATAATATCAGCTTGGAGGCAGCTAGAGGCATCCAGCCCGTGTGTTTCTGTAGTGTAGGACAGGCCTCATCAGCTTGTCCTCAGGCCTAAGTGCCACCCGCAGCCCACTAATGGGCCTCCTCTGGCAGCCGGGCTCTTTTAAGGCCTCGAGGAGCGCCGCACAAGCTTTATTTGAATGTGTGGAGGGAGCCAAAAGTGCAAATTGTCAACAGATGGGACTGCAGTCTCACCTGGGGTGAAAAAATGGCACCTGACGTCCATCTGGGATGGTTGTCTGCTAGACTGCACATGCTGCCCTGCTTTAACTTGGCAGAGGTCTCATTCTGTGAAGGACGTTAAGGGCCTCCTCTGCAACACTCAAAAACAGCAGACCGAATTGAACAATTTAATTTTCTTTCCTGTGCTGTCCTGCAGTGGAGAAACACTCATTACTTACAGTGATTTTTTAATAGTAAAGCTGTATGGTCGTATTTGAGTTGGTTACAGGGTTTAAGGGTTTATAAATAGTTTGTGTGGTCTGTAGATTGCTGTTGTCTGACAACATTTGATACAAGCAGATAATTAATAGCGTTTCAGAGGGGCTGCTCTCTCCTGTCACCACTTGTGCTAGTAAATGCTTTATAAATGTCAAAGTTAAAGTCCAATGTGACCTCTTTGCTGTCACTGAGCTCCATCTGCTGCTGGGTTTTATTGGAACACAGCTGTGCCCATCTAACACACTCTTGCGAGCGTCTGTGTGCGCGCGTGTGTGTGTGTGTGAGAGAGAGAGCAATGCTGTACTATGAAATGAAAGCTCTGTATTGAAATGTTGACTACAGTGAAAGGTCATTATGCAATTTACCTTAATTTTACAAACTCAAATAGATTGTCATAGCTGTTATATAGATAGCAAATTTGTTTGATGGATGGATGAGTCCCTTTTTTTTAACTGCTAACGTATCCAAACTTACACTGTAAAACTTGTTCTTAAGGTGATTGATGCAGAAATAACTTTTATAATTACAATATACTAAGTCTAACCTAGTATAACAAATAAAGTGAGCTAAATTGATTCATTTTTTTACTTCAAATAGGCCTACATTTTAAACAGTGGTTCAGTCCTATTTGCCCTCTTCCCAGAATATGCTGGCTAATACATATTGTAGTTAATCAGTAGTTAATATGTATTGTATTTTTTGCTTGTTTGCCAGTTTACATGTTGTTTTTCAGTCACATTTAGCAGCTTACATTGTAATCTAATGGTGCGTTCACACCGGACGCGAATGAAGCGTCAAGCGCGAGTGATTTACATGTTAAGTCAATGCAAAGACGCAAAT
>JAUMHQ010000083.1:11324656-11350186 GCA_032361165.1 Enteromius paludinosus
CATACAAACATATTATGCAAAGAAAAACTTTTATTTTGGATGCGATTAATCGCGATTAATTATTTGACAGCACTAATTTTTTGTGATCACATAGCAACAAATTTCTACTTGTTAATCGTGTTTACTGGTATACAGCCTTTTCTTTTTTCATTACATTTTTAGATTTTTTTACTAAAACCTAAACTGGATTTTTAAATCCCCTATTTCTAATATGCTCTGATTTTTCGTTTCGGGTTCCCACTAATGAATAAAAGCTGAGGCAGGTTATCAGGTGCACAGAGGAGGAAGAAAAAAGATACAGACATACAGAATTCTGTTTCTATTTGTCATCATTATTTTGGTCAACAAAGAAGACAAAGCGACAATCAACAACAGTGGCTCACCTAATAAACACAGACAGGAGTTTGTGTCTGTGACCGAATGTCTGGGAATAGAATGAGATCCTCAGAAGTGCGAGACACTAATTGCTGTGTGACACTGCATACAATTAGCCTATTGACAGCAGCGCTCCTCTCGTCTCTAGCTCACCACCTTCAGTACCACCTTCTGTAAATGACTGACAGACATCACCTCAGGGGGTTTGCCTTGGCCATTACGTTTCCCTAAAAAAAGTAATAAAAGAGGCAGTGGGTTAGTCATGCCATTGATTTTAGACACTGATCACTGTATGACCTGTGCTTCTGTGTGCATCATTAGGTATTACCGCTAATCTTTTTCCATTTGAGTTGACCCAAATGGAGTGAATTAGTATGCACTGTCAGTTAAAGCACATCTGTCTTTTTGATGCCCAGTGCACACAGTGGTTGATAAATAAGGTGGGTCATAAGGGAAGCTTTTGGCAGTGATTTCTGTGTACACCCAGTCAGTCCGAAATCCTGCGAATAAAAGAATGTGCTATTATGTAAATGAGGCACGACTGACAAATAGACATTTTGAATACTGCTTAGACTGCCTGTGGCAATAAATCCATATTCATGGCAAAATGTTTTCATGCTTTCCTCAATTATACGAGTCAGAGCAGCTCAAATGTCAGGCACTGGGCTCATGTCCTCTCCATGGCCTTGACTTCCACCTGGAGCTCACACCTTGCGCAGGGTCTTTAAAAGCAAGTTGCCATGGTTGCACAGTTGTGAAGGCAAGAGAGGCTGAAAAGGCAAAATAATTATGGGAGAGGAAGTGGAGAGGTGATTAGAAACATATAATTTAGGACCCCTGTTGCTTTTTTTTTTTCTGTTGAAGGCATGTTTTGTTAAAATAATTTGGAATATTTTTTTAAGGATCAGCCTTCTGATTGTTTGTATTCATAACAAAATGCTACCATAGATGATATGTAAGTAAACTGCACACACAATAAAACTGTGAAAATGATAAGATGACTGTAAACAAAAAAAAGTTAAAAATGAGGAAATTTGAGGGAAAAAAATCCCATTTGTCAACTTGGTTGGCATTTTGAGGGGGAATGACAGGATGGGATCAGCACAGATCAAATAGTAAGTTTGCGTGACTAGACTCCTTAAATGGGTCATTCTCATATGGTGAAAAACATTTCCTTTACGTTTTCAGTC
Source organism: Enteromius paludinosus (assembly GCA_032361165.1). Taxonomy (NCBI): domain Eukaryota; kingdom Metazoa; phylum Chordata; class Actinopteri; order Cypriniformes; family Cyprinidae; genus Enteromius; species Enteromius paludinosus. The sequence goes on from JAUMHQ010000083.1 coordinate 11,326,222, forward strand.
ATAAATGTAAGCTTCGACTTTTTTTCTATCAGTATATCTGTCTATCGGTCTATCTATCGTCAATCTACTGATCTACCATGCTACTGGTCTGTCGTTCTACATATATCTATCATTCTATCTATCATTCTGTCTATGCATCTGTTTATTTATCATTCCATGTCATTCCTTGACATTCTGTCATTTTATCTGTTTTTCTATGTTAATATTTTTTCTTGCATTAATGCTTAACCTGCTCTAAAAAATTAATGAAGTTAGGAATTTATAAGTTCTTAATTCATTTGGAAAGCCAACATTTTTTGGGAATGACCCAGTTAGAGCTTCCCGTATTCCTCTTGTGCTCTTATTGGGCCGTCCGAACCTTAAGTCTTTGCGAATGAATGTTTTCTATTCAGCCGGAGATTCTGGAGGCGCACTGTGTTTTCTGTGACCTTTAACCCCAGTTGTTTCCCTGACAGATACACATCAAGCGTGGTTCTTGTGGCAGGTTCCCTTCCTCTCATCTGTTTGAAAGTGGCAGTCTAGTAAACATGCCAGAGGGAGTGTAAGAACAGATACAGACACACACACACACAATCTCACCCACAGATTTGCCTGGGAGGTTTCAGGTATAAAGTTGTTCTTTATTTTCTGATATAGCACAGCATAACCTTAAGTGAAGAGGTGAGCACTCAGCTCTAGTGATGGAAGTATATTTGCATTTATCTCCTGCAATCAGCAGCCTTGCGACCTTTAGGACCACGACTGAATATAGCAGATCAGTGTTATGTTTTATAGCAAACATATATGTGTCACGTACTGTGTGTGAAATACTTCACATCATGCATGATGCTGAATTGTGCAGAGGTGTGCAAAAAGCAAGTGCCAGGAACAAGTAGGTTTTTTACGACTCAAGGCCAGCTGTAATCTTGCCTTTAAAGATTTACAGATAAAAGCAGAGTGGCTTCTCTATTCCCGTAGATGGGGACTGTCTCTCCCTGGCTTTGATGTCGCCCTGTGGATGAGAGTTTCTCTCATGTGCTTTTCCATGGGCTTTCATCGGCACGCTGAGGGTGTATTATCTGCTGTAGTCATGCAGCACATTATAGCCCTGCTGACTGCTGTGCCGAAATGCATAATTGTCAGGGAACAACAGAGCCGGCACCTGTTTGCACTGAGTGAAAGTGCTCGTAATGAATGCAGAGGTCAGGAATGCAGCATGTAACTGATGTGGCTGAACACGCATTTCCGCTTTTAACAACTTTTGTTACCCGCTTTTAACAAAAGCTTTTAGGTTTACAATAACCTCTCTCGCTCTTTTTGTGATAGTACATGCACTTTGCAGAAATGTGTTCAGCTTATCGTGGTTAGGAAAAGTTATAACCTGCAGAACAAGAAGGCAAAAGCTTATATGTAAATTTGTTGTGATGGTGCATTGAAGCTTCAATACAAAATTCAATGCAACAAGATTTACCGCAGCATAGCAGTATAAATAAAAAGCTTCCGTAATATGAACTGACGTTGTTTACTGCTAGTCTGCTCATTTTGCATTCTCTCTGTTTTGTTATCAATTTGCATTAGGATTTACTGACAGTGAAATTGAAAATGGTTGCTATTATTCATTTTTTCAAATAACTTACATGCTGTCGATAAAAAAGGATTTCAATACTGCTGCAGTACAGATACATATGCTTAAAAAAAATATGAGATTTCATATGTAAAATATGATGTTCTTTAGCTATAAAACATCCATTGTTTTATGTTAAGTGACCTTTCATTGAACTTCCAAAAAAGTGTATCTATTTCCTTGCGAATCACTTTGCTTCTATATTGATAATTGAGTTGTCAAAGTCACCTAATATGATGTGGGACCAATTAGAACATTCATTAACATTATTAAATTACCAATACAAGTTTTTTACTTTAACTTTTTTGGCTTTGGTTAATTTGGCTAATATGCGTAGCTTCTTCCTAGTAACAGATGATGTCACACCCAAGTACTTTATGTAAATATGTATTAAAAATAATAATGAAATGCAACTGAGTGGGCTTGGATATAGCAAACATGAGATTTTCCTTTCTTTCAAAGATTGATAAGCCCATCTATTTTACAATTTTGCTTGATTATATGATTAGTTTCATTTTATTATTTGCATTTAGCATAATTTTTCAGTGCTGTCCACCACTGAACTGAAACACTTATCTAGGGAGTGTTTTCTGTGAAATTTGGAATCAATATTTATCATGCAGTTACTTTTATGAAATCATCGAGGCACTTCATTCTAATCTCTCATCTTGTTTCTGATGAGGTTGTGTTGTATAGTGCATCAGTGTGTGGGTCGTGTGCCGGCTTTTGTTTCTCAGGTCAAGTGTGTTTTTGTTGTTGTTGGGCATTTAGCCATGTCTCCGATCTGGCAGTCTGTGTTGACAATTCTGGGCCAAAGTTTTAGCCTGTGACCCAGTTTGTTAGCAGAAAGATTGAGTTGAATAAATAATTGTAAAAACCTGATGAGAAGTAGCTCACATTTTCTCTCTTCTGCCTCACTCTATTTTTGTTTCTCATTCGCTCAATTCTCTCCACAATCACTCCCTGTCATCCTTGTTCCTCGAGCCTTGTTTTGTCTTGCTCTCTCACTCCTTCCTCATCCTTCGTTTCCATGCAGTAAGTAGCTCATGACACGGAGTCTGTTTAAAATGCTATTTACAGAGAGAATATTCTCAGGTGCTTTGAGCACCAACGCTGCCTGTCAGCGCTGTACTCGCACAGATGTGTGTGAGTGTATTTGTATGTATAGGCATGTAGGTGATGCTGTCTAAGTGGTAATTAAACATCACTCTGTGAGTGTGTGGAACTCTGACACTCAGGAAACAGCTGACAGAGACAGAGAGATAGAGAGAGGGAGACTTCAGCTGAAGCAAATGTGGAAACATCTCAACACAAAGTTTGCGAAAGTGAGAAAAAAAGGAAAAGAAAGAGAATATACTGATAACAAATGCAGCAAAGCTGTTTTTCCAGGTCAGCCCTTAAAGTGCAACAGAAGACTGGAGGGGAACATTGTTCAAGAATTATAAAGATAATGTTCTTTAGATGTTAAAAGTTCTTCATGGAACTATTTAGACAAAAAGGTTCTTCTGTGGGATCATGAAGCACCTTTATTTTTAAGAGGACTAAAAAAAATACTGAGACATTTTTTGTAAAGTCTTTATTTTGTTTGGACAACGACAAGTCTGCTTAAAGTAAACACAAATCTGACCTTATTTAAATAATTAGTTTTATTATTCAGATCTCTAAATTATTTGACTTTCTTTTTGTCCTGCTGTCTGTAATTCCTTTTCTGTCCTTCCATTTTTTATGCCCTCTTTGCTTTTTAGGTACAACATCCCCTTAATCCTCCCTCTCTCATTTCACACTCTGTGCCATCATAGACGAATGCTAATAAGATCACTAGAGATTACCTGCTTTTCATTTTTAGCCACCTACTTTTCTATTTTAACCTCCTTTCGAGAGTTTTTTTTTTTTTTCTTCTACTCGCATATAGTAGAGGAAGCGTCATTGTCATTCAAAAGGGTAGAAAATGAGCGGGGAAAAACAATAAAGGACACATGGCAGGCAGATATTGACAGAGCCTGTCCTTGAGTCTCTGAGCTGGACTATTTGATGTTTTCCAGTAGGGCACTACTCTTTTGAAAATGAAGGGGGTTGTGCCTCCACCCCACTGTCTGAACTCCCCCCTTCTCCATATTACATCTAAGGGGGAAACAGGGGAGATTCGGGATTTCGATCCGTAGAGCTGCCATGTCCTTGAAGCAGCTGAGCCCCGGTAACTCCTGATGCCTCCAACAACTGCTCAACCTGTTGTTAGCCAAAAATATTGAACGGGATTGTTTGATTGGAATCGGGTTCCTGGTGGCGTCTACTTTCTCTTTGTTCTATTCAGCAACAGAATAGCCTGTTCTGCCAGGCTGTTCTGCTAATAGTCGCTAGCAAACTCAGATGTGCTAGCATGCTGTTAAAGACCTGCCCCATCATTTGTGGAGGCAAAGCCCCCTGGCACTACATGACAAAAGCTCCCATGTCCCTCAGGGCAAGGTCGTGGTGTACAATTCACGAAACCCAAATCAATAATGACGGGAGCTCAAAGCAGCTGCTATACAGCATTAAGACAAAGAGCTGAATGACTGAGAACATGGCAGCTCAGCAGGTAACACAGGTGTCGGGAAGCAGTAGAAGGTGTTGAGTGATGTCGTGGTGTTTTGGGTACACCATTTAGATTTCACAGCAATTATTGAGCCACGATGCCCTTTAAGCTGATCTTTTTCTAGCCATAGGCGTTGAAGCCTCTCAATGGTGGCTCATATATGAATCAGTGGCTTCATGCTGATTCTAACCAAGGGAATATAGTTGAAATGAAAGAGACACTACATGCCATGACTGAGGAGGATGACTGTGTTTTCATAATTTAAGAGGTTGAATATATTCACTGAGATTTATAGGAAAGAAACAGCATGGCGGATTAGTCTTGTTCAGTCGCAAATGCATAGTGAAAGAATACCAGTCACTGTACAGCACCAGATCATCCATGAAAAGAGCATTATGCTAAATAAGAACGTCACCAAAACACTACATGTGCATGCTGTTTATGCATTTCCCAAATAAGTAATACAGTTATGAAACGTGATTAGAGATGCACATTATATCCAAACTATATTAAATATTTGTTAGAGATTTTTTTTCCTGTTTATCTGTTCTGCCATATACTGTAATGTATTTGGTACACTTTAATAATGGCTCATTTGTTAACTTTTTTTCTTTTCTTTTTCAAATCTTTGTTAATATTCATTTTGTGTGAATGCACTTTAAAATTAATATTTCAAAATATTAATGCTTTAATAAAACTTTACATTTTTCATAATGTACATTATTGTGACTAAATTCACCTGTAACATTTAAATAACATTTAACATTCATTTTACATAAAAATAATGGAGCAAAATGCTCTGTATTATCTGCATTCCCATTTAAAGTCATTTAAAACTTTTTTTTTTAGTGTCCACTGGCTTCATATTGATTCAGTGTGGGATTTTGTTATAGATATTTGAAATATAATTAATTGGAAAGTCCCTGATTTCCCCACTCAGACTGAGGTGCATTATAATGCAGTGCCCTTCTATTTAGTTTCATTGAAATTACTATATATACTTTCACAGAATTTGTTTGCTGTTTATAAGATTCAACAGAAAAACGTTTGCAATCTTTGCAGTTGTCAGAAATATAACTTCACTCCAAGACTGTAACCGAAACCACATAAAAAGTCTGTTTACTCTGATTCTGGCTCGACAAAGCCTTGACTTAAATGACTTGAAGTTTTGAAGGTTATATGAGTTATGTAGTTTGAAATGAAAAACTCTGTAAGAAGATTTTTTTTTAGAGAAATGGCTTTTTATACCAACCTATGATTTTAAGCTGCTACAGTCCAAAATAAATTCTGTTTTTGAAAAAGTGGCATACTGAGGGTCAACAATATTTGGGGTCAAAGGCTCCTATATTTTCAGCTGAAGAAATGTCTGACACACTGAATGGTCAGTATTTTAGGTTTATCTGCTGCCGTGGTTTGTTTGATGTCTGAACATAATGAAGTGGGGGAAAATAAGGACATGCTGGATGTCTAGTCACATAATGAGCTTCACGACTGCTTTAAGGCATAGTGGATTAGAGAGATTGGTGACAAATTGTCCTTAAGTAACCCAAAGGCTGTCTTGGCTAATGACCAGGTGGCAAAGTTACACTGGGCAAAAAACAATTATGTGCATGAAATCAGCCTTGAAATCAGCCTTTAAATTAGCACTCAATATTGTGAGATTAGTCAGCTTTTTTTGCTTTTTTAAGAAGGCATCGAGCAAGTCAATTGGTGCTTGTTATATGTTTCAAATGTACTAACCCCTCTATCATACAAATGAGCTCTTGATTTTGGTATGTAACATCCACTTTTCTTAATCAAACCATTTCCTGTTCGAAAAAATCATATCTTTTTTTCCCCCTCCTGAACACTTAATGTCTTTAACATACAAATAAATCAAATTATACTGTAGAAGTAAAAGGGACTGGAGCTGACATTACAACATTTTGTCACATCTTTTTGTTGAATGTAAAATGCTGGATTTTTGAGTTCTTTTTAAAAAACTAAAACTGGAAAGTTTGATATTTTGGAGAAATAAGAGTTTAGAGAAAGACAAAACAAACACTCACCGACCCACAAAGCACAGAACTCTGAGCTTATTGCATTGTCAGCTTGACCAATGGCCATAGTACATATTGTTGAGGGAATGGCGACTCAGAGCAGGTGAATCTACTATTGAACAAAGCTATCAGACTAAGTCCTGCAAGGCTATATGTCATACTTTCTGCTGGAACAGAACATCCTTCTCCTTTCATTCCACCTCATTCACCAATTCATCATCCCAAACACACACATAAATATTACATGTTAATTGGCACACCTCTTTTCCCCAAGCACCTAAAGGCAGGGTCTGTATGGTTAATAGTTAACAGCATTGTTTAGTGAAAGCAGTGGAGGTCTGTAGCTTTGCTTGCGGGCTAATGTCCTCATTAACATCGCACAGCTCACCTGTTTCTTCCGCCCGCATGCAGTCTTTGTTTATTTTATCTTGCTTCATTGATTTATCCATCAGTGCTGCAATCCATCCATTTAACCAGTCCTTATTTGTATTCTGCTAATCATCTAAAAGCAACAGTTCACCCGAAAGCGATGATTTTCTCACTTTCATGTAATTCCAAACCTGTTTGACCTGTATGCAACATAAAGAAAAAAAAAAATTTTTTGGACCCCATTGACTTCCATTGCATGGCCAAAACAGATTTTCACTGAATGGCTTTAAAACAACATTTCTGGGTGACCTCTCCTTTCAAATGACAGTATCATCAGTTATAAGTTTCATCCAGGCTTTTTGGTCTCTTTTTGTAATGTTAATAACAGGAAATGGATTGACACGTGTGTTAGAGCAGGAAGACACTTATTATACTGTTTCCTTGCTTCTGTTTCACACACACTAACTCAGTCTCTTTGAAGTCCAGCAGAATGAGGAAAGGGGGCTCCTCTGCACTCATGAAGTATTCATGCCAGTGTGTGTGAAAGTGCATGCTTTGCACGTCAGCGAAGTGTGTTCGTGTGATTGAAAGAGAGAATGTGTGTGTGCAGACAAGTGTGTGTGGAGCATGCTGCCTATCAGTGGCGCTTTGCACAGCAGCTGTGTACTGACACTGTGTCTGGGAGGGGAATGGAAAGGGGGCTGGGCTGAGGAGAGGGAGAGTGCAGCAAAGCGAGAGGGAGAAGGTGAGAGCGACTCACCAGATTGAGAGAGACGGGGAGAGTAGACGGAGAGGACCGTTGGACTTCTGCCAGGGTTTCCCAGCAACAGCAGAAGCAGGAATCGACTCTTTTTTTCCTCATCCCAGGGGATTTGCCTTTTCCATTGCCTTCCCTGGGAGTTCTGTCATTGGGAGAGTGGCGGAGAGGAGCGCAAAAGAGTAGAGGAAAGGAACGCAGCAGAGAGGAACGAAGTGCCCCCGCCCAGCTTCGATGCAGAGGTGAAGTGAGGGCTACCTTGGAGGGAAGTGGAAAAGTCGATCGCAGTTTTGGGTTACAAACTTTTCCGACAGGTGAACGGAAGCACTAAACTTTGGCGATTCACTCCGTGGAACTAGAGTGCAGCGGAAAATGCTTCTCTGCAGAAGTGTCACGTACCTGTTCCTTCTGCTGAAAACTTTTGAGGGTCGTCATGAGCGTTTCTGACATCTGCTTATCACCCCACTCATCTTGCTGCACCTGGATCCACTTCCTCGTCTGGGAATTTGCATGAAATGGACCCCTGATGACAGTGACAGTAATCACATCGGCGCGTCTTCCAGCAGACACCTCTAGCCCCCCGTCTCCAGCCCGCCTTTCGCACCCGCCCTGCCTCGCTCTTACATGTGCCGGGAGCCGTGGAGTGCTCTTACCGGGGTCTGGAATGAACAAGTTAAAAAGCTGCTTTTCTCACCGCTGTGATGATATGACCTCTGAACTGAGATAATGGATTGGAGAGAACTGTAAGTAAAATGGGCACATTTGAGTTGTTAATCGACCCATTATTAGCGTTTTTCGGCAGGGTTTGCACAGTTCAACTGGTTCTAGCAAAACTAAGGATATAGGGTTTGATTCTTAGGATTTATTTGGATAAATAGTCAATATTTACGCATCCTCAACTCTTTTTAAACCTATGACTTGCTCTCCACTGTAAAGCACAAACGATATTTGAAACAATGTTTCAGTTGTTTTTGTCCATCAGCCGATTATCGCTGTATTGTGAAAAATAAAGAAAGAATTGTTTAAAAGAAAGAAATTCAGACAGGTTTGGAATGACAGGAGATGGCGCGTAGGTTAATAGAGTGTTTCATTACCTCTCTAACATGCTGCTCCATTGTTTAGAAGCTAAGTATGCTCAGTTGCAACCCTAAAACCTCACCTGCAGTAAAACTAGTAGCAGCAACAGCAAATCCAGAGGGAGACTGCTCACTGCAGGGCAGGGATGGGAGATTTAACAGGTGGGTGCATCTGGATAAAGCCCAGCCTAGCGTATCGGAGCTCACTCTACCATGCTGCTGTTCACCCACTCTGGTCACTCACCTCTGTTCACTCCTGTCTGATATCTCAATCTTTTGTGTGTGTGTTTCTGTGTAGTGCTTCATAAAGAGCTTATATAGCATTTGTCGTTCAGCCAGACGCGGTGAATGCCCTATGTGTGGGCGTGGGTCTCCTCTTTATGTTAGAGGCGGTGCTGTATGTGTGTGTGTGAATAGGTGAGGTGTGTGGAGGAGGAGGAGGCAAAGAAGAGGCTTTGTCTCCATAGGTGGGTTTAACATTAATAAAACCCTCCTCCTCTCACTCAAGTATTTTTGTAACCTCTTATGCCCCCTATTACAAGCTCTTCATCTTCACTCTCAGTCCCTCTCCCTCATTCACACCCAGAGTCCAAAATTAACACTTGACAAATTAAAGTGCCAAATGAGAATAAAAATTGGCATTGGTGAGTAAACAAAATGCACTGCTGTTACTAATAACTAACTTATTTATTTATGCGTTTTTATTTAAATATGTGTACTTAATAAATATGTATACTTAAATATACTTAATGTCAGTAAAGTTTTTGCAATTTACCCAAAATACTACTTGATTGTGAATTGTCCCCTATTTAAATATGCACATATAGATAATGCTAAGGGCTCATTTCTTTCTGTAATCTATGTGTGTTTGCACACATCCCCTCACACCTTTTAATGCATGGCACATTTCCTGTGGGGGCCTCCTCTTGTGTCCTTCATGGAGACTGTAATTACACAGTGTTCTCTGTGATTTTTCACCCCTGAAGAGGCTGTGCTGAAGGAGTTGAAGGGAGAGAAAGAAAGGATGTGAGGTAGAGTGAGGCATTTAATGAGCTCAAGCTTTTCTCCTCGAGCCCTTCAACCTCATGCTAACAGGCATAAAGACACAAACGCCTGCTGGAAAACACACACAGCTTTAGGAAGCTTGTGTATTTTTACTATAGAAAGACATGCATAGCCAAAAGCATGTGGAGAACCAAACACCACACCAATATGCACATTTTCGTTAATAGGAATCTTGTCCTTCCTAAAAGGTTTCGGTCCTCCGGGAATGCTCTTGAGTAGATGTTAGAACATGAATGCAGGTTTTCACAGGCGCATGAGTGAGGTCAGGCGATGCCGTTGGGTGACGATTTGACTTAATTTGAGTCTCCACATACTTTTGACTGTGTAGCTAATTATAATTACTTCAGCCTAACCAAAGCCAAAAAAATAATTGGCATTTCTAGAATAATGAAGACATTGTGTCTTTTTGAACCATTTTTGGTAGCTGCTGATTACACCATAAAAAGAAGGTTTTTCAGATTTAATTACCCATTGTCAGTAATCTAATGCTTGCACTTGTTTTGTGGCTAAAATGAACAGTTTTTTCTTTTCTTTTAATTTTTCTTTATTTCTATATTTATCTGTCTGTGATGCTTTATGTATCCCACCTTCCCAATTAATTTGACATAATTTTACATGCATTTTATATTTATTAATATTATTTAATATTTACACTATGTTTAAGTTTGGGGTCAAAAAGGTTTGTCTTTGTTTGCTTTAAATGACATTTTTATGATTATGAAAGATTTCGGTTTAAAATAAATAGTTCTTCTCATCAAAGAATCCTGAAAACAATTATCAATCTTTTAAATATTAAGCAAACTGTTTTCAACTGTGATACGTTTTTTTGTATAACAAATTAATACATTAAAATAATGTAGGAAGGATCATGTAATGGCTTTGCAATCACAGAAATAATTTGCTTTTTGGAATATATTATAATACACAAAAGTTACTCTGTATTAATATTCACAACATTTCTGTTATTAGGGTATATTTGATCAAATATATGCAATTCTTTGTTTGTCTGGAATCATTTGCTGCTGGATTGTTATGGACATGGAAACTCTTACCCATTTATTCTAACTGTGTTCATCTCAAGACTTTGGTGGACATCACAATGCTGGCCCAAAGCAGGAAAAACCTCCTAGATATGACTCTTTGATTTAACTTTTTGTTTGCTGCTCCTCCACAGGGCTGCGCAGAAGCTGAACCTCTCCAAACGGAAGAAGCCTCAGCCGCTTCCGCCCTCCCCACCTGACCCAGAAGAGCCGTTCTTCTACACTGATGGCTTCAGCGCTGCCCTGCAGCTCTCGCCTCCACCTGTACCCCCATGTCTCCTCAGGGCAGGGTCAAAGGTTAAAGACAGCCCCGGGATGGGAAAGGTACAGTAAAGTTTTCATTGCTAAAACTTAAGAAGTTTTTTCAGTCTCCTATGCCAGTTTTTTTAAGAGATATTTTAATGGGATTGGTTTGTAAAACAGGATCAAAGCTTAGATGATCAAGGTTGTGCCAATATTTTTGTAATCTGACGATGAAAAATAGATCATCTTAAAACCATGTTGAATGCTTATACAGCATTTTAAAAAAGTACTGATTTCTTTCTTCTAAATTAATAAAATGACATCATGCATAAACCCCTGGTTGCCCTCTGCTTAAGAATGCCCCGTGGGTTTATTGATTTGGCTAGTTCTCGGGTTACCATCAAAGCAGACTGTGTGTGACAAGCATGGGTTGGCCCAGTTGTCCTGATTCCCAGGCTGTTGGAATTCCAAGAAGCTCCTTCGGAATGCCAGACAGCATTCCGTGTTGTAAATGGCGGACAGGCCGTGGGAGTGGGAAAAGCAATGTATGAAAACAGAAGGGTCAGAGAATGATATCAGGGGGCATTTGAATGAAAGATGTATTTCTCTCTCAGAATAGAGCTGTTTATTAGAGCCAGAGGGTCTGAGTGCACAAATGCGTATGATATCCCAATGACTCGAAGAGCCGTTAAAAAGCAGGGATAAAATAATTAACTTGACAGTACCAATTCTTCATGCTAGTTGTTTATCAAAACTCGTCTTTGGAAAATTTGAGTAAAGCAGATTAAATTTAACCAAACTAATAAAACATCTCCCTTAGGGATGCATGAGATTAAAATTCTATCCAACACCGATAAGCTGATAATTATTTTCATATTTACTGAAAGTTATTAAAATACTATACAATTTAGCTTTAATTCATAAAAGATAAAACGCTGACAACTTAAATGAAATGTTTTTAATGCTGCTACCCACATTTATAGTGTACAGAATATTAACTTAAAGATTTGCTTAGTTTTCATTCAAAAATGTTTACATTTAGTTTTTAACATAGTGTTAGATGACAGCAAAGATAATCTAAATGTTAAAAACAATATTAAATATCCAATACTAATTAAATAAAAAAATCTATATAATAATGGCCAATAATAGTCATATTGCTGCTATACGGTATTGAGTATTCTTATTGACCTAATGTGATTCTTTAAGGCAGTACTTTGGGTACCAGGGGGGACTATTTCTGCAATTAGTGTACTTGGAGTCACTTTGTATAAAGAGCATCTGCTTAATATTAACCTACTAAGAATAATGAGCTGAGGTCATGCCCTTTCACTGTCTACTCTGGAACATCTGTACATATACTGCTTCATCTTGTCATATAACTGACAGTTCCAAATATACTCTCTCATGGGACTTTGGGAGCATCTCAGCATGTCACCGCTATTTTGGGTAACAAACTCATTCCTTTCCTTAACACCTCCCAGAGGTCTAAAAGCCATGGAAGAGAGCACTGACCCACGTATGACCCACCTCCAGCACAGGTGATGCACTCTAAATAAATTCAAAGAGATGGGACCCATTAGAGTTTGCTTTAGGATGACTTCTCTGTGGGAAAGTAAGAAGATAATGTGTGTTCTTAGCATAAGATACTATAATAGACTGCTAACTCATAAACACCAGCAGGTGGTGCAGGTTTAAATAGCGTCATGTCTGCAGGGAGATGATTTGCTCATTAAAAACTGGTGAGGTCACCTGAGTTACTTCTCAAAATGCATCCAGACACCTCTGGAGGACTCAGCTTATTACATCATCCTCATATCCATTGCGTTTGGAAGGCTACGTGAATAAAGCATTTTCCTTCCCTTAATTGTGCACCTGATTGAGTTGATGCATTGTGCAAACACAGCATTAGTAAATGTGCACAATAGGCTTTTAAAGTTCTCTAAAGTCACGTCAAAGACAGGCAGCTGCAAGTTTTTAATGAGTTTTATCAAGAAAAAGAAAGTGAAGTGATTGCTAGTATGCCCCACTGAGTTGTCGCCTGCTGATTTGGAGACACTTGGAAAGGAAATGGGTATGAACAATCTAATTTTTTTTATTTGTGGAGGAAGGAAATGTCAAAGTGCTTAGAAGGCAGCAGGTAGAGAGGAACAGGTGTTTGTGGGAAGGCAGCGCTAATGTAGTGAGGGTAATGGAAGTGAATTTGTGTGGAAAAGACTGACACATCACTGGTGCTTTTCATTCAAAGGAATTGCTTGATTTGTCTTTTTATTGCAAGTTTAACAAAAAAGGAAGGATTTGAATTGTATAACTGATAAATTCTTAAATCTCATTGTAATTAAAACACCAAAGAAGTTTGTACCATAATAAGCTATTGTCTTCAATACAGTGATTCAATTTGGTTTTGTTTTATCTTGGCTAAGGTACTGAGGGCTTAATAACTGCCTTTGTTTTTTATTTATTTATTTATTTTTTAATGTTAGCAATATTTCAACATTTAAAAAAAGGAACAAATGACCAAGTTGTCAATAAAAAAGCTTAGTCTGTAACAGTCATTAATGCTGAACATGTCAGTATGAGCAGGGAACATTGTGAGCCTGATCGCTGAACAGAGATCCTTTTTCTCTGCCTATGTAATTCTTTATCTCAGTGGAGGACTGTAAACTTCAGGGGCTATTTGTTGCTGAAAGTGTCCCTAGTGACAGAGCTATAAAATAAGGTGTTAAACACAGACAGTTGAGTACATTACTGCTTCATTGAGTTGGTCATGTCTCACTTTGCTATCATTCATGTTTATGACCGTAAAAACGGAACAGATGCTGAATCCATCCTTAATGTTGAGTAAATAATTTTAGTATATTTGAATCTATTTTCAAATGTAATTTATTCCTGTGATGGCAAAGCTACATTTTCAGAAAATCTTCAGTCTTCAGGATCGCATCTTTTAGAAATTCTAATAAGCTGATTTGGCGCTCAAGAAACCTTTCGTATTATCATCCTCAATATTGAAAAACGGTTGTGCTACTACTACTACTACTGCTGATTTAATGGAAAATGTGATATATTTTATATACAGTATTTGTTAATATCAAGTGTCTATAAAGTTTCTAGTCAGAACATGATTGGTCTGTTTTCTGAATCCAGCCACACTTTACAGTAAGATGTCCCCTGTGTGGGAGCAGACAGGCTTCTGATGATTACATGCTTTCAACTTTGCCAGTATGAAGGGAATTCTTGGCCAGGAAACTGAAAAGCATTCTCAAACCACTTAGTAATTGTGTGAATTAGTGGGTGGGATGGTGCAATTATCCATCCGTATGCTTTGAAGAACTTGTCACAAATAAAATTACGTAGGAAAATAATTATGATATAAATGTAATTGTATGCTTTGCAGGTGAAAGTAATGGTGAGGATATGCCCTACCAAAGGATCACGAGACACCTCAGAATCCATGTCCTTTCTGAAGGTAGATGCTCATAAGAAACAACTGACCTTTTGTGAGCCACCCACCTGCGCACGCTCCACCTCTGCCACCGCCCTGAAGATGTTTACCTTTGATGCTGTCTTTACCCAAGATGCTTCACAGGTACAGTAATGATATAAATGCTTCCATTTTTGCCAATCAGCGTAATAAAAACAAGCATTTTACAAGTTACACCAAGGAGATATCCTCTATTTCCTGTCTGTTCTTATCATTTTATTTTGAACAAAATCTTCACAGAATTGATGTCAAACAGGTAGGACATCCATGCTGAGATCAAAGCAATTCATAAGGGAGATATTCGGTTTGCGAGGTAGATAAAAGGTTTGGGTTGGTGAGTTGGGGTTATCGTTCCGAGCCCACAGCGCCTGAAGGGATCTCAGAGGAAAAGATAACATAGCTTTTTTCTCTGCTTCCTCCTGAACTCTTTGGGAGTTTGGAGTCTTTGGGTTTCCTGTCCTAGAAACATCAGGTCTGATGATCAATGACTACCCCACATTGTTCGGAACAAAAGAGGCTTTGAGCGAGCACACATCAGAAATGGTTCTTACAACAACACTGTCTTTCCTCAAGCTGCAAAACACACACACATAATTCCAGGGTTTGAAATCTTCATCTGTGTCCTTTTCTCCGTTCTGTATCTCTTTGGGAAGGATGAGCAAGGATCAAGATTGCAAGAATCTATCTACCTATCTACCCATCCATCCATCCATGCGCCTGTCTGTCTGTCCAGAATTCTATCGTTCTGTCCTTCTTTCTGTCTCTCATTTGTCTTTTGTTCTGTAAGTCTGATGCATTCAGTCTGTCTGTCATTCTTTCTATCAACTGTATCTTCTGTTTTAACTGTATCTGTCCATCTTACTGTCTGATGTCCTGTCTATCGTCCTGCCAGTTTGTCATTATATAAATCTATCGATCTACTGTTCTATCTTTTTGTCTGTCATTTTTGGGTTTACCCATCTGTCTGAATTTAAATACTGTATATACAACTAATAAAACAGTTTGAGTTTATGTATAAATTTGGGTTTGTGTCCTCAGGCGGAGGTGTGTTCAGGGACAGTGGCAGAGGTTATCCAGTCTGTGGTCAATGGGGCAGATGGATGCATCTTCTGTTTTGGTCAAGCCAACCTCGGTAAATAAACATCGATTCAACCTAGTAGCCCATATTTGACAGTTTGTAACTTTATAATTGTGCAAAGTTCAAAATGCATTTTTAATGGAGTAGCCTTTCAGTCGCTTGAGGCGAAAGGAAAAGACACTGTTTTGGCTTCACTGGGAAGGAGGCAGGGAAAAAGAGGGGAGGGCATATGTGTTTGAGCAGTAATAGCGGTTTGTTGAACACAAAGCGCCCTCGTTTTACACTTTGCGTTTGAAAAGCGCTCAGTTTCTCTCTCTCCTACTCTCTTGTTGATCAGCCCCTCACTGTGAGAGACTGTGTGCCTCCCACCGTGCTGCTTGAATCCCCCATAGTTAGCTTGGCTGCTTATTTTCGCTGCTTTAGCGTGGTATATTCTCTCATGACTAACATCCTTGTTGGTTAATTTTATTAGCTTAGGGCGTTTTACATAGACAGTACTATTATTAACACAAATCCTATTACAGACCTGCTCTTATATCATTATATAGTTAAGTCAAGCTAAGTTAATCAGTTGACAGTGTAATTTATATAATTGACAAACACCACTCACTTATTTTCTGTAAATTTTCACATACATACAAATTAAACTATATATAATACTGTCTTCCTCGCATCGAATAAGTAAATAAATAAAAAGTTGATATCCAGTGGTCCAAAAATGTTTGACTGATTTGTTTTTTTTACTTCACAGGCAAAAGCTACACCATGATTGGCAGGGACAGCTCTACACAGAGCTTGGGTGTGGCACCCTGTGCTATCTCTTGGCTCTTCAAGCTCATAGAGGAAAGGAAAGAGAAAGCTGGCACACGATTCTCCATCCGTGTGTCTGCTGTGGAAATCTGTGGCAGGGAGGAGAAGCTGAGAGACCTGCTGGCTGACTTTTCCACAGGGACTCCCCCGGACAGTCAGGGTACAGGAATTTCCCTGCGAGAGGATCCGGTCTGTGGATCACAGGTACAATTTGTTACACATTTGTTTTTAGTATGTACATTGTACCATATTGTTCCTGTAACTCAAATAAATAATAAAGCATCATGCTAGTACTAATAGATTGAACAGATAAAATAGATTTTTTACATAAAAAAAATTAAAAAAATTAAATTATACAATATTAAATTAGCTGCCACATTATGTCTTTTTTATATACACTAATGTTCAAACGTCTCTAATGCTCATTGCGTTAATTTAATCAAAAATACAGTTAAAAAAACAACATTGTAACATTGCTAAATAATATATCAGTTTAACTGTTTCTAAATTATTACAAAATAACCCTTATTTGAGGATTACAAAGTTCAAAACAACAGCATATTAAAACATAGAAATATATATTTTTAAATATCCTTAATTTCTTTACTGTCACTTTTGATAAATTCATTGGATGCTATTAATTTATGCATTAATTTATTTTATAAAAATAATCATTCGCAAACGTTTGAAGAAAAATAGCATGCAGTAATCACCAGTCACCATTCTTTCAACATCAAATTGCTTCTGTCTCCGTTTTCTTTCTTTATCTCTGTGTCTCACTTTCGCTTTGAACTGTGTCCAGCTGCAGAACCAGAGCGAGTTGAGGGCGTACTCTGCGGAGAGAGCGGCATTCTTCCTGGATGCAGCTCTGGCGGCACGCAGCACCAGCAGATCAGACTGTAAAGAAGAGAACCGCCGGAATTCTCACATGCTCTTCACCCTACACATTTCCCAGTACCGCATGGAGAAGAGCACCAAAGCAGGAAGTATGGCTCACTGTGCTCATTTTTTAAATTTATTAAGGAAAAAAATTTATATTATGGCATAATATATGGTTGTTTGTCTATTAAGAGCATAATAGTTTATTTTCAATGTTGATAAGAAATGCTAAAATTATATTTTGAACAGCCATACCTTAACTGCCTGGCCTTAAAATAAAAAAACTTCAAAGTCTATCTACTAAACCTCCACTTGAAAAATGAAGTTATACCACCTTATTACTGTCTGAGAATTCATATCATATATCTTCATGCATCATTAGACTGTTACTGAGGGCGGCCGGTACCTGACTTTTCCATTAGCATGCTCTCCGTGTTCACAGAGAGTATCAGTTACCTCTATTTAGTCCTGCTGATAACGGCTCCACGAGAATGCTAACAAGAATGGTTAGCACATTTTCATTACTGGGCGTAGCCATCCTGTCAAGTCAGCATGTCAACATTAGAATGATCATTAGTATTGCACTCCCGTCGGTGCAACGCTGGCTGGATTCTGGCCACTGACACAAGCCAGAATAGATTTTAATATGTAATGAGGCTGGAGTCTCTTCTGCAGAGATGTTTATAAAGCCCAGCATGAAATGAGAAGCTCGTTTGCATTCCCGCTTCACAGAGGGTTTCGGTTCCAAGGGCTGGCTTTGTAAATCCTGCCGACTTGAGGTTAATGGCCTCCATCTCAGTGTGAAATAAATGCATCTTCTGTAATGATACTGGATGGATTTTACTCTAGTGACCTACATGGGACTGTAATCTAACTAGCTGTACTTACTTTTATTGCTTGCTGTTTGATGGACTGCCAAGGATACTGAATAGGCACTTACCTAGCAGAGATCCTATATCTAACTGCTGTCTCATACGGTCCCCTGCAACACTGTGATGTGTAGTACCTGTGGCCTTTTTGATGATATGTCTCTGCTTAACGTGCAGAGCAACTAAGCCATTCGTAGGTTGTGTTTAAATGAGATTTTAACAGGCTGTGTATAACTTTGCAGTGTCTGGGAGTCGTAGCCGTCTGCATCTTTTGGATTTGGGCAGTTGTGAGTCTGATTTGAGTCAATCGCGAGATGGAGGGAGAGGCCAGTGTCTGTCATTGGGTGCCCTTGGAAATGTCATTCTAGCCTTGGCCAATGGAGCCAAGCATGTGCCATACAGGTATGTGTTAAATTAATCAATATAAACCAATAGTGGGAGATGATAGATCTCTGTTAATGGTGGTAATGTGTCTCTGAGCACACATCAAGTCCTTGTGATCTGCATCTGCAAGGGTTTCATTCTCACCTTCGTCAGATCAATGAAGCTAATTAGCCAGGGAGAGAAGGCAACCAGGGTGGATCGGACTTGATGTGGGATGTAAGCCTATTGATAGGAATGTGGGTCAGAGAGTGGCAGATTTATACTGAAAGGAAATTAAGAAATACTCACTGGAAGGTGGGATAGTAAATGCTGTTGACAGTGAGCAGAGAAAATTATTTTTTTTTTTAAATGTGGCATTCAGAAAATGGCATCCTCCACAACAGAGTAAAATAAAAGCATTTTAAATCAGGTCACCAGAAAGTGAGTATTTTCTTTGATTTCCTTTTATCCAAGTACTGTATGATTCATAATCCTCTATTTTAAGACAAGCTCTCAATGATGTTAGTGGGAAAAAGGCAGAACGTTGTGAAGCATAGCTTCCTTTTTGGCTAACGAGAATATTTTTGATGTATAATTCAGAGACAGCAAGCTTACCATGCTGCTGAGGGAATCGCTGGGCAACATCAACTGTAGAACCACCATGATCGCCCACATCTCTGACTCGCCAGCCAATTATGCCGAATCTCTCACCACTGTGCAGCTTGCCTCCCGTATTCACCGCATGAGAAAGAAGAAATCCAAGGTTTGTATGCTTATGTAGTCAGAGATCTTAAGAAAATAACTGAAGCACTTATTCATGGTACCAATATAACCTTACTTCAATAAACCTAAATATAAATGTTTCTTGAAAAAGAGAAAAATATGTTTTGGACCAGTATTTATTGTGAAAATGCTTAGTAACTATAGTATAATAATTTGAATTTACAATTATATTTTCCAGAGTATTTTTCTTTATATTTTATATTTAAATATTTTATTTTTACTTTGGTACAATGACGGCATGACATTTGCTGATATTTGTATCAGTACTTTGTCCACTTTGTATTGTCTTTGTCTTCATACATTCTACAATAGGTCAGGACTGTCATTTTCCTACATTACATTTTAGCTTTTATTCATCAGAATTTATGTAATGGTTTATGCATTGTCAGTGAAACAAATGTTACAGTGATAATTTAACTGCTAAATTTCTCAGTGACCTATGTCATGTAATCAACAAATGTAATCAATGCATTTGTTCCAGAGGGAGAAAAGCATGTAACCTTTCCCATCACAGAGGCAATTTTCCCCATGATTAAGCTGTTTTGACAGAATATATTAATATTTTAAAGACCCAAAAGTACTTTAATCTAACTTACGCGTAGCATTACTATTGTACTATTGACAACTATTGTAGCTTCATCTTTTGGTGTGCACTTTTCACCTTTGTTGATATTGACATGCTGTTTCATGAAGGAATGTCTATCAGAATTTATTGTGTACTGTGAAAGAGCTGTCTGCAAATTAGATATTGAAGTCAGTGTGGTATGTTGTTTTGTGCAGTATGCATCAAGTTCCTCTGGAGGGGAGAGCTCCTGTGAAGAAGGACACATCAGACGAAGACCCTTCTACCCTCGGACTGTGGCTCTTGACCCAGACCACCCTGCTATGTTATCCAGTGACCCAGATTACTCCTCCAGCAGTGAGCACTCATGTGACACAGTGATCTATGTGGGGCCTGGTGGGACCCCTATCTCTGATCGTGAACTCAGCGACAATGAAGGCCCACCTGCATTTGTTCCTATCATTCCCTCCCTGAACAAGAAGCGTGTAAAAGAGGGTTCTAAATCTGATGGCGATCACCTCAAATGCAACACTTTTGCTGAGTTACAGGAACGGCTTGAGTGTATTGATGGCAGTGAGAGTACATCTGTCTTCACCAGTGAAGGAAAGGGCCAACAGACAGCCTCGAAAAGTGGCATGGAAAAAGAATCAGAAGGGGCTTCTGTATCAACCAGGACCACCAAGTGTTCTCTTCAAAAGCCTGCGCACATGCAACATGGGACAGCGTCTGAAACTAACACAACTTTAAGACAAGATTCAGAGCCTGTTGTGAGAGAGAAGATTTTTACTAGAGGACCTATACAAAAACCCAATGCTTCTTCATCCTTGCAGACCATCTCAAAAACCGAGGGTGGTTTAGCCACACGGACTCCTCCAGTAGGTATGAGCCAGCAAGCCCTAAGGCAGGGAGAATGCAATGAACCTTCAATTACTGACAGATCCCATCACCTCAGTAGAAGTCCTATGGAAGTGAGCCATCTACGTGCTACTCTGAGGAACAGGTGCCTCGATAGAGATGTTTTAAGGACTACAGTTACACTGCAGCAGCCTGTGGAGCTCAATGGAGAGGATGAGCTGGTGTTTACGGTGGTCGAAGAGCTACCTGCTGGTCTGGTTCCAGACAATGGGAGACCATCCAGCATCATTAACTTCAACACAGACTGCTCTTTGCAGGCCCTTGCATCACACTCACGGCCTGTTAGTATTATTAGCAGCATCAATGATGAGTTTGATGCGTACACATGCCAGATGAACAGACCCCAGCTGAACCAAGGTGCTACTTCCAAGTCACAGGAGGAATTTACAGCTGGCCATGCAACTGCACACTCTTCAGTCAGCCCTTGGTCTTGCAAGAAAAATATTTGTACCACAAGTAGTGATGAGACATTAAAGGGAGTGCGCAAGGGACCAGTCAGCAGCTCCATGATGGATTTACCTGGTGATTTACACACTGAGTCCTTCTCCCAACAAAGAACAAATAGTCCACTGGGTGACAGTGGAATTTACTTTTCAGATTATGATTCTTCAACTATTGACAGATTGTCCATATCTAAGTGCCCTCTATCTCATGACAGTACCAAAGCATCCATCGGTGGTCCAAAGTTGATAAGATCTAATAGACTCATGACCTCACAGTCTGCCCAGATCTCGTACATTTCTACACTCCCTAGAAAGAGCACCCAAACTGCATCTTCTAGTAGTAGCTACAGCCATGAGCTACAACGCCAAGGTAGCAGAATAGATGAACATTGGACCCACACTAGTAGAGGGCTACACTCGGCCAGGAATTCAGAGTTTAGCTCTGTTTGCAAACCACCGAAAAATGGCACAAGTGGGATTCTGTCTAAAAAGACAAGCGGGAATAGCAACAGTGTACCTCGCCCCCCTAAAATGCATGTGTCATCCACATCTCAAAGGGTTGTGGATGGTTGTGAGAAGTCAAGTGTAAAGAAAGGGGACCTGATCAAGATGCCTCAGCTCAGGAGAGGAGCCACAACTCTTGGCATGGTCTCAGTGCCTCATAGCTCCTCTGAGATGAAATGGAGTAGTGATGCCTCTCAATCAACTGGTAGCCTGAAATTCTCATCCTTAGGAAAGAAAGCTAATGGACAGAAGGGTAGTATGCTCCCTAAGTCTGGAAGCATGTCACCCCCTGCTCCGCCTGTGCGAAAGTCAAGCCTCGACCAGAGAACACGCATTTTGTTGTCTCCTAGTGCCTTAAAGTCAGTAGGTAGTGAAGGAACAAGATTGTCTTCCTCCAAAGCATCGGTTTCTGAGGAGGACTTTGATGTTCGAGTTAGAGGGGAATCTTTTAGCTTTAAGTCATCTAGCCTGAAGACAGCTTCTAGTCTCAGATCACATAAAGGAGACAATGGAAGGCATTTTGGTAGTCTTATGTCACTTGAAAGGTCAGACAGTTTAACCTCTGTGGGTTCCAAACCAATAACATCAAGGGAAAACAGTAATGTCAGTATCAGTAGCACTGGCAAATCTACTAAAATTGTACCAAAACCTGGGACACCCTGTTCAATATCTACACCAACCTCTACTTCCCCTCCATCTACTAGTGGAATTTGTAAGCCTGGACAGACAAAAGCCGGTATAACTCCTAGATCCGTTGTTGGGAACAAAGGAAAGATCTTGTCAAGTACTGGTTCAAAGACTCTTAGCTCCTCCCCCAAGTTCCTTGCCGTCTCGGGTGCTCGGAACACTAGTCTACCTCCAACTGGAAAGCCCCCAACTCGCTCTGTCACAAGCTCCAATGCTAAGCAAGTAAGAGGCACTGTTATGGGCACAAAGCAGGCGATTCGTGCAGCTAACAGTCGGGTCAGCGAATTAGCAGTTGGTAGCTCTAAGAAACACCTCAGGGGTTCTGACCAAGCAGACGGCAACAATGATGCCAGAACTTCCAGTGAGAAACCACTGGCTGCTCCTTTGCCTTCTCCTTACAGCAAGATCACAGCCCCCCGCCGTCCTCAGCGCTATAGTAGTGGTCACGGTAGTGACAACAGCAGTGTACTTAGTGGTGAACTGCCTCCTGCCATGGGGCGCACTGCACTTTTTTATCACAGTGGAGGCAGCAGTGGCTATGAGAGCATGATCAGAGACAGTGAAACCACAGGCAGTGCATCTTCTGCCCATGATTCCATGAGTGAGAGTGGAGTGTCCACGTCAAGTCGGACAAAGGCCTCAAAATCTCCCAAAAAGAGATCTAATGGTGAGTTTCAATGGGAAACCACTCAGGGCACTATTTACTGGTGATCAGTTCAACATTTATTAGATGGCCTTCAAAGGATAGAATGGAAAATAGGTAGTACAGTGAAGGTTGTTGTAATATTTGTTATAATGTTTCTAGACAATGATTCTAGATTCTAGACACCCATTATAACTGCCCCAATGTCCCTAAGATGTGTGTTTCATACAGTCTTCATAAAAGACCATAAATGTTGAACAGTGTGCAATGGCTTTTTCCTAAGATTCCACCAGGACAATAAATATTAGTAAAGCATCCTGTCTAGCCAGTCAGTCTGTTTATTCCATTTAAATTTATTAATCCCAAGGTTATTAGGCATATCTGGTGTTTAATATGCACTCATCCTAACATAATTGTTTGCTTGAAATCCTGTAACTGCCTTTAAGCCTCATACATATTTAAAAGCATGCCAACAAACTCTGCTGTTCATCTCTGGCTCACATGAAGAGCATAATCCTGTGTGACCCCTCCAGGCCTGCAGCGACGCCGTCTAATTCCCGCTCCTCTGCCAGACACCTCTTCACTGGGCAGGAAGGTTGGTGCAGCAGGCCAGTGGGTCGATCTACCTCCACTGGGGGGTGCTATGAAGGAGCCCTTTGAGATCAAAGTTTACGAAATTGATGATGTGGAACGCCTTCAGAGGCGCAAAGAAGGGTTGACAGAGGTAAGAAGACAGTATGTCAAGACAAGTTCATTATATGTTATTTGTATGCTAATCACAGAATTCTGATTGATTTACAAAGTGTGTATCCAAGGTAGTGATCAATTAGTTTATTTGCCAAGGAATGCAAAATCATGGGTTAAAATACCTTTTAAAAAAAGGTTTGAAAAAAAATTGTATTTGGTTAATAAAGTGTTAGCACGGGGCTAACAGGCTAGTAGAAGTAGAGTAACGGTATTTCCATGTGACTTCATTTTTTGAATTTTTATTCTTCGTAAAACAATTATACTGTTGATTTTCAGTCCTTTTTACTTTAGTGTTCAGCATGTGGCACAGTCTAGAATAACATCAGTTTTTCATTTATGCTAAGCCTGATAGCATCATAGCCCACACGGAAAAAAACCTATATAAACATATATGTTTTAATATAGGTTTTTAATATATGTGACATATATAAAATTGT